>BSBK01006652.1:0-195000 GCA_027943335.1 Chamaecyparis obtusa | reverse complement strand
TACAAGCCCAAAGGAAAAGAAGAGGCCATAGTGAATGGTAAAAAATGAGTTTTCATTAAAATGAAATAATCCCACATGTATATAGCTGGGATTTTTTGAAATATTTATAACAAACATTGTTCAAGCATGATGTGAAGTAAAGGAAAGAGGAAAGGCCATGTGGGCCAGCTGGATTTGGTGGGCCATCTGGGCGCACTCCAAGGTAATATATTTTGAAAGAAAACTATTATTAAACATAAGGAAATTAATCCCACATTGCCGGTGTGGATGCATAGGAAGATGTTTATAATGCCAAGCACACAATTTGAATATGTCTCAAGCAAACACCCAATTGGAGGGCTGCTCATGCGCGCACAAGGATTGAGGTGCTTAGGGGGACAATGACTTAGCAAGCGGACCCCACATCGCAAGTAAATAAATTTTGACGAAATGTTTAATTGTAGATCTGATGCATTGGGATGCATGTTGATCCAACAACGGTTGCTATAGCACCAAGATGAAGATGCTCACTAGTTATGCTTGCAGATCAATGACAAGGTGACACGTGGCATGGAGGTGAGTTGTCAGATGGATGCCCGATCAGTGAAAGGAGCCAATCACAGAGTGACAAGTGGCATGGGTGTGCTGACAGGTCCAACTGGGCAGTGAGGTGGATCATCGAGACAATCTGGAGGTGCCACGTGGCACATGGGTCCCATTTCAATTTCAAAAGTCTGTGCAAAAGATTTAAAAGTTTGATAAAAGTTCAAACTATGAGAAATTCGGAATTAAAAGATTACAGTTGCTCATGGATTTAAAAAGATGCCTATAGACTTGATTTTTGTCCGAATATGGGCATATAATATTTCGACGGAATCGGCATGAAATGAGAATTGCAATGGAAATGTTGAAAATTATATTTGGTCAAGTGGAAAGAAACAGTAATGAACTTTGTATTTCGGGATTGAATTTGGGTGAGGATGAGATATTTTGCAGAAAGTTGTTCTAGAATAAAATTGTATCAGATTTAATTTAGATATTTTTTATGGTCTTAGGGTTGACTGTGTTGCCCTAAAAATGCCCTAAATGATATTTTCTCATTGTATCCTTATCTCTATAAAAGGAATTTTATGATCATTTAAAAAGTGTTGTCTAAAATTTCTTGACACAGGAAGCTGAGAAGCTAAGTGTGTATCCTCAGTCCAGATTGTAACATTTCTTGCTAATTGTATCAATACTAGGGAAAAACCTTTTGTATCTTTTGCATATTGTCTATGATATTACTGAATTAGTTTGTAATACAAGGATTTGAGTCCACATACTCAATATAGTTTCTCATTCTTGGATCTCTCCTTTAGTTGTTATTGATGAATTCTGAGTTTTCCAACTCGTTGCATTAGGTTATTGGTGTATATGTTTTTATCTCTCAGCCTTGATCTAGGATCAGGTTAAAAATCTCTGAGTGAAGCATAGATTCATTTGGTTCAATCAGGAAGGATATTTGTAAGTAGTGTAAGAGATGTTTAACTATGTTTATGGCTTGGATTCTCAAATGAATCTAGTAGTTGTTCTTGTATTTCATGTCTTCTTTAGGTGTGATTCCCAATGGATAAGGCACTGATCATAAGTCAATATCCCCTGTACTATTACATACATTGCATGGTTGTTTACATTCTGCAAGAAGTCATAAATCATTACCAGTCATTTTACTTTTATTTATATTTACAGTTGTTCTACCCAGTGATGGAGAGTCAATGAATAATAGGTTGTTATTTAGTACTTTTTCATTGTTATCTGTTGTAAGATCCAGTATCGAGTAAGGAATAGAGTTGTATCTATTGGATCAGGTGTACCCACCTTGGTTTTGCAGAGCCAAAAGTGAAGAGGGCAGTCTTGTCCCTATAGTTGGTCTAGTTGCTTATAGATTTCTCATATTTGGAATTAACCACTCCTTAACATCAGTCATAAGCATATTGGTATCTCATGGATTGTAAAATCTTGTCCAAGAACCAATAGGATCTTCCATTGATTTCCTTATGATGTCTATCATGGCTTCTGCCTCTTGAATCTTCTTGTATAGATCGCCAGTTAACTTGTCATGGTTCATACAGTTACCAATGATCTTTCTACCCTTTGCTGCAAACTCCTTCAAGGATGCTTGACCAATCTTTAGTGAGCTTAGGTCAAGTGAAAAATTGCTAACTAATTCACTGAGCCTCTTCTTTAAATACTTCTCTTCTACAACTAGGGATGTAGATTCTTCTAGGCTAGAGAAATTATTCTTGAATTGAGAAATGACTGCACTCACTTCATCAATGGAGTATACCTTAGACACTTCCTTGTTTGCTAGTAACAAGTTGTTCAGGATGTTCACTGACTCTGCAAGGAGGGGATTCCTCATCACTTGTTTCTCCTTGGCCTTCTCCATAGCTAAGGCATTGAACTTAATGAGGTCTTCTTCTCCCCATGAATCCAAACTAGTTGTGTCAGGTGTCAAACTTGACAACAATGTTGCTGAGGGAAGTGGAGTGATAGGATTACTATCCATAACTTCTTCTTTTACCTTGATCACTTCAGCTAATGGTTCACTTCTCTCTACTTCTTTTTCTATTGCTTTTTTATTTTCCTTCTTCTTTCTTTTATTCCATCTTTTCTTCTTCTTTCTTTTCATCTAATATATCCTCAATCAATATTTCTTCTTGATTGGGAGTGGAGTTACCACATAGAGTCTCAACCTCTTGAGTACTCACAAATGCCTCTTCAAATTTGTCCAACTCAGTATCAGTGACCACCATGGCTATCTCTACATTATCAATGATAATGGTGCTATCCTTTAGTGACTCTGTCATGGACGCAGACTTATCTACCTCTATTTGTGTTTCAACTACAGGCGTTGAGTCCTGAGGACCTGTCACTGATGCATTAGTGGGCTCTGCAACCTTGACTTCTTTTGAGGATACTTGAGTTGTGGGTGCAGTAGGTGGATACATGTTCCTATTCATAAAGACCTTCTCAAAGGCTTTCTCTATTTCCTTGGCAACTAACTCAAAGTTTTTATCCATTATATTCAATGTTCTTGTCTTGGTCCTGAGGTGAGGCTTCACCAGATCTAACAATAACTTTTTCTCTTCTAGCTTGCATACAGGAAGGGTTTCATCTAAAATCTTCTCTCTTATCCTTAGATCCTCTTCAATAGTCTGTCTCTTTTGGAACTCTAAGATATTCCATACATTATCAGGGATCATAATCTTTAGTTCTAAGACTATCTTCTTAAACTTCAACATGTGTTTAACTATCATTCCATGTATCTCTGATTTATCTATCTCACGATATTTCTCATAAAACTTTCCTACTTGATCAATTATGCCTTCATCAATGATTCTTGTGCTTAACACACTCAGACTAGGTTTGAAACTTACTTCAAGAGGTGCTTGAGTGTTCCTTTTGTTCCTTGTTACTCTCAAGGATAGATGACCAATGTTGATTTCTTTCTTCCTTTTAGGCATTGCCTTATATTCAGGAGGAGTAGTAAGGTCAATGGTTTCTTTGGGTGCAAAAGGAGTAACATCAGTTTTACCCTTCTGATCATCATATTTTTCTATCTTCACCTTCTTCAACTTAGGATCATCTAATTCTTCCTTTGTTGCATCTACGCTTTCTAATTCCAAAGAAATCTTTTGTTCCCTTGCTTTTTCTAGGTCTTCTTGAGACACTCCATGAATTCTCAAGATCTCTAAGGTAACTTTAGCAACCTTCCTTTTTGTTGCTGCATTGTTTAACACTGCATCAACTTCTCTTATTTTCTCTACATAGGTTCCCCATCTTGGCTCATTGGGGTCTTTAGGGGCTGAAAGCAATACTTGTGCATATACTTCCAGAATAGGCTCTTCCACTTCATATCCTAATGGATGAATCCACTTTGTTCTTGGTTCAACTGCCTCCATGCATGTTGTGTCAGTCTCAACCATGAAGCAAATAGTATCCTTGTATTTCTCAACAATGTTCTCTGGTATCCTGTACCTCATCTAAATTTTAACCCTAAATGTCTTCAACTCTAGTGTCATGTAGTCCTTCAAAGTTCTCTTAGTACATGCCTTGAGAGATATCTGAGGCATTATGGGAATGGATTTTTCTAAATACAAATCAGATACCTTTCCAACAATATGGAAGTACATGTATATGATCAAAGACCCAAATCTGAATATCTTGGTCTTATCATGCTTGATTACCTTGATGTTGTCAATTAGTTGTGCGCACAAGATCTCACACAGGTTGAACTCTCCATTTTCCTTCACTAGTCTTATGGTAGCAAGAATTGTGGCTGCAGATACACTATTTACCCTGCTAGTGTGTTGGAACTTGTATCCTAGTATCATGGACATCAATTTGATGTCATCTTTCTCAATAGGCTCGATAGTCATACCGTGCCTATCACTTCTTCATTTACAAGTCTATTCAAAAATCTTCCTCACATCTTTTCCCACTGGCAGGACGACACATGTCCTTGAGAGGCCTATCATCTCATGAATTTGGTCACCAGTAATTCTAACTGGCACTTCACCTATCCAAAATAGGTTATCATGAATCCTGCTTAGTAGAATCTTGATCCATTCTGATTCATAGAATTCATATGTTGTAGCATACTCCACTTTAGGGTGATTATTCCACCATGAATACTCATCCATGAAGGTTTTGTCTGGTTTCATCATTGTTTCCATGTGTGCTCTCAATCTATCCAATCCTACTAGTTCTTTCTTAAAGTGAATGTATGCCCTAATGTCCTCGACATGCATAACATCCATAGGCGTGCGGGAGAATGCCCCTTCTAGGTCATCAAGTGTTGATTTAAATGGATGCCTCTTAAACACATATCTTTTCTTCTCTGTAACATCAAATACTATCGGAGTAGCCATCACTTACTTGGATATCACTTTTCGAATGATCTTGAAGACTTCTTGAATCTTCGTGATGAACTAGGGTTTTCGCAATCGATCAAATGCATAGAAAATCACTTGATGAATCAAACTACAATCCTTCTCAATCGAATGCTAGGGCTCTTTTTCTCTCCAATCGCTCTCAATTTGAATGCAATGAGAGATCTTCAAACTTATGTGTACTTTAAAGTGGAAAATCTGCCATTAATACTTGCTGCATAAACCAGGCTATCACTTGAAATTTTTTATCTTTTATTTTGCAAATAATTATCTAGTGCACTCTTGCACATAGATTCTACTAGTCTCCAAAAGCTTAAGTCCAAAGGCGCATACTTTGAGAGTGAGTATACCAGCCGTGTAGGGGGCTAGAGATAAATTAGCTCCCCCAATGACCTTGAGGGCCATTCATCCAGATGTAGAGGGTGTGTCCACTATGGATACATCCAATACATACTCATCAACCTTGTCCTTCTTTGTTTCTGACCAAATCAAGCTCGCATCCTCTGAAGCTTTCACAAAATTGACTTCTCCTTCGGGATCCAAAACTAGTTCTTCGGGCTTTTTAGAGCTTTCCTAACCTTGAGTCCTTGATCTGCAAAACTTTGAGATGTGTCCAGCCTTGTTACAAGAGTGACAAATGACCGGAGGCCTTATATTCCTCGACTCATTGACATGAGTCATCATTTTACATTGTTTAGCTGAGTGACCATTATAGTTGCATATCTGACATGTAACTATTAGAGAACTTTCATTTGACTAATTCTAATTTCTTTGATTATACTGAGTCCTATTCTTTTGACTTGTCTTTCAATTCATAGCTCTATGACCAAATTTATTGCATGAATAATAGTAACCATTGAAAGGTCTTACCTCTGTATAGTTCCTTGCTATGTGTCCATGCTTTTTACATGCATAACAAGTGCGGTCTATTGGCTTGTGCTCATTCTTAGGTGGTTCAATATGATCCTTAGTCTAACTTCTAGTCTCCTTAGCATCATAGGTGCCTTCTAGTGCTTTCATTCTTGCTCACATGTTGTCAATCTAATTTTGTACTTCATTGTATCCAATGCAGCTAGTATCTCCTTTAGCTCTTCTTGCATATAACTAAGATTCTATCAAATCAGAACTTGTATGTAATTTATCAATGTGATTCTTAGCAGCTTTCAATTCAGATTCCAAGCTTTCTTTGTTGTTCCTTAGCTCCAAGATTTCCATGTTTTCTTGCCTCAATTCTTCATTCAATTGAAGGTTCTCTTTGATATGTTCATCATAGACTTCCTGATTGTTAGTCATCTTATCATCAAATTCTTCAAGTTGTTCTTTTAAGGATGTATTTTCTTCATTCAACTTCTTGACCATTGTCCCTAGATCACTGGTAGAGCATTCTTTCAAATCTTTTCTTAGCCTTTTGATGACTAATTGAGCATCACTAAGTTTTTCTTTTAGTTCTTCAATTTGTCCAGGTCTTCAAGAGTAGCTTCAAGATTTCTTTTTAGATGTTTCATTTCTACTTTGTCCATGATCTCCTCAAGTGGTTAAACTTCTTTGCTGAGGACCAGAGCTCTAATAACAATTGTTAGGAATGGGAACACTGAGAGGGGGGTGTGAATCAATGTTCATTGTATTTTATCTTTTCCCTTAATCTTTAAATTGAACTTAAATGATTAAGTACTAAAATGAACATACACATAAACATGAAACATAAAATCAACACATAACACCAATATGGTTACGGGGAAACCCAAATGGGTAAAAACCTCGGTGGGAATACACCCACTAATATTATGTACTAGTGTTTTATGATCCTTGTTAGAAGATCCTTAACCCTGTTAGGAGTTGCTTTACAATGTATTAAGTATAGTAAACCTTGTCAAGGGTCAGACCCTATCAGGAGTCTTTTATAATAGTCCCTATTAGGGGAGTGGACACACTATCCTAGAGCTCACTGCTCAAGTGGTGAAGGCTACAACCTTCTGATCTCAAATACACACTATATCTGTTGGATGAACTATCACTGTGACACTTCTTGTCTGATCAGTTCCTTTGATGTGCTAATGCTTTGACCTCTTACAAAGCTCTAATACATCTTATAGATTCTTCACATACTTATGCTCTGCTTATTACAACTCTATATCTCCTTCCATCCTAATTACAATGGGCACATCTCATATTTATATGCGCACACAAAACAAATAACTAGGTCGGCCCTTCAACCAATTACATACAACCTGAATTGTCTCAAGTGTATTTACAAACAAACATATTTATATGTCAAAAACCTAATTACAATAGGTGCATAGCCTTTACAACATTAGAATATAACCGCAAATCAAAATGCTAATAGACGGTTGCTTACTATGTTCTTCTCTGGCACACACTGGCTGTGTAACTTCAATTGTTTGTAACTTTGGCATACTTGCATATCTGATCATGCACTCATAGACTAAGCATGAATATAGTCTAACTAACTTATCTTCTAGGGTGCACACCATAACTCAGTCGTATGCACGTGTGTTGATGCTTTGAGCTTCAAGTACTTTGTACACTATCCAATCTTCAACATGTAACTGATTTCTGATCTTCTCATCAAGTGCACTGACTCCAAACTACTATATGACTTTGTTCCCATAATGACAACACTATAAAAAGTCATATACACTAGTATAGCCAACTTTCCAATAGAATCAACATACTCTACTTCAGTAGTAGATTGAGAAATACAAGCTTGTTTCTTACTTATCCATGTTACAATCATTTCTCCCAAAAAGAATGCTCCACCAGTTGTGCTCTTCTGGTCATCAATTTTTCTAGCTCAATCTACATCAGTATAAACTCAGAGTTCAAAATTGCCTTCCTTTGTGTACCATAAACCATAATCTTCAGTTTTCTTCAAATATCTCAGAATCCTTTTAACAACAACCATATGTGATTCATTAGGATTAGCAGAAAATCTTGCTACAATCCCAACTGCATGTGCTATATCAGGCCTATTGTGTACCACATACATCATTTTTCCAATCATTAATCTATACAGTGTCTTATTTACCTCGATTGATTCATCATATTTTGTCAACTTACATCCTGTCACCATTGGTGTACCTACAAGTTTTGAATCTTCCATGCCAAAAGTCTTTAACACTTCCTTGATGTATTTTGACTGAGTTATGAAAATCCCATGATTTTTTTGTATAATCTACAAACCTAGAAAGAATTTAATCTCTCCAAATATTGACATTTCAAACTCTTTTCTTATTTCACCAACAAAAGATTTGCAAATCATATCATCTCCTCCAAATATTATATCATCAACAAAAATTTTAGCAATCAAAATATTGTCATCAGATTCTCCTTTGATGTACAAATTTATATTGTCACTTGTCCTTATAAAACCAATACTAATATGATAAGCATGTAATCTTTCATACCATGCTCTTGGTGCTTGCTTCAGTCCATACGGTGCTTTGTACAGTCTACATACCATATTCTTCTTATTCGGCTCAACAAAACCTTCAAGTTGTTCTATGTAAACCTCTTCCTCAAGAATTTCATTCAGAAATGGTGATTTGACATCCATTTGATATACTTTGAATCCCTTATGTGCATCATATAAAAGTAATATTTGAAATCCTTCAAGTCTTTCGACTGGTGCAAAAGTTTCACAGTAGTCAATTCCTTCTTCTTGTGCATATCCCTTGCATATAAGTCTTTCTTTGTTTCTAGTTACTTTACCATTTTCATTCAACTTGTTTCTAAAAGTCCACTTAGTACCAATTACATTTTTATCACTCAGTCTCAGTACCAAAGTCCATGTTTTTTTTTTCTCAATCTGTTCAATTTCTTCATTCATGGCTTTAATCCATTCGTCATTTTCAAGTGCATCTCTAACATTCTTAGGCTCAAATTCACAAACTAAGAATGCATTTTGTCTTAACTTACTTCGTGTCATCATGCCATCTTGCTTGTCTCCAATAATTTGGTTTTTTGGATGGTGTCTTCTAACAAATCTCACCAGCACTTGTTCTCTTCTTTGCTCATCATTCAGTTCAGGTTCATTTTCTTCCTCGGTAGCTTCTTCTTGGTTCTCAGTTTGCATTTTTTGATTCTTGGTAGCATTTTTGTGTCACTCGGTAGACTCAACCTATGGCTTGTGTAGATAGTCTGGATGCTCAATATATGTAAATCTATCATAGTCTTCTGGTTCCTTCCTACTTTCTTCATCATTCTTTTCAGCAAACTCATCAACTTTCACGTTAGCACTTTCAATCATTTTGTTAGTAGCCTTGTTCAAACATTTGTATGCTTTTCTCTTAGTAGAATATCCTAAAAATATTCCTTCATCACCCTTAGAGTCAAATTTACCATTTCTATCATCTTTTAGAATGAAACATCTGCTTCAACCTTAGAGTCAAATTTACCATTTCTATCATCTTTCAAAATGAAACATCTGCTTCCAAAATTTTTGAAATAACGTACATTCGGTGTGTAGCCAAGCCATAACTCATAAGGTGTCTTATTTGTGTCTTTCTTCATTTGAAATCAGTTCAACATGTATAAAGAAGTGCTAACATCTTCTCTCCAATACATTTGTACAACATCTTTGTCAATCATCAATGTTCTGGCACAGTCAACTATAGATCGATTTCGTCTTTCTACAATACCATTATGTTGTGGTGTCCTCGGTGTAGAAACCTGTCTCTTAATTCCATGCTCATTATAGAACTTAGTGAATTCATCATAAATAAACTCACCTCCTCTATCAAATCTTAAGCAATTTAAATTTTTCTCGGTTTCATTTTCAACTTTATCTTTATACCACTTAAACAATTTGAAAGCTTCATATTTCTCTTTCAAAAACATAACTGTCATCATCCTAGAGTAGTCATCAACAAATAAAATGAAATATGTGTCACCATAATAACTCTAAGTTCTCATAGGACCACATAATTTGATATGTACTAACTCCAAAATACCTTTAGATGAATAGTCTTTTCTTTTAAAACTAGATTTAGTCATTCTCCCCTTCTGACATTCATTGCACATAACATGCTCAGGTTTAGTTAGACTCGGTAAACCTCTAACTCTTCTCTTCTTACTGATCTTCACCATGTTATCAAAATTCACATGACACATTCTATTATGCCACAACCACATATCTTCATTTCTAGCCAACAAATAAGAAGTTTTAGCATTTTCAAGATAGAATAAATTACCTTTGGATTGTCCACCAGTACCGACCAACTTTTTGGTTTCATCATAGATTTTCACCTTTCTACTTTCAAATACAAATCAATGACCTAAATTATTCAATTATGCTACACTCAACAGATTATAGTTAAGTCCTTTCACCCAGATGTCAATTATTCAATTGTGCTACACTCAATAGATTATAGTTAATTCCTTTCACCCAATATGCATTCTCACATTTAATCTTATCATTCAACAAGATAGATAATTTCCCTTTCACTAGATGAGGTGTATCATTTCCCATTTTAATAGATCCTCCATTGTAGTGTTCAAGGTATTCAAATTTATGCTCATCACCAATCATATGATGTGTACAACCACTATCAATAATCCATGTATCATTCTTGCAAACTTTAGATATAAGTGTTGATTCTACATACATTTCTTCTTCTTCTGAATCATCTTTCATTGCAACAAATACCACTTCAATTTTGTCATTAGTGTTAGTGTTTGTGTCATTATCATCATCTCCAACAAGGTAACATGCCTTCTTACCTTTGTCTTTGTAGGCTCAGTTGTTTCTTCTGTCATAGTGTCAGTTCCTCTATTATCTCAGTTATCTCTTTTGCCAAACTTTCCATCACAAAATCGATCATTGTTTTTATCTTCATCTTTCCTATTGGGACATCTAGCAGCAATATGGCCAATCTCTTTACAATTAAAACAAGCTAAAGGTAAATTTCCTTTAGTCTCCTGGCCATAAGTTATTTAAGCTCATTAAGCCCATCTTCACTGTCACTGCCACTTTCATTCTTTATGTTATGCTTACTACTAGACTTACCAATCTTCAAGGATGACATAAATGTATACTCAATACTCAATACTCAATACAATACTATTGTCATAGTTATTCAACTCAAAAGTAGTTAGCTTACCAATTATACTATCAAGTGTAAGAGTACTACCATGTGCATATCTCATTTCATGAATAGCATGGATTCTAATAGCATAGATAGGCAGAAGGTTCTCAGTATTTTACTTACAACAGTGTCTTCCAAAATAATACCTCCTTCTCGGATAGCATTGACCACCTCTTTGATTTGGTTAGAGTATTGTGTGATGTTCTCACCTTCTTTCATCTTCATATCATTAAATCTACCTCTTAGGCTTTCAACTCTGGCCCTCATTACATTTACATCTCCACCATAAACTAGTGCAAGCTTGTCCCACATTGCTTTTGTTGTAGTGCATGGTTTGACATCTTCAAATTCTGCATCAAATAGAGCAGTAGCAATCTCTATCATAGTTATATTGTGTTTGTGTTTGTCTCTCAGCCGATCAACTATCAAAGGTCCAATAGCCAATTGTATGTAGCCATGGTCTAGGAGATGAAGAGAAGACTCTCCAATTCCAAATATGTGCTACCTCATCCTGCTTTGCCATGTCATGAAGTTATCTTTTTTTCGGCTTAGGCACCTCCCTTTTATACATCTTGTGATCTTTTTTCAAGTCCTTGAAAATTTCCTCCAAGGAACCAATTATTAGATAACTGAGAGGGGGGTGAATTAGTTAAATCAATCATCCTACAGTCCCAAACTCTTAGATGTACTTTTTCAAACTTATTCAACAAATTAAATAACTCAGTAAGATAAAATAACTATCTTTCTGATCATTTACTGAATATCGATAATTATCCAAAATTGTCTTTACCGATTAATCAAATATGCAACATGTAAAGTAGATAGAAAAACAATCATAACAAATAACACATAACACAATGATTTAACATGGAAACCCTGCTAAGGAAAAAACCACTTGGGACCGGTAACCCAAAAATATTTCACTTTTCTAAAGTGAGCTTAATTAGGAGCCAACCCTGTTAAAGGTTACAATGCACAATGTCAGGTGTGACCTAGTTAAAGGATTTATCACTAATAGTTAACTTTTTACTAGCATTCACTATGGGGTCAACAAGATAATAATTAACATTCCTTGAATGTCATATGGAAATAAAAAAAGACTATTAAATCCACTCGATTAAGAGATTTTGTTGTAATAATGGTTAAACTGATACAATAGTGATCTTATTCAAACACAACTCAATTTTCAAATATTCAGATCTATGCTAAGCTTATAAAAACTCTTCTTATCATTAACCAATTCACTTCATCATATCCTTCAACTTACTTCACTTTGTGTTTATATCTCTGACGCTCGGTGACTTGTTCAATTTTGATCTCTTCTTCATAATAGAATAATGTAACATGCTCAAGTCAACAATATAATGCTAGACTCATCAATAAGTTACCCAATGTATACCTTATCCTTATCTGTCATATCCATTTTTTCCTTATGTAGATGTCTCATTTCTTCACCATTTCTTCCTTCTACAGATGTTTAGATGTTTGTAACTATCATGATAAGTATGTTCAAAACTACTTGACATCAATGACAACATATTGACTGATTTAATCATCTTACATATCAATTTGATGGCTCGGTGATCTCTAATTATTGTTTCTTTAGTTCATCAAGATATTCAATCAATTTTAGGTCATCATAATGGTTAAATAAGTTGATCTAACATGTTAAGACATATATCAATGATTATCATTATTAATTGATAATTGAACACTATTTTTTGTAGTTAAGCAGAAAATGGTTTACATTTCCCAAGAAAAGTTTTATGTCAATATTGTGAGATTGAATAAGGAATTTCAGAGGTATAAGATCAAAAAATTAGGTTTTATATTTTTTGTATGCATGATCTAAAGTGTGGAAGTTGTGGTATTCATTTTTTGTGCAAGGTTTACAAATTGAGTTACTAATTGTTGAAGAACAAAGTTAGAGTGCAATCAGTGAAACAAGGTATTAGATCTATGTTTTATGCCTACATGGAACTATAATCAGACATTGTTAGGTATTTTTTATACATTTCACCATATACTAATCATTTTATTGATATTTGTAAGATAATGAGTCTTTATGTAATGGGTTGTAGTCCTTTTTGTATTGAGGAGTGAACTCTAGGTGGTAACTCTCAATGCATGTGCATTCTAACTGATTGTAAGACAATATTCTTGTATATAATTAGCTTTTGGATGTCATCCTCACCATGGTTTTTCACCTAATAGGTTTTCCATGATAAAAAAAATTATGTGTTATGGTGTTATGTTGATTTACTTTATGTTCATGCACTTTACTTTTTAGTTTATGCATTAAGTGGTCTGTGAACTGGGTTAATAAAGTTAAAATTGTTAGAACATTGATTCACACCCCCCCCACCCTCTCATTTTTCCCTCCTTCCAACAATTGGTATCAAATCTGAGTCCTTTGAAGGAAGTCTAATAGCTTTAGGGAGATCTGTAAAGGGAGAATGGATTCAAGGTTGCATGAATAACTTGTAGTTGCATTGGAAGATCTTGATCAAACAAAAGTTGAAGCTAATGTATTATAGAAGGAACTAAGAGATGCCCATATCTTCATCAAATCAATGAAATCACAATTGAAGGAAGACTAGACTAAGAGAAGGGAGCTATTCTAGAACCTAAGTCAAAAGGGTAGTGAAAGTTCATATGAGGAATAGCTGAGCCAATATTTGAAGGCTAAAACTCAAGAATGTGAGAAACTCAAACAAGAGAATGCAGTCATAAAGAATGAGATGCAATCTATGGCGATGAGGATGACTAAGGAAATTGAGGACAAGAAGAAGAATGAGGAAAACCTGAGTCAAACTCTAAAGGAGAAAATTGATGAATGTAATATACTTGTGGCTAATTTTTAGGATGCAAAGGACATTGAAAAAGAGATAAGAGATGAGTTGGTGATTGTCAATGACTACAAGGAAAATTTTAAGATCATCATTGCATAGCTTGATTCACTACTCGAAAGCTATAGAAGAAACAATTACAAGCATGGTCTTGGATTTGAAGAAGGAGAAAGTATTAAATATTCTCAAGATAAGTCTAAATCTGAGAAGAAGAATAACCTGAAGGACAAGGGAAAGAAGACATCAGTGAGGCAATTTAATGCTTAGAGGACTAAAGATAAGTGATTTATATACAATAATTTTAGTCATAAAGACATGAATTGTAGGATTAGAATAAGTTAGAACAATGCCTCATTTTTTTGTCAATTTTTAAGTTCCACAATCATGATCATAAGGAAAATGAGTGTTATAATGTTGTCAACAAGTCTCCTAACAACAAGAACAATATCAAGTGTTATGCATGCAATGGATTTAGTCATATTGCAATGGATTTGGTCATATTTCAATGGATTGTGGAACAAGAAGGAATCATATGGTCAACCAAGGTAAAAGGGACTTTTTTTGTCACAAATGTAGTAGATCTGGTCACTTAGATAAGTATTGTTGGAGTAACATTAATAGAAATAAAAAAAGTGCAGTTAATAAGAACAAGAACAAGTCAAAAGATGACAAAGGGAAGGAAAAATTTGATGTTAAGGAAGTGTGAAGGAAAATGAAGCATACATGGAAGAAGACGAGTATAGAGAACACATTAGATAATACTAAGAACACACCAAAAGGGTCCACATTTGGATCTAAGGCTAGTAATTTCTCACAAAATTGAACATAGGCCTTTGGCCTAGGGGAGCATATGAAGAAAAAAAATTAAAACCCCCCTAAAATTGTTAATGCCAGAAATTTGTATGCATGGATAGGCTAGAAGAGATCTAGATAGAGCTATAGGAGCTAAAACTGAAGAATTCTAACATGATTTTAGGATGCGCAGCTAAATTTTGTGTTACAGATAGTGAGTTAAGGGATTATAAAGGAATTAGTACACATGCATTTATTTCAATAACAAATTAGGTTAAAAAGGTATACAAAAGAATATTTTGAGTTTCAGTTGACACATTGCATCTATGAGAACAAGGTTAAAGATCTCTAAAGGTGATTTGAAGTGAAATTCAATTAACGAAGGAATCGATCAAATGTTCTACTGTCAAACCATACTTCTGATAAAAGGTATTTTTACACACAACTCTTTGAAAGTTTGTACTTTGGAATTAGATTCTAATGAGTTGTTGAAATTAATTAAAGGACTAGGTATGAATTCAAGAAACACTCATACAAAGCCGTGGAATTTGATCTAGATGGTGCATTTTCAAATGTTCCTTATGGGATTTTTCATTTCAAAGATACTAGGGCATACATACATAGTTCAATTGATGAACTAGGTACAGATGAGATAAAGCAATTGTTCATTTATAATTTGAGTGACTCCCACAATAATTACGAACTGAAACCTAAGTTTAGAACCCTCACGGAGAAAAAATTTTGAATAGTTCTCTAGGTTTTCACACATTGGTGTTGTTGGTTGAATTATATATGTGTTGAGAATAATACATGGATGTTTTATGTGCTTGAACCATGTGCAGACCATAAAAATCACAAAGGAATCCATACAAGCAGTTACCAACTTATGAGCACGAGGAGAGGTACCTACACTAAAGGAAATTAGGAATGATGTGGTTCACAATGCTATAAGAGTTATTACAGATAAGAGAGGAATGTCAATTAGAGACATAATTGAACATGATGTCATATTTTCTTCTATGGTCATAGGGTACAGGGTATATCATTCTAGTAGGGAAAGGTATACCATTCTATTAGGGAAAACTCTATATCCGCAATTGCAATTTATATAGAATATGAGATGCTTAAAGAAGGGAAAGATTATGATTTGTGTGATACCATGAGGATTCATTTGATGGAGAACCTTGAAAGGATAAAGAAGGAAAAGAATAATAAATTTAGTTGTGGTACACTTATCTTCTGTCTATTCTTGTATTTCATGAAGGAATTTCTTGGCACTAGATCAATTGAGTACTCAACTCACAAACCAGATGTAAAACAGATAGCAACATTGATGTATAGGATTAATGAGAACACAAGAATTGGTGTGATTTTAGGTTATTTTAAGACTTTTCAAAGCAAGATGCACTCTAGGGATAGATTCCCTAAATATGTGGTTGAAAAGTATGAAGATACAATTTATTTCACGGTAGACACAGACCAATGTCTGATAGAGGCAATAGAGCCTAAGACTTCATGGATGCTACCAATGGGTTATGAAGTGAATTAAAAACTCTGGATATTATACGTAGACACTCTATTGAAATAACCAAGAGATGAAACTATGGAAAGATTTGGGAATTATAAGGAGAAAAGACTCACTTTGCATATGAAATTTCAAGAGCCTGTTGTAGCAAGAAGGGTAAGGAAGGTAGTAGAAGGAACAGTTAAAGTTGTAGGACTTACACCTGAATAACTCAAGGCAATGTAATCAAGAGTTGAGAAAGGAACTTGAGAGAAGCCAATGGTGATAGAAGGTTCCAATTTTGATCCTCCACCCTCTACTTCTAGACAAACAAGAAGAATGACTATGAAACAAGAGAATCCATCTCCACCTACTAAGGAGAGAAAAAGAACACCCACTATCAGAGAGGAAAAAAAATTAGAAGGGAAAAATCCTGCTGAGAAGAATCCAAGGGTGAAAGAAGTGAGGAAGATAGTTGAGAGTAATCCCAAAGAGAAAACAAGAGTGGTGAAGAAAAACAAAGATTAGAAAATGGGTGAAGAGAAGAAGAGTTGAGAGAAGAAGAAAATTGAGGAATAGAAGGATGAAGTCATCATTGAGGAAGTAGATGATGATGAAGCCACTGAATCAAATGAGGTAGTGAGAACATTCAAGAGGCACACGAAGTCTACTTTATCACAACCATCGCAATCTAAACCATCAAGTGATGTCTCATACCAAGTAAGGAAAAAAAGTTTTCATCAGATGAACACAGTATGCCATTTGATGATGTTGTTAAGATTATTTCCTCTAAAGGCACATCTAAGTTAGTACCTAAGCTTTATGATAATTTTTATGATGAAGGGAAGAGAGAGATTAAGGAGGAAGTGATTAGATATTTTTCAAGGTTTAAGAAGGTAGTAATTGAGATTGAAACTGAAGTCCCTAAAATCCTATTCAATATAATTGATGCAAGGAATGACTATATATTGGAAGAAGACAAAAGGGTGAGAGAGAAGGTCATAGTTGACATATGTCCTATTATATAAAATGTTGAAGTATAGAGACTTCTAAAGAAATCTACAAATGAGTTCAAAAATAAAAGAAGAATGTATAATTTAATGCTTGGAGAGACAGGAAAGGTAATTGAAGAGAAAAAGAAGATAATGAAGAAATATTTGGAGAAGGAACAATATGAGGTCATATCAGATGACTAAGGAGCAAGTTATTCAACTCCACAACTTGTTTTACCCAAGGAGAGAACTCCCACAAGTGGGCAGAAGATACAAGGAAAAACTAGTGCACAAGGCACACAAGGAAGAACTAGAAGTGTGAAGACTCCATAGAGAAGAGCTAGAGGTGTGTAATACATTCCACCTAGAACAAGGAGTGTGTAGATGCAACAACCTAAGTTCATGGTTACACAAGATGAAGAGGTGGTAACAATTACAATAGCAGGTGACATAGATGTGCCTAAGATTCCTATGATGGAATTAGTTGATGGTGTCATCGATACTCAAGAGGATGTGGCTGAAAAACCTAGAATGGAGATCCTTGAGACTAGAACAGGGAATGATCAAGAGAAGGAAAATGAACCTTAAAAAGAAATAGCACAAGAGGAGAAAGGGGGAGAGAAAGAAAAGGAGGTAGAAAAGGAAAAGGAGAAAGAAAAAGAGAAGGAAAAGGAAACAAACATTTATGCAAGAAAGGAAGTTGAGTGTAAAGACACTTAATATGTATAAGTAATTGATCCTCTAAATATTATAATTCCATTTTCTATAGGGAGCCCAAGTGCGGGAGCTGAAATCAAGATTGAAATTGTTGACAAGGGAAAGAATTTAGTGCAATAAAGATACATTTCAAGGTCATTATTCATGGGGTTGGACACCATTCTTATTGACACAAAAGTACCCCAAGGACCAATTGATCTATCAACAGTCTCCCCAATGCATAAATTCAAATTTTCTCAACTTGCTAAGGCACAAGCCAAAGAGGAGATATTGAGAAGACACTTAGAGGATAGAAAGTGTTGGAAACTACAATTGTTGTATTGTCATTAATGTCAAACCTTAACTGGTAAGATAGTTGCTATCTAAGAGAGTACCATATCTATTGATTGATGAAAAATATTACAAGGAGATAACAAGAGAACCTAAGGAAAGGTTGAGTTATTTGATACTTCAATGGGTACTTGATTAGTTGGAACATTGATAAGATAATGTATTGTTTATCTAAGTAAGAAGAAAGATTGAAGAAGTGGGCTTAACCGAGCAAAATGAAGAAATCTAGTTTAAGTTGAGTGATGTTAGTGTCGACTAAGCACCAATATATGCCAAGTAAATTTAGTGTTGACTGAACATCAGTTTATGTCGAGTGACTAAAAAATTACCAAGAAAAGACAGTGTTAGCCGAGGAAGAGAGTTTGTAGAGATGACCGAGTTACGTAGTGATGACCGAGGAGATGAACATAGTATTGATTGAGTGTCATTAATTTACATTTGGAGAAAGAATTGAAATTCCCGACTGACATAGTTGAATTCTTGGGATAAGTAAATTGTGTTGACTTTATGAATGAAATGTATGGAGAATTTAATGCATGGTAAATCATTTTATTATGGATTCAATGAGAAGTTTGAAGATGTATCTAGAAGGAAGTATGAAGAAATTAAATGATGGGAGGATTCAATGAATCTAACGTAAACCTAAGATCTACATAAGAGATTATGCGAAAAAAGATGGATCTACCTAACTGAAGAGGTATAAAGGGAAACCTAATTGTGAGGTTACAAAAGGAGATAGAGTTGTTGATGTTATTGACTAATAAGTCTAAACAGAAGGCTGAAGTTGAGAAGAGTTGTGATTTCTTGAAGCGAATTCTGAGCATATCAGTGATGGAGATGGAAATGAAGCTCTATCAATAAATCAACATATATGTGCAAAGAGGATCTATATTTGCAAAGTGAGTTGTATATTTTTTAGATCAAAAACTATTGTTACTTTCTAACCATTGTATCAGTCTAAATCCTTTAATCAAGGTTGACCTAACAGTCATTGTATAAATCCTTTAATCAAGGTGACATTCTAATGGAATGTTCTTAAGCCCTCTAACCAGGCCACTCTTAACAGGGTCACACCTAGTAGTGTGTTTGTAAACCTTTAACAAGGTTGGCTTTTCACAGAGCTCACTTCAGAAGAGTGAAATATCAGTAACATGTTACAAAGTAGTTTTTCCCAAGTTGTGTTTCCACTATAATTTTGGTGTTATACTTGTGTGAATGTTTTTATATTCTACAATTTATTTACATTTAGATAGAGGACTTCATGTTATATGTTTTTGATATATACTTTAGAGACCGAGTTGAGTTGGTGATTAGATTTAAGATTGTTGAAGTGCTAGAAAGTTCAATTGGTACATTTGGACCTAAGAACAACTGATTCACCCCCCCTCCCTGTTGTTCTAAATAATTCTAACAATTGGTATCAGAGATGTTGGTGCTTACAGAGAAAATTTTAAAGGTACTTGAAGCTAATGATCAAGATGTATAAAAAGGAGGTACCAAAGTTTAACAAAGAGAACTTCCCTGCATGGAAAAGTCTAATGAAATTGCATCTAGCTAGTATTGGTGATTCAGCGAAGTATTTTTTGGAACATGACTATGTTATACCTATTGCACCTTTGACGACCAAGGAGATGAAAGAAAAATAGGAACACAATCAAGCAATGTTGGAGATTGCATCTTCCTTAAGCTATCTTGAATTTGAATATATCAAAGACTTCACTACTGAAAAGAAAATGTGGGATACAACTACTGCAACTATCTATGGTGGTGATACAAATGTACTGAGAGAAAAAGTTGAAAGCTTGAGAGGTAAGTTTGATGAAATGAAAATGCAAGAAGGTGAAATATTGCTAGTATTGTAGTAGAATTAAGGAGATAGTGAATGCTATTAGAGGAGCTAATGGAATCATTGATGATGAGATTGTTATTGGTAAGGTATTGAGAACTTTTTTTCCTATCTATGCTATCATAATTTCTACAATTCAAGAATCGAGATGTAACTCTGGTAATGTTCTAAATCTGGAAAGTCTTGTTGGTAAGCTTACTACTTTTGAGCTATCTAACTATGATAACTAAGTTGTTCCTAATGTTGAATATGCATTCAAGTCACAAATGGTTTTACATAAGTCTAAGAGAGAAAAATAAAAATGTGTGAAAAGTGATAGTGACAATGACAGTGATAGTGACACTTCTGATGAGGAACTAGATGATATTGAGGCACTCATGGCTAGAAGATTAAAAAGAGGAAAAGGAAAATATAAAGGTAAACTTCCTATAATTTTTTTTTCATGTAACAAAGTTGTCCATATTGCAACAAGATGTCTTGACAGGGCTGACAAGGATGAGGAAAGAGAAAGAAAGTACAAGGATAAGAGAGATAAAAGAGATCACCAAAGGTACAAAGACTATAAGGACAAAGGTAAGAAATCTTGTTATATTGTTGAAGAGGAAACTAATAGTGACACTGATAATTGTGATATTTAAGTAGTTTATGTTTCTATGAAAGATGATTCTGATGAAGATGAGAAAATTGCACTTATTTCTTATGTGAGTAAAGGTTATAAATGGATTATCGATAGTGGTTGCTCACATCACATGATTGGTGATAAAAGTAAATTTGAAACCCTAGATCATTACAAAGGTAGAAGTGCTAAGTTAGGTAATGATGCACCATGTCCTATGAGAGGTAAAGGACCAATTAAGCTGACTGATAAGATCACATGTGAAAATGCCTATTGGGTTGAAGGTCTTAACTATAATTTGTTGAGTGTTGCACAGCTGAACAATACTGGTTACTGAGTGGAGTTTCATCACAAAAAGGCTAAAATATGTAATGCCACTGGTGAACTACTTGGAAGTGGAGAACAAACTAGAGGTAACTTGTTTTATCTAGATCTATCTGAAGATACGTGTTTGTTTGCACAATTTGATGATGTATGGTTATGGAATAAGAGGTTGTGTCATGTAAAGTTTTACAATCTGGTAAATATTAGTAAAAAGAAGAAAGTTAGAGGTTTGTCAAGATTGAAGAAACCTAATAATGTGATGTGCAAACAATGTCAGTTGGGAAAAATGACAAAGTCTAGTTTCAAGAGCAAGAAATTTCTAAAAAGATTTTGGAATTGGTTCATACTAACCTTTATGGACCTATGGGTGTACAAAGTTATTGTGGTGATAAGTAATTTATTTTGTTTGTTGATGACTACACTAGGATGATGACTGTAATGTTTTTTAAAGAAAAATTTGATGCATTTCAGTTGTTTAAGTGGTATTTGGCAAAAGTTGAAAAAGAAACAAGTAGAATCCTAAAATGTCTAAGATCTGACCGAGGTGGAGAGTTTATATCAAATGAGTTCAATATGTTCTGCAATGATAGAGGAATCAAAAGACAAATGCATACACCAAGAACACCTCCACAGAATGGCATAGTAGAGAGAAGAAATGGGTTAATTATGGATTGTGCAGGAACACTAATGATTGAGAAGAATGTTGCACAAAAATATTGGAGAGAAGTTGTAAGTAAAGTTGTTTATACCTTAAACCGAATACAAATCAAGAAAGATACAAATGCTACACCTTATGACTTATGGCATGGATATGCACCTAATGTGAAATATTTTAGAATCTTTGGGAGTAAATGATATATACTAAAAGACAATAGGAATGGAAAATTTGGTACAAAAAGTGATGAAGGCATATTCCTAGGTTATCCCACTATGAGAAAAGATTATAAGTGTTTGAATTCTAACACTAATAAATTTGTGGAAAGTGCAAATGTGAGAGTTGATGAATATGCAGAGAAAAATGAACTAGAAGGAAAACAAGAACCTAAAGTGATGAACTACAACTGATTGAATATCTAAATGAGCTAAAGAAATAGTGATTAGAGATCACCAAGTAATGAAATGATATATAAGATAATTAGAATAGTCAATATGTTGTCATTGATGTCAACTAGTCGACAGTACTTATCATGTTAGTTAAAAACATCTGAACATCTATTGAAGGAAGAAAAGATGAAGAACTGAGATATCTACATGAAGAAAAAGATGGATATGACAGATAAGGATAAAAAAAACATTGGGTAACTTATTGATGAGTCTGTGGCTTTATATTTTTGACTTGAGCATGTTACATTAATCTATTATGAAGAAGAGATTTGAACTTGAACATGTCAATGTGGTCAGTAATTGAATATTTATGTATACACTGAGCCAGTGCAGTGTATACCGACTGACAGTATTAACTAAGCTACTTTAACTAGTTATCATCGACGCATTTCTATATTGACCGAGTATGGATGAAAACATTAAATGCAAAGAATAGCCGACTAAATCTGATGAGCTGGAAATTGTTATGATTTCAAGATTAAGGTTGAAGTTTTTTATGAGATCCACGAATGACAAAATTTGGAGAAGATCTAAAGGATGAGATTGAAATGTTTTAATGACACATCTGTTGAGGAAGGTTTAAGAGGAAAAATGGATGAAGGAGATTAAGCGGCAAAATCTAATGGCTAATAATAAAATGGTTTACTTGTTTATATAAGAGATATGAGTTTCATTATTGAAACATGTCAGAAGAAGAAGACTGCAGAGATATCATGTGAAGACTATTCATGCATGCTTGATCAGACTAGTTATTGAAAGAACCGAATAGTAGAGTTAACCAAGCGTTAGAGAACCATTTACTGAGTGAAAGTAAGTTGAAGAATATTGATGAAGTGAATTTGATTATTGATTAGAGGATTTGTATGGGCTTAGCATAGATCTGAATATATGCAATTGAGTTGTATTTGAATCAGATCATACTATATCAATTTAACCATTGATTCAAAAAATCTCTTAACCAAATGGACTTAACAGTCTTATATTCTGCCCTATGTCATTCAGAGAATGTACATTATGTTGGCAAGTTGTCTATACTGAAATATATGACTTGATATAGTGTTTCCATTATGGCAACAAAGTCATAGAGCAGTTTGGAGTCAGTGCACTTAGTGTAAAGATCAGAATTTAGTTAAGTATTGAAGACTGGATAGTGTACAGAGTTCCTATAGCTCAGACCATTAGCGCACGTGTGTACGGATGAATTATGGTATGTGCCCTGAAATTTAAGTTTTTTAGACTATAATTATGCTTAGTCTATGCGTGCATAAGTAGATATGAAAAGATGTGAAAGTTATAGTCAGTTGAAGTTTCACAGCCAGTGTATGCCAGCAGAGAACAGAGCATGGAGCTGACAGTTAGCATTTTGGTTTGCGATGATAATTTAATGTTGTAAAGGCCATGCACCCATTTTATTTAGGTTTTTGACATGTTTATATGTATAATTGTAATCACGCTTAAGCCAATTCATTTGGAAGCATTTTTTGTAATTAGTTATAGGTCTGACCTAATTGTTTTATTTATATGAGCATATAAATATAAGATGTGCCCATTGTATTCAACATGGAAGTTGTAATAGAGTTGTGATAATAAAATTAGAGGTATGTGAAGACAACATAAGATGTATTAGAGCTTTTCTAGAGGTCAAAGCATCAGTGCACCAAAGAAACTGATCAGACAAGCAGTGTCACAGTGATAGTTCACTAGCAGATATAGTGTGTATCTGAAATCAGAAGGTTGTAGCCTTCACCATTTGAGCAGTGAGCTCTAGGATAGTGATTCCACTCCCCTAATAGGGATCATTGTAAAAGACTCCTAACAAGGTCTGACCCTTAACAAGGTCTACTATACTTAAAGCATTGTAAAGCTACTCCTAATAGGGTAAAGGATCTTCTAACAATGATCACAAAATACTAGTGCAGAATATTAGTGGGTATCAAGTCCCATCGGGGTTTTTACCTATTTGGGTTTCCCCATAATCATATTGGTGTCATGTGTTGATTTCATGTTTCATGTTTATGTGAATGTTTAAATTTAGTACTTAATAATTTAAGTTCAACATAAAGATTAAAGTCAAAAGTCAAAATACAATGAACACTAATTCACCCCCCCCCCCCTCTCAATGTTCCCATTCCTAACAATTGTTATCAGAGCTCTAGTCCTCAGAAAAGAAGTTTAACCACTTGAGGAGATCATGGACAAAGTAGAAATGAAACATCTGAAGAAGAATCTTGAAGCCACTCTTGAAGACCTGGACAATTCAGAAATAGAAATTGAAGAACTAAAAAAAAAAAATTAGTGAGGCTCAATTAGTTATCAAAAGACTCAGAAAGGATTTGAAAGGATGCTCTAACAGTGAACTTGAAGAAAAGGTCAAGAAGTTGAATGAAGAAAATGCATCCTTATTAAGTCAGCTTGAAGAATTTGATGACAAACTGATGAACAATCAAGATGTCTACAATGAACAAGTCAAGGAGAACCTTCAACTCAATAAGGAACTAAGGGAAGCTAACTTAGAAATTTTGGAGCTAAAGAATATCAAAGAAAGCTTGGAATCTGAATTGAAAAAGGCAAAGGATAATATTGACAAGTTACACACCAGTGCTGATTTAGTAGAATCTCAGTTGTATGCAAGAAGAATCAAAGGAGACACTAGCTGTATTGGATACAATGAAGCAGAAAATTAGATTGACAATATGTGAGCAAGAAAGGATTCACAAAAGAACTCTACTAATACTAAGAAGATTGAAGATCAAACCAAAGACAATGGTGTTCCTCCTAAGAATGGGTGTAAGCAAGTAGAACGCACCTATTTTGCATGTAACAAGCATGGGCACATTCCAAGGAACTGTACAGAGGTAAGACCTTTTAATGGATACTATTATTCATGCAATAAATTTGGTCATAGAGCTATGAATTTCAAGACTAACAAGAAGAATAGGATTTAGCAAGATCAATGAAATCAGAATCAGATAAATGTAAGAAGTTCTCAAAATGTTACATGTCAAATATGTAACTATAATGGTCACTCAGCTGAAACATGTAGAATTATGACTCATATCAATGCGCCAAGGAATAATAGACCTCTAGTCATTTGTCACTCATGTAACAAAGCTAGACATATCTCAAAGTTCTGTAGATCAAAGACACAAGGTCAGGAAAGCCCTAAAAAGACTGAAGAACCAGTTTTGGATCTTGAAGGAGAAGTCAAGTTTGTGAAAGCCTCAGATGATGCGAGCACAATTTGGTCAGAGAAAAAGAAGGACACAACTGATGAGAATGTATTGGATGCATCCCTAGTGGATGCACCCTCTACATCTACATGAATGGCCCTCAGGGTCATAGGGGGAGCTAATTTAGCTCTAGACCCCTGTGTGGCTGGTATACTCATCCTCGGAGTATGCACCTTTGGACTTAAGCTTTTGGAGTGTATAGGAAACTTCATGCAAGAGCACACATGTTGATTAAGTAAAGCTCAAGTTTGAATTTTTGAAGTGACAACCTAGTTTATGCGACATGCATTAATGGTGGATTTTTCACTTTAAAGTACACAGAAGTCATTTGATTGATCATTGCATTCAAATTTAGAGTGATAGGAGAATAGAAAGAGCCTTGGAAGTTGTTGTGAAGTCTTGGAGATTGAATCTATCAGAGATTTGTTGCAAATATCAGTGCATTTGATCAGTTGTAGAAACCCTAGCTCGTTGCGCTGATTCAGAAGCCATCAGATCATCTCTAAGTTCAATTGGAAAGAGATTAACAAGTTATGGGCACTCCCATTGTTTATGATTTCACTGAGAAGAAAATATATGTTTTCAAAAGGCACCCATTTAAATCCACCCTAGATGATTTAGAGGGAGCTTTTTCCTGCACGCCTATGGGCATCATGCATGTGGAAGACATAAGGGCTTAGATCGATGTAAGAAAGAACCTGTTGGACTTGATAGGTTAAGGGCACACATGGATACCATGTTGAAATAGGATAAAACATTCATGGATGAGTACGCCAAATGGAATGATCACCCCATTATTGAATATGCTATGGCATATGAATTCTATGAGACAGAATGGATAAAGATCTTATTGAGCAGAATCCATGATGATATTTTTTGGATTGGATATGTTCCAATAAAAATCATAAGTGATCTAATACATGAGATGACAGGCCTTTCTATGATAGGCATCGTCCTTCCAGTGGGTAAGGATGTCAGGAAAATGGTAGAGCAATTTTGTAAGTCAAGGAGTGATAGGCGCAGCAGAAGAGGAAGAACAAGAAGATCCTAAATTGAAGAAGATGAAAACTGAATCAGGTAATAGTCAGAAGGGTAAAGAAGATAATAGTCCCTTAGAGCCCATAGATACTATTGATCTTACCACTCCTCCAGAGTATAAGCCTATAGTCAAGAGGAAGAAAGAAGCTAGCACTAGTCATCCATCCTTGCGAGCACTAAGGAGCAAGAAAAACATTCAAGCACCTCCTAAGGCAGGATTCAGACCAAGCCTTAAAGTTTTGAATGCAATAATTATTGATGAGGGTAGAATTGATCAAGTAGAGAAGTATTATGACACATATAGTGAGATTGAAAAATCAGAAATACATAGTATGATTGTCAAACATATGATCAAGTTTAAGAAGACAGTCCTTGAGTTGAAAACCTCCATTCCAGATAAAGTATGGGATATTTTATAAAACCTAAAGAGATAAGCAAATGAAGAGGATCTAAGGATCAGAGAAAAATTATTAGAAGATACTCTACCAGTATGTTCTAAAGAAGAAGTGGCACTGATATTAAATTTGGTGAAGCCACACTTAAGGACAAAGATGAGGACTCTTCACATTATGAACAAAGACTATGAGCTGATAACAAAGTAAATAGAGAAGGCCTTTGAAAAGGTGTTATTAGAACAACAGATAAAGCCACCTACTACACCCATCACTCATGCACCTAGTAAGCAAGAAAAAGAATCAGAGACCTTCAATATACCAATGACAGGTCCTCAGGACTCAGCACCCATAGCAAAAACTCAAACAAAGGCAAACAAGTCTGTGCCCATCTCAGAATCTCACGAAGGCATCACTATTATCATAGATAATGTGGAGATAGCCATGGCGGCTACTGATAAGGATTTGGACAAGTTTGAAGAAGCATTTGTTAGTACTGAAGAAGCTAAAATCTTATGCAGCAATACACCTCCCACTCAGCAAGAAGAAGTACTCATAGAAGATGTATCTGATAAGAAAAAAGAAGAGGTAGAAAAGAAAGAAGAAGATACTTTTGTTGATCTTGCAAAGTTAAAACCAGAAGTGATGGAAAACACTCCCATCACTCCCTCCTTAGCATCCTCCTGGAAAGAAGGATAAGAAAGTAAAGGAGAAGACCTTATTAAGTTCAGCATCCTGGCTATGGAGAAGGTAAAGGAGAAACAAGTTATGAGGAATCCTCTCCTAATAGAATCAGTGAATAATTTGAATAGTTTTCTGCTAGAGGATAAGAAAGTGCTAAAAGTACATTCAGTTGATGATGTGAGTTACGTCCTCTCATAGTTCAAAAGAAATTTTTCTAGTCTAGAAGAATTTGTGTCCATAGTAGCAGAAGAGAAGTACTTAAAGAAAAGACTAAATGAGTTGATGAGAAACTTTGCACTAGACTTGAATTCCCTTAAGTCTGGTCAAGCATCCTTGAAAGAATTTTTTGATGAAGGAAGAAGGATCATTGCAGTATGCATGGATCAAGACAAGCTCACCGATGCTCACTTCAAGAAGATAAAAGAGGCAGAAGAAATGATTGAGAAATTAAAGGATTTAGTGTCAGACACATCCACTGATGTGAACATGTGCAACAATGTCTACCAAGGATAGTTAGACAAGATTGAGAAGGAAGAATTAGAGATAACAAGGATAAGGTCCAGACAAACTCAGTTGAGGAATGGTCTTGTGCCCTCTTTAGACATCCTCAATCAGAATATAAAGGAGATTGATGGGACCATGGTAACTTATGATCATGGTCCCATCAGTGACCTGGAGAATATGGAGAAGCTTCAATATGCATTATGCACCATCTCCAGATAGTTAACTCTCTGATAACCTTTTGGAAGGAGATCCAAAACCTCAAGATTTCATATCCGGATGTTTTCCCACAGTGAGTATGTATAGATACAATTTTTTCATGCACCTTTGTCATTAATGTCAAAGGGGGAGTTTTGTATAGAATATGGAATATATATATGTATAAGGAGATATAAGATTATGTATAAAAATATAGAAGACAAAAGTTTTTGTGTAAAGGAACAGTTAGCAACTTGGCCATATTCCTTTGTTGCCATCAATGACAAAGGGGGAGATTGTTGGAAAGTTGTCTATACTAAAAAATATGACTTGATATAGTGTTTTCATTATGGCAACAAATTCATAGAGTAGTTTGGATTCAGTGCACTTATTGTAAAGATCAGAATTCAGTTAAGTATTGAAGACTGGATAGTGTATAGAGTTCCTGCAGCTCAGAGCATCAGTGCACATGTGTACGAATGAATTATGGTATGCACCCTATAAGTTAAGTTTGTTAGACTATAATTATGCTTATTCTATGCATGCATAAGTAGATATGAAAAGATGTGAAAGTTATAGTCAGTTGAAGTTGCACAGCCAGTGTATGCCAGCAGAGAACAGAGCATGGAGCCAACAGTTAGCATTTTGGTTTGTGATTATAATTTAATGTTGTAAAGGCCATGTTCCCATTGTATTTAGGTTTTTGACATGTTTATATGTATAATTGTAAGCACACTTAATCCAATTCATTTGGAAGCATTGTTTGTAATTAGTTATAGGGCCGACCTAATTATTTTGTTTATATGAGCATATAAATATAAGATGTGCCCATTGTATTCAGCATGGAAGTTGTAATAGAGTTGTGATAAGTAGATCAAAGGTATGTGAAAATAGCATAAGATGTATTAGAGCTTTTCTATAGGTCAAAGCATCAGCACACCAAAAGAACTGATCAGACAAGCAGTGTCACAGTGATAATTCACTAGCAGATATAGTGTGTATCTGAAATCAAAAGGTTGTAGCCTTCACCATTTGAGTAGTGAGCTCTAGGACAGTGAGTCCACTCCCCTAACAGGGATCATTGTAAAATACTCCTAACAAGGTCTGACCCTTAACAAGGTCTACTATACTTAAAGCATTGTAAAGCTACTCCTAACAAGGTAAAGGATCTTCTAACAAGGATCACAAAACACTAGTGCAAAATATTAGTGGGTATCAAGTCCCACCGGGGTTTTTACCTATTTGGGTTTCCTCGTAATCATATTGGTGTCATATGTTGATTTCATGTTTCATGTTTATGTGAATGTTTAAATTCAATACTTAAGCATTTAAGTTTAGCATAAAGATTAAAGTGAAAAGTTAAAATATAGTGAACACTGATTCACCCCCCCCCCCCCTTCTCAGTGTTCCCATTCCTAACTCATTGTTATCTTATTGACCCCATAGTGAATGCTGGTCAAAAGTTAACTCTTAGTGATAAATCCTCTAACTAGGTCACACTTAACAGTGTGTTTGTAACCTTTAACAGGGTTGGCTCTTCACCGAGCTCACTTCAGAAGAGTAAATTATTTTGGGTTACCGATCCCAGGTGGTTTTTCCCTTAATGGGGTTTCCACATTAAATCATTGTGTTATGTGTTATTTGTGATGATTTTTTTTCTATCATACTTTACATACTACATAATTTCTTTGGTAAGTAATCACAGTTAGCTATTTACTGGTAATTGGTAAAGTGAATAGACAGATTGATATTTTATGTTACCGAGCTGCATAATTTGTTGGAATTATTTTATAAGGTACATCTTTGTATTTGAGACTATAGGATAACTGATCTAACTAATTCAACCCCCCTCTCAATTATTCTAACAATTGGTATCATAGCATATTGGTTGCTTGGAACAAAGTTTTAAGGACTTGAGCAAAAAGATTACAAGATATATAAGAGGGAAGTGTTGAAGCTGAACAAAGACAACTTTACTACATTGCAAAGTTGGATGTGACTTAACATATCTAGAATTGGAGAATTTTCTATACACTTATTGGATAGTGGATACATACAACCAAATGTTGGACCCTTGACTCTTGATCAATTGAGAGACCGACATGAACATAATATTACTATGATAGAGATTGTTACTACTCTATCTGATGTTGAGTTTGAGGATGTCAAGGATTGCACTACTGTGAAAAAAATGTGGGATAAACTTTCTCTAGTTTATGGTGGTGATGCAAATGTGATGAGAGCCAAAGCTGAAAGCTTGAGAGGCAAATTTGATGACATGAAAATGAAGGAAGGATAAAATATCACACATTACACAAATCAAATCAAAGAGGTAGTCAATGCTATCTGAGGAGTTGATGGTATCATTTCTGAAGATACAGTGGTAAGTAAGATACTAAGAACCTTGTTGCCTGCTTATGCAATCAGAATATATGTTATTCATGAAATGAGGTCGGCACCTAGTAGCATTCTTACTCTTGATGGTGTGATTGGAAAATTAACAACTTTTGAGCTGAACAATTTTGATAATAGTGTGGTACTGAGTGTTGAGTCTACTTGTATGTCTTCTCTGAAGATTGGTAAATCTAGCAGTAAGCATAATATAAGGAATGAAAGTGATAGTAATACTGATGATGATCTTGATGAACTTGAAGCTCTTATGGCCCAGAGATTGTAGAAAGGTAAAGGTAGATATAAGGGAAAGTTACCTTTAGCTTGTTTTACTTATAAAGAAGTTGGCCATATTGTTGCTAGATGTCCCAATAGGAAAGAGGAAGATAAAGACAGAGACTAATCTGGTGATGGAAGCTATGGAAGAAGGAACAACATAGGTTACTGACACAACAAAAGAGACAATAGAGATCACAAAGAAAAGGGCAAAAAGGAATGCTATCTTGTTGAAGAAGATGACACCAACACCAACACTGATGATGATATAGAGGTAGTGTTTGCTGCAATGAAAGATGATTCTGAAGAGGAGGAAAGGTATGTAGAAACAGCACTCATTTCTAAAGTTAGTAAAAATGATACTTGGATCATTGATAGTGGTTGTACACATCACATGACTAGTGATGAAGATAAGTTTAATCATCTTGAGCATTATAATGGAGGATCATTAAAAATGGTAAATGACACACCTTGCATGGTTAAAGGAAAAGGATCTATTTTATTGAATGATAAAATTAGATGTGATAATGCATACTAGTTAAAAGGATTGAATTGAAATTTGTTGAGTGTGGCATAGCTTAATAAATTTGGTCACCGAGTGGCATTTGAAAGTAAGAAGGTAAAGATCTATGATGAAAATGGAAAGCTTGTCAGAATAGGACAATCAAAAGGTAACTTATTTTATCTTGACAATGCTGAGACTTCTTGTTTATTGGTGAAAAATGAAGATGCATGGTTATGGCATAAGAGGTTATGTCATGTAAATTTTGATAACATGATTAAGATCAGTAAAAAGAGAAAAGTTAGAGGATTTCCTAGTCTAACCAAACCTGATCATGTTATGTGCCATCAATGTCAAAAAGGAAATATGACAAAATCTAGTTTTAAAAGTAAGGACTACTCATCTAAAGGAATTTTGGAGTTGGTTCACACTGACTTATGTGATCCCATGAGAACTCAAAGCTACTATGGAGATAGATACTTTGTTTTTTTTGTTGATGACTATACTAGATTGATGACAGTTATGTTCTTGAAGGAGAAATATGTGGCATTCAAACTGTTTAAATGGTATAAGGCTAAAGTAGAAAAAGAAACCAGAAAAGAATTGAAATGCTTAAGTTCTAATAGAGGAGGTGAGTTTGTTTCTGATGAATTCACTAACTTCTGTAATGAGCATGGTATAAAAAGGCAGGTTTCTACACCTAGAACACCACAGCAGAATGGAATTGCTGAAAGGAGAAACAGATCTATTATTGATTGTGATAGAACATTGATGATTGAGAAAAATGTTGCACAAATATACTATAGAGAGGTAGTTAGCACAGCTGTATATGTCTTGAACTGAGTTAAACTAGAGAAAGACACAAACAAGACACCCTACGAGTTATGGTTTGGATACACACTGAATGTAAGTTATTTCAAAAATTTTGGTAGTAAGTGTTATATTCTAAAAGATGATAGGAATGGAAAATTTGACTCTAAAGATGATGAAGGAATATTCTTAGGATATTCTACTAAAATTAAAGCTTATAAATGTCTGAACAAAGTTACTAATAAGATGATAGAAAGTGCTAATGTAAAAGTTGATGAGTTTTCTGATAAGAATGATGTAGAAAGCATGAAGGAACCGAAAGACTATGGTAGGTTCACTTATGTTGAATATCTAGAGTATCTACCGAAGCCGCAGGTTGAGTCTACCGAGCATCAGGAAAATGCTATCGAGAATCAGCAAATGGAAACCAAGAATCAGGAAGAAGCTATCGAGAAGGAAACTATACCTGAACAGAATGATCAGCAGAGGAGAGATCAAGTGCTAGCAAGATTTTTTAGAAGACACCATCCTGAGAACCAAATCATTGGAGATAAGAAAGATGGCATGCTGACTCAAAGTAAGTTAAGACATAATACATGCTTAGTTTGTGAGTTTGAACCAAAGAATGTTAGGGATGCACTTGAAAATGAGGAATGGATAAATGTTGTGAAAGAGGAGATTGAACAAATTGAAAAGAATAAGACATGGACTTTAGTGCCTAGACTGGAAGATAAAAATGTTATTGGTACTAAGTGGATTTTTAGGAATAAGTTGAATGAGAATGGAGAAGTTACAAGGAATAAGGCAAGACTTCTTTGCAAGGGATATGCACAAGAAGAAGGTATTGATTATGGTGAAACATTTGCACCAGTTGCTAGACTGGAAGGAGTTCAAATATTTCTTTCCTATGCTGCACATAAGGGATATAAGGTATATCAAATGGATGTGAAATTAGCTTTTCTGAATGGAATTCTTGAGGAGGAGGTCTACATAGAACAACCTGAAGGGTTTTTTTATCCAAATCAGAAAGACATGGTATGTAGATTGCACAAAGCTTTATATGGACTAAAGCAAGCACTAAGGGCATGGTATGAAACATTACATGCTTATCTTATAAGTATTGACTTTGTAAGAACTAGTGAAAATAGTAATATGTACATGAAAGGAGATTCTAATGATAACATTTTGATTGCTACAATATTTGTTGATGATATAATCTTTGGTGGACAAGATTAGATTTGCAAAAAAAATTTGATGAAATGAGAAAGGAATTTAAGATGTCTATGTTTGGAGAGATTAAATTCTTTCTAGGTTTGGAGATTATACAACAAAAAGATGGGATTTTCATCACTCAATCAAAATACTTTAAATAAGTATTGAAAACTTTTTACATCGAAGATGCTAAACTTGTGGGAACACCGATGATAACTGGTTGTAAATTAATAAAGGATGATGAATCTACCAAGGTATATCAAACTATGTACCAATCTATGATTGGTAAACTAATTTATGTTGTACACAGTAGGCCTGATATTGCACATGCAGTGGGGATTGTGGCAAGATTTTTTGCCAATCCTAAAGATTCACATATGGTTGTTGTAAAGATAATCTTGAGATACCTGAAGAAAATAGAGGACTATGGATTATGGTACACATTGGAAGGAAAATTTGAACTTTAAGTTTACAACAATGCAGATTGGGCTGGAAACATAGATGACCAGAAGAGCACAACTGGTGGAGCATTCTTTTTAGGGGAAAGGCTTGTGACTTGGATTAGCAAGAAACAAGCATGCATTTCTTAGTCCACTATTGAAGCAGAATATGTTGCTATTGTTGCAAATTGTTCAAATATAGCTTGGATCAGACAAGTGTTGGAAGGAATGAATGAGGTAATCACTAACCCAGTGATTATATATTGTGACAACACCAGTGCTATAAATATTAATAAAAATCCTATGATGCATTCAAAGACAAAGCATATATCTATTAAGCATCACTACTTGAGAGAAAAAGTTCAAGAGAAGCAAGTACAACTGGAATTTGTAACATCTAAGGAACAACTTACTGACATCTTTACTAAACCATTATCGAAGGACACATTTGAATATTTGAGACCTAGACTTGGGGTTCGTCCCCTGTCTACTAGTGACTAATGTGATCTAGAGGTTACATCAACCTACACTTATTAGAAGATCATTCATGTTGATGCACATAGCTCACACTTTGGATTTTGTCTAAGGTTGTGAAATATTGTAGAAGCTGGAACATAAATTTGTTTATTTGTACACTGAAGGTACATGATATGAACTGCATAATAGAGAAGTACTTGGTTGTTGCAGAGTTGTTTGTTTATATTTTCTTTGGCATTGTTGTCAAAGGGAGAGAGAGAATGAATATGGAAAATCAGTTATTGAGAACACACAGAAAGGGAGAGACTTGAATATTTGTTGCTGAGAATGAAGAAGGAAATTTGAGAGTTGAAAAGATCAAATCTGTAGGGAGAGTCTGCACTTGTAATGTTGTTATGTTTTGTAGTGATTAAACATATTAAATATGATCTTACCAAGCTACAACATTTTTCTTACATAGTTTTAGAATACATGTTTGGTATGTGCATGGCATATTTTCATATTGCTTGTGTTTTCATCAATGCCAAAGGGAGAGATTGATGAACTACAACTGATTGAATATCTAAATGAACTGAAGAAATAGTGATTAGAAATCACCGAGTACTAAAATGATATGTAAGATGATTAAATCAGTCAATATGTTATCATTGATGTCAACTAGTCTTGACAGTACTTATCATGTTAGTTACAAACATCTGAACATCTGTTGAATGAAGAAAAGATGAAGAACTAAGATATCTACATGAAGAAAAAGATGGATATGACAGCTAAGGATAAGGTAAACATTGGGTAACTTATTGATGAGTCTATGGTTTTATATTGTTGACTTGATCATCTTACATTAATCTATTATGAAGAAGAGATTTGAAATTGAACATGTCAATGTGGTCGATAATTGAAGATTTATGTATACACCAAGCCAGTGCAGTGTATACCGATTGACAATATTAATTGAGATAGTTTAACTAGTTATCATTGACGCATTTCTATATTGACCGAGTATGGATGAAAACATTAAATGCAAAGAACGGCCAACTAAATTTGATGAGCTAGAAATTGTTATGATTTCTAGATTAACGATGAAGTTTTTTATGAGATCCATGGTTGACAAAATTTAAAGAAGATCTAAAGGATGAGATTGAAACATGTTAATCACACATCTGCCAAGGAAGATTTAAGAGGAAAAATGGATGAAGGAGATTAAGTGGCAAAATCTAATGGTTGATAAGAAAATGGTTTACTTGTCTATATAAGAGATATGAGTTTCATTATTGAAACATGTCAGAAGAAGAAGACTGTAGAGATATCGTGTGAAGACTATTTATGCATGCATGATCAGATTGGCTATTGAAATAATCGAATAGCAGAATTAACCGAGTGTCAGAGAACCATTAATCAAGTGAAAGTAAGTTGAATAATATTGATGAATTGAATTTTATTATTGATCAGAGGATTTTTATGGGCTTACAATAGATCTAAATATCTGCAATTGAGTTATATTTGAATCAGATCATACTGTATCAGTTTAACCATTGATTTAGAAAATCTCTTAACCGAGTGGACTTAACATTCTTATATTCTTCCCTATGTCATTAATAGAATGTACATTGCTATCTTGTTGACCCCATAGTGAATGATGGTCAAAAGTTAACTGTTAGTGATAAATCCTCTAACCAGGTCACACTTAACAATGTGTTTGTAACCTTTAACAGGGTTGGCTCTTCATCGAGATCACTTCAGAAGAGTGAATTAGTTTAGGTTATTGGTGTTAATCTCTATTGAGCATTTAAGGTTGTCATTAGTATCAAAGGATAGTAAATAGGTTGGTCGGTTACTTATATTGAGTTGGTTGGTAACCAGAAGTAAGATAGAGCAATCGATAAAGTCTTTACACCGAGCATCACATAGTTTACCGAGCACCAGCGACACCGACACCGACGGTCAGTAAACACTGAGCATCATAGTATACACCGAGTAGATTATACAGTGTTTACCGATGATCATAGAAAATGGCATAGTAATCTAGAATGGCACATTCTTCTATGCAAATGGTTACAACAGATCGTAAAATGGTTTACCAAGATCAAGGAGCATTTATTGTAAAAGATACTCATTAAATGTAATGTTTATCTTATTGTAATAGTTGATCTAGGTTATTTTGCACCATAGATCTTAGGGTTATGATTATTTTTGTAACCTAATTTTTGCTAAAGCGAAAAAAATAGAACACTATATATTTTGTATGTTTTCACCATTTTATGAGGTTGGTGAACTAATATATATGAATCACGGAGCACTTGAAGACATTGTCTAACTTCAAAACAATCAATTTTTCAAGTAGAACAGAGTACAGAGGATATTAGATTGAGCAGAATCAGATAAGGTTACCGAGCATAATAGAGTAGAGAACCATCACAGATAAGGTGATATTTTGATGAGCACTTATAGATCTATTTCAGACAATTGAGTTGTCAACTAGCATATAATTGCCTATTACTTTCTGACAATTGTGATAGAGTTTTTGATAAATCTCTTAACAAAGTAGACTTAACAGTCTTATGTAAATCTCTTAACCGAGTACACACTTCATTAGTGTTGTTTAAATCCTATAACTAGGTAGATCTAGCTAATCTAACATGTTACTCCTAATAGGGTAAGATCACCAAAAGTGATCAAAACTTGTAGCCTTAATAGGCAAACCTTTTCTATTTGCAGTAGTGAAGAATTTGTGGGTGTCATCCCCACCATAGTTTTTACCTTCTTACAAGGGTTTCTGTGTTACCAAAATACTTGTGTTATGTGATTTTCATATTGATTTCATGTTCTTTACTTTCTCAAGTTAACTAGATGATTGATTTATACAATTATATTCAAGTTATTTTGATCGGTTATCACAGTACACAGTTATAGATCTAAAAGGTTTTTCAATTAAAGATTTTGAAGGCACCGATTCACCCCTCCCCTCTCAGTACCTATCTCTCCTAATTCCAACAATTGGTATCAGAGCATAGTTCTCTTGTTGAATATTCTAACCACTAAAGGGTAAAGATCTAAGTCATGGAGAGATACAAGCTTGACAAGACTATTGAGAATCAAAAGATAGAAATATAGATGTTTGTGGAACAGTATAAACAAGCCAAGGAAGAAATGAAGAAACTACTGGTTGAAAGGAAGAACCTTGCAATTCAGCTTAATGAAATTAGTTATCATGAAGAACCTATTGATGAAATATTTGATCATATTGGATCAAGCTCTGGAAGCATCTCTAACAGATCTGAAAGCATAATCTCTAATTTATCTAAAAAGAATCAGCATCTATCTGAGCAAGTGAAAGAACTTCAAATCGGTCATGAATTTCAAATGGTGAGAATGGTGGAAATCATGAACAATGCTAGACAAGTTGAACAAGATCAAAATTTGGCTATTGAAGACCGAAGACTGATGACTGAACAACTTCAAGAAAAAGAAAGTGAAATACAGAGACTCACTGATCGTCACTTCCAAATATCAAATTAGATGATGACAGTTAATCAAGAAATGAACCGAGTAAATGGATAATTATCAAGAAGACTTGAAGATGTTGCAATACTTAGAGAAGATAATGAAAAATTGAGAAATGAAATAAAGATACAAAAGCAACACAATGAAATGATGAAGATAGATGAGGACAGTTCTAAAAAGATTGATGATTTCCTAACTAATCAGAGGAGATTCAGAAGCAGAGCCGGTATAGGCTACACCAGTGAAGGAGAATCATCACAACAAGCTGAAAAAGTCAACAACAATCAAAGTTAGAAACCTAAAGTGTTGACATGTTATCACTATGGAAAACCAAGACATACATCTAATGTGTGCAGAAGTAAAGCACAAGGTAAACCTCCTATCATTCCAAAATTCAATGGATATTGTTATTACTGTGGTAAGTTTGGACATCCAGCTTATGAATGTAGAGCGAAGAAGAATGAAATTGTTAATAATACTACTGAGGTGAAAATATGCTATACTTGTAATAAGCATGAACATACTACAAGGGACTACAAGGCAAAAATGAAACAAGTCTAGACACCTAAAGAGAAACTACAACAAAATTCATATCAACCGAAGAGACAAGGTAACTCATATGTTTGGGATTACAATACATGGACTAGTTGTGCTATATGTGGTCGGTATGGACATATTGCAGCAAACTGTTATAGAAAGAGTCAGATTGGACAATCAAGAAACTGGACAAATGCAGGAATGGCATGTATGCACTATCACAAGGTCGATCATGTAAGCAAGAACTGCAGAGACCGAGCACCTGATGAAAATCATATATTTGAGAGTGGATATAACATTGCAAAAATTACAAAGTTAAGGAACACAATGTGGAAGAAGGCATCTAATGAGAATTCTGAGTCAAGTAACATTGTTAGTGAAACCACATCCACTGGATTGGGTGACATCGGTACCTCTACTTAAGATGACAAAGGTATGGATGGAACTGACACTTTTAAATGATCACATTTTACACACAGTTCCTTATATATGATGTACAAATACCAAATCTACATGAATAAAGATGCACTATGTTTTATGTGTTATAAGTTTACAAATGTCACATAGTCGGTAAAAAAAGAAACCTGAGTTGGTTACCCATCGGTAATCACTATACAAGGTTAACCGATAATAGTGCAAACTGATGAAGAAATTCTATGTTAACTGAGCAAAGGTAATTGTAGACATTACCGAGCTGACAGTTGTTTTGTATCAGAAGTTAGATCACGCATTTAATGCACCAAATTTTGAGCAGGAATATCAAAAAATCTATAAATACGCGGAAACAGAGTTCATCGTTACATTGTGATTTTGAAGAATAGAGATTTTACAGAGAAGAGTTCGAGCTAAAAATTTCCAGAAAAGATTTAAAGCTACTGTAGATTGAACCGAAAACAATTCTTTGATGATATCAAGTAAGTTCATCTACCTACTGAACGCTGGTTATCTATTGCTTGCCAAGACCTTAAGAAACAATTTATGGCATCCACATCGACTGCAAGCAAATCACAAAACATTGAGGAGGAAGTAGAATTAATTGTAAGGGCACATTTTTTGAGGACAAATTCAAACCACATCCCAAGGTCGCAGCACAAACAGATGATATGGGTGCATTTTTGAGTATTCCAGATAGGGTTTTGTTAACAAAAGATGTTAGGGCCTATATTCACTGCAAAATCATAGAAGTGTGTGATTTTGAGACCATTGTTGCTTATCAACAAGTCTGTGGACTGGATGGAAAGATAAAATCTAAATACAAGAAGATTGGGGAGTCAGGGTTATTGTGTTTTACATACTTCCCGCAATCCTTCCAAAATGACTGGATAAGAATTGTGCTAAGCAGATTTCATGATGGAAAATTTTGGTTAGATAGACCTATTGAGGTCACAAAGAAGATTATTAGTAGGGTTACTGGGTACCCTACAACTGACAAAGCCAAAGCCTTTTGAAGTTCATCTTGTCCCGACATTGAAAAGAACACTGGAGCTCAATGGGACGGTAGGGAACTGAAAATCTCAACCATCAAAGACCCAGTGATAAAATTCATAGCACATGTCATCGGGTACAAGATATTTCAATCTAGCAGACCAAATAGTGTACCCTGTAGCATCGTGGACATGGCATATAAAATTGTGAAGAAAGATCACCAGGTAGATCTTGCCAAATTACTACTACACCAACTGCAAGATAATATGAAGACAATAAAATCAAAGAAGTCCAATACATGTAAGTACAGATCACTGCTTGTCTATACATTTTTCTATCTGCAAAAATATGTACCTGGTATCGGTAAGGTAAACTGGCAATTTGAAAAATTGATAACTGCACAAATTAGTGAAATGATGCAAAGTCTAGGAGATAATCTGAATAAGTAATTTAATGCATATTTCAAGGAATTTCAGGAAAAAATGCAACAAAGGAGTAGAATTCCAAGGGAATTAGTGAGTAAATTTGAAGATGACATACGTTTTGTAGTCAGCACAGACCGCTCTATGATAAAGGCAATAGAACCCAGAACAAAATGGTTAGCACCGATGGGATATGAAATGAACCATGATTTTGCTTTGAAATCTATTAATGCATTGCTGGCATTACCGATAGACATCACTACTAGTAGGTTTGGTGTATATGAGGAAGCTAAGTCACGAATCACTATAGACATAGAGATCGGAAAAATGTCAAGAAGGGTGAAGAAAATGAGAAAAGATCTCACAGAAAAATATGGAAATGCATCTGACTCATCTAAGGAGTCACTAGTTAAAGAAACAACCGAAGGTCAGTTACAGTTGGCTGACAACCCCTATGATAGTGAGGAGATCGAGTCAAACAAAGAAAAGGATCACCCACTAATTCCTCCCATCAATGTTGAATAGGAAATGCAGCTACCAGAACCTGAAGGAATGAGGACACATTCGTCAACTATAGCACAATCTACTGAGCAAGAAGAAGCAATAAAAGTAGCAAAAAGAAAAATAGCTACACTAACATGAAAATATGTTAAGAGAAAGAACAAGAAAGTAGTTGAGCCACCAAAGAAAAAGAGGAAATACATAAGAAGTAAAGAAGATATAGAGGAGACTGACACTGAAAATGATCCTGATCAATTCAAGTTAGTTCATAATAGAGAAAGTACAATAGAAGAAATAATTGAAGATATAATTGAGAATGGAAATCTTACAGATCCCGGCATAGGCAAATTTGACAAAATGTCAATTGAGGACAAGATAAAGCTAGAACATGTTGTCATCCAGATGATGATTAAATTCAAGAGAGTACCAATGGAATTCACATGTCAATTGCCAAAGGAACTTGATGACAAAATAAGTGAGAGATGGGCTATTGCACTAGATACAGAGAAAAGGAAAAGAGAATGATCATTAAGTCATGCAGCCTCACACTTTAGCTATGTTGTTGTAAGTGAATACATGACAAAGTATCAGGATAGATTTCTAGTCAAGAATAGAGCTATGTAGATAATGGTTGAGAATGTGGGTGATATGGATGTCACATGTGATTCTTTGTGGACATCAATTTTGAAAGCAGAAGAGAAAGCTAAACAGGAAGCATTCCTGAAACTATCTAAGAAGAGACACAGTTCAAAAGGTAAAGGTCTTTTCATCAATGATAACAAAGGAAAGAAAATAGAGGACACCGGTATATCAGTTACCCAGGTAATTGATATCACCAAACAAAAGGAAGAAATCATAATTTCACAAGATGCACCGGATCAAGTAAAGAGCCACTTGCAGAAGAAAATTGATGACGATGCACTCATTGAGGACATCACTAACAGTGATCCTAATGATGAGGATGATGAAGATGTGACAATTGCACCAAACAAAGATGAAGCATTAGACACTGATAGTGTGTTCACATCTCTACAGGGTGAACTACCTCTACTTGCAGAGGTAGTTGAGATACTTTCACAAGTACAACTTGATGCTTCTCATCCTGAGAAAAATAAAGATACAACTGAGATACAAGCACCTGAGCAACTTGCAAATACAAGTGAGCCTAACAAAATAGAGGCACAGTCTATAGAAACAAAGGAACTAGAGAAACAATGTCGATGGAGGTGAACCCACCTGACACTACAATCGAGACTCCCACACCATCTATCGAGGAGTAGAAGAAGGATGATAGAATGTCAATTGGGAAAGATACTCCGAAAAGTGGAGAAAAAGCTATTGTTATAAGTGAGAAGAAGAAGAAGAAGAAAGCCAAAGGGTCGGTCACCATTGATGAAGTTATAATTATACCAAAATGTGACCTGAGAACCCTAAGCCCTGAGGAACTAAGTAGATATGGGGAATTATGTTCAAGGAAAGTGGCACAAGAGAAGTTAAGGCAAGAACACAAATGTAAAGAAGTGTTGAATGATGTGAGGGATATCCTACAATAGATAGTACCAGAGACAAATATTGATGAGAATATTCCCATCATAGATCAACTTGCTACACTCACTGACAAAATCAATGCCCCTAATATAGATGTAGACAAAAGAATAGAAGAATGGGAAAAATCAAAGATTCAGAACAAATTGGCAAAAAGGATTAGCACAGAAGTGGCATTGAACAAGGTAAAATTATTTGAGGTCATTACCGAGGTAAAATCTATTACCCAGATAATCTGTCAATTTCTAATCACGCTTTGTACTTAAGACACCTTCACTGTAGAAGTCAGTGGAAAGATAAAAGGTTTAGAAGTAGAGATAAAGTTGAGTACACAAGTAGCTATCACCGAGCCAACTGCTTTCTTAAAGCATATTCACCGAGTTCATGAACTCTGGTGGCTGATAGAAGATTTAAGAAAACAAGAAGCACACATCACTGATCAGGTCACAGAGTTACAAAAAGAACTCACCCCTTACCTGAAAATTTTTGAAGTACATATTATCAAAGCTGAACAACTTGTAGCAACACTAGAGATTTTGGTGTTGGATAATATCTTTGACATGCATGCACAAGTTGGTCTTGAGCATATTGCTTTTACCAACTTGAAAGAGGAATGGGACAACCTCTTGGAGTCTATAAAGAAAACCCATCAAAACATTTTTGATAAGATGTAAGTATACATTATATATATTTTTTGCATTTGGCATTATTATCAAAAAGGGGGAAAACATGTATATGCCAAATTAATATGTATGTTAATACTATCGGGAGCATGCACCGAGGGGGAGTACTTTGTACTTAGAATTTTTTTTGTTGTGGATATGTATATGGAAGAGACATAACGAATATATAGAAACATTTTGTCTATATACATTCAAAGTTTTGATACTAATGCCAAAGGGGGAGATTGTTAATCTCTATTGAGCATTTAAGGTTGTCATTAGTATCAAAGGATAGTAAACTGTTCGGTCGGTTACTTATATTGATTTGGTCAGTAACCAGAAGTAAGACAGAGTAGTCGGTAAAGTCTTTACATTGAGCATCACACAGTTTACCGAGCACTAGCGACACCAACACCGACGGTCAGTAAACACCAAGCATCACAGTATACACCGAGCAGATTATACAATATTTACCGATGATCATAGAAAATGGCATAGTAATCTGGAATGGCACATTCTTCTATGAAAATGGTTACAATAGATCGTAAAATGGTTTACCAAGATCGAGGAGCATTTATTGTAAAAGATACTCATTAAATGTAATGTTTATCTTATTGTAATAGTTGATCTAGGTTATTTTGCACCGTAGATCTTAGGGTTATGGTTATTTTTGTAACCTAATTTTTGCTAAAGTGGAAAAAATAGAACACTATATATTTTTTATGTTCACACCATTTTATGAGGTTGATGAACTAATATATATGAATCACGGATCACTTGAAGACATTGTCTAACTTCAAGACAATCAGTTTTCTAAGCAGAACAGACTACATACGATATCAGATTGAGCAGAATCAGAGAAGGCTACCAAGCATAACAAAGTAGAGAACCATCACAGATAAGGTGATTTTGATGAGCACTTATAGATCTATTTCAGACAATTGAGTTGTCAACTAGCATATAATTTCCTATTACTTTCTGACAATTGTGATAGAGTTCTTGATAAATCTCTTAACAGAGTAGACTTAACAATCTTATGTAAATCTCTTAACTGAGTACACACTTCATTAGTGTTGTTTAAATCCTATAACTAGGTAGATCTAGCTGATCTAACATGTTACTCCTAATAGGGTAAGATCACTAGAAGTGATCAAAACTTGTAGTCGTAACAGGCAAACCTTTTCTATCTACAGTAGTGAAGAATTTGTGGGTGTCATCCCCACCGTAATTTTTACCTTCTTACAAGGGTTTCTGCATTACCAAAATACTTGTGTTATGTGATTGTCATATTGATTTCATGTTGTTTACTTTCTCAAGTTAACTAGATGATTGATTTATACAATTATATTCAAGTTATTTTGATCGGTTATCACAATACACAGTTATAGATCTGAAAGGTTTTTCAATTAAATTTTTTGAAGGCACTTATTCACCCCTCCCCTTTCAGTACCTATCTCTCCTAATTCCAACAATTGGTCCCAGGTGGTTTTTCCCTTAACAGGGTTTCCATGTTAAATCATTTTATTATGTGTTATTTGTGATGATTGTTTATCTATCATACTTTACATAATACATAATTGATTTGCACGGTAATCACAGTTAGCTATTTACTGGTAATCAGTAAAGTGAACATACATATTGATATTTTATGTTACCAAGCTACATAATTTGTTGGAATTATTTGATAAGGTACATCTTTGTATTTGGGACTGTAGGATAACTGATCTAACTGATTCACCCCCCATCTCAGTTATTCTAACATAAATATCTAATTGATCTTGTGTACATGGAAGAATGAGAGGCAAGTAACACACTTACACCAGATGCAGAGTCACGGGTAAGCAATGTCAAGCATCAAGAGGATGTTGTCGAGCAATTAGAAGCTGAAACTGATAATTTGTATGATGAGCCTGAAAATCAAGAAGAAAACAAATATGAACCTACATTGGCACAATATGTAAGAAGACATCATAAGCCTAAGCAAATCATTGGAGATAAGGAATCTGGAGTCTTGACAAGAAGTAATTTGAAAGACCCTACATGTTTACTATGTGAGTTTGAGCCTAAAACTATAAAAGATGCTTTAGAGAATGATGATTGGATACAAGCTATGAAAGAAGAAATAGATCAGATAGAAAATAATGATACCTAGAATCTGGTGCGGAGACCAGAAGACAAGAATGTTATTGGAACAAAATGGGTATTCAAAAATAAGCTTAATGAACATGGACAACTCACAAGGAACAAGGCAAGATTGGTATTCAAGGGTTGTGCACAAGAAGAAGGAATAGACTATGGGGAAAAATTTGCCCCTGTAACAAGATTAGAAGGAGTGAGAACTCTACTTGCATATGCTTCATGCAAAGATTTCAAAGTATATTAGATGGATGTCAAATTTGCATTTTTGAATGATATATTAGAAGTATACATTAAACAACCTGAAGGATTTGTTGACCCAAGCAAGAAAAATATTGTTTGAAAATTGAACAAGGTGTTGTATGGATTGAAACAAGCCCCCAAAGAATGGTATGAGAGGTTGCACAATTATTTGATAAAGATTGGATTTTCAAGAACAAATGACAAAAGCAATCTGTATATGAAAGCTAAAGAAGGTAAAGGGATTTTGTTAGCTGAAATTTTTGTTGATGATATCATATTTGGTGGACAAGATGCCCTATGTCAAAAAATTTCAAATGAGATGAAAACTGAGTTTGAAATGTTTATGTTTGGTGAGATAAAATTCTTTGTTGGATTGCAAGTTTATCAGATGGAGAAAGGTATCTTTATTACTCAATCTAAATATGTTAAAGAGATACTAAAAACTTTTGTTATGGAGGATTTTAGACTAGTAAGTATTCCTATGGCTACTAGACAAAAACTATCTAAAACTTATGATACTGTTGAAGTGAATCAAACCCTATATAGATCCATGATTGGAAAGATACAATATGTTGTCTACAGTAGACCAGATATAGCCCTAGCAGTTGGGATTGTGGCAAGATTTTCTGCCAATCCTAAGGAAAACCATATGATGGCAATGAAGATAATATTGAGATATTTGAAAGGGGCAAAAGATTATGGATTGTACTACAAGAAGAATGATAAATTTGAACTAAGATTTTACATTGATGTAGATTGGGTAGGAAATGTTGATGATAGGAAAAGTACAAGTGGTGGAGCATTCTTTCTAGGAAAGAGATTAGTCTCCTAGACAAGCAAGAAATAGAACTACATTTCCCAATCTATAGTAGAAGCTAAGTATGTAGTAGCTGTAGTGAATTGTTCAAATTTGGTATGAATCAAACAATTGTTGAAAGGAATGAAAGAGGAAATCACTAAGCCGGTTGTTATTTTCTATGACAACACAAGTGTTATCAACATATCAAAGAATCTAGTGATGCACACAAGACTAAACATATTGCTATCAAGTATCATTACTTGAGAGAACTGGTACAAGATAAAGAAGTGAAAATGGAATATGTGAATACAAAGGAACTAGCAGACATATTCACAAAATATTTACCTAAGGATTCTCATGAGTATCTTACAGGTAAAATAGGGGTGATTCCCCTAATTGAGGTTGTTTAGTCAACTAGGACCATTGCATCAAATGTGCTACACAAAATATCTAAAAAATTGATGCAGAAAATCTCACACTTTAGGAGCTGGCTAGAGTTGTGAGAAGTATAGAAAAGCTGATAATCAGTCATGAGAAAGATGATAGAGGGAGAAATATTTTTTACTGAACTGACAAGATGAGATCCACATGTGGGAGATGTAAGTGATAGATATTACTTTGGAATTATTTTCAAAGAGGGATAGATTCAGATGATAACATAGAGATAGAAAACACTGAGATATGATCTGAGATTTAGTGACAGTTGGTTGACTAAAGAGATTCAGAGGGAGTAATTGTGTGAACAGTCAGGAAAGTAAAATTTGTTGTGAATCAGAATGAAGCTAAGGATATTATAAAACTTTTTGATGCACAGATAAAGTTTTTGGATTGGTTGGTAAATCATCTGTTATTCATGTGGTGTTGCCATCAATTCCAAAGAGAAAGATTGTCAGAAACTGCAATTGAAATAATTTTTGTATTGTCATTAATGTTAAACCTTAATTGGTAAGATGGTTTCTATCCAAGAGAGTACCATATCTATTGATTGATGAAAAGGATTAGGGAAAGGAGATAACAAGAGAACCTTAGGAAAGGTTGAGTTATTTGATACTTCAATGGGTACTTGATTAGTTGGTACATTGATAAGATAATGTATTGTTTATCTAAGTAAGAAGAAAGACTAAAGAAGTAGACTTAACCGAGAAAAATGAAGAAATCTAGTTTAAGCCGAGCAATGTTAGTCGACCAAGCACTAGTGTATGCCGAGTAAATTTAGTGTTGATCAAACATCAGTTTATGTCAAGTGACAGGAAATTACCGAGCAAAGATAGTGTTAGCCAAGGAAGATAGTTTGTAGAGATGACCGAGTTACACAATGATGACCGAGGAGATGAACACAGTATTGACCAAGTGTCAGTAATTTACATTTGCAGAAAGAATTGAGATTCCCAGCCGACATAGTTGAATTCTTGGGATAAGTAAATCATGTTGACTTTATTAATGAAATGTATGGAGAATTTAATGCATGGTAAATCATTTTATTATGGATTCAATGAGAAGTTTGAAGATGTATCTAGAAGGAAGGATGAAGAAATTAAATGATGGAAGGATTCGATGAATCTAACCTAAACCTAAGATCTACATAGGAGATTAAGCGGCAAAAGATGGATCTACCTAACCGAAGAGGTATAAAGGGAAACCTAATTGTGAGGTTATAGAAGGAGCTGGAGTTGTTGATGTTATTGACTGATAAGTCTAAGCAGAAGGCTAAAGTTGAGAAGAGTTGTGATTGCTTGAAGTGAATTCTGAGCATATCAGTGATGGAGATGGAAATGAAGCTCAGTAAGTAAATCAACATATATGTGCAAAGAGGATCTGTATTTGCAAAGTGAGTTGTATGTTTTTCAAATCATAAACTACTGTTACTTTCTAACCATTGTATCAGTCTAAATCCTTTAATCAAGGTTGACCTAATAGTCATTGTATAAATCCTTTAATCAAGGTGACATTCTAATGGAATGTTCTTAAGCCCTCTAACCCGGCCACTCTTAACAAGGTGATTAAATCCTTTAACAGGCTCACACCTAGTAGTGTGTTTGTAAACCTTTAACAAGGTTGGCTTTTCATAGAGCTCACTTCAAAAGAGTGAAATATCAGTAACATGTTACAAAGTGGTTTTTCCCAAGCTGGGTTTCCACTATAATTCTGGTGTTGTACTTGTGTGAATGTTGTTATGTTCTGCAAGTTATTTACATTTGGACAGAGGACTGCATGTTATATGTTTGTGATAAATACTTTAGAGACTGAGTTGAGTTGGTGATTAGATCTGAGATTGTTGAAGTGCTAGAAAGTTCAATTGGTACATCTAGACCTGAGAATAACTGATTCACCCCCCCTCTATGTTGTTCTAAATAATTCTAACAAGAAATTTGGTGGTTGAAGCATTAGATGTTTTGGAGAAGTTGATCCCATCATATGCAAGGAATGTAGAAAATAGTCCCTTAGTGAGGTGAGAACATAATTTAAATCATTTGAGAAGTTTTTAGAACTTAAGGTGACAAAAAAAATTGATGAGAAGAGGTTTGAGCACCTTAAGAAAATAGTTGCATATGGTATAATAATTTTGAGTACACACATACAAAAGGTAATAGAGCCTATCAATGAAGGTAGCAATATATATAAGTCATGTTTATATGTCAATAGGTTTTTGAAAGAATTTGAGAACCAAATAAAGGATTGTGAGAAATAATTGGAGCATATTTATCAAACTTTTGATCCTATGCAAGATTCCACATCATCCATAGAAAGTCAAGTTGTGTCTTTACTTGACAAAATGATGAGTTTGGACAAAGGAAAGAAAAAGATGATTGGAAAGGTGAGTGAGATGATAAATTTTATTTTCCCCAAACTCCACACACTTTTTTTTCTTTGAAGGAAGCTCAAGAAGCCATAGAAACCTCATAACAAATTAATTTAGTAAAGGTAGAGGCAACTACTTGCATCCTTAATGCACATGTGTCAGTTTTGAGTAGCTTAAGACAAGGATGGGAGACAGATTTGAAATTATTAAAGACCATATATGTGGATATTTTTTCCATGATGTAAGTATATGATTTTTTTTATATAGGAAACAGATATCTCTATTGAGTTTTTGGGACATGTTTTTGGCCGATGTATTGGCATTATCGCTAAACCCTTTTCTATTGATGTCAAAGGAGGATTGTAGTAGTAAAAAATGCATGTAGGTTTGTAGATATGTCTAAGGGAGAGCATGAAATGATTAATTTATGAAGAAATATTTTTGGAGTGAAATGTCATGCATATTTTTGTAGTGGGACACCTACCTTGAAAATTTGTCACTAAGTTTTGTCATCAATGCCAAAGTGGGAGATTGTTGACAAGATGGAAAGAGACATTGTCAGAAGGATAAAGTGTTTTCATTTATGGAAAAAACATTATGTCTAGACCTTATTCCCACATGCCCAATTCTCCAAAATATCAAATCAAGTGACAAATCAAATTTTGGTTAAGTATAAGAAATAGGGAAGAATATTCTTACAGCACAAACACTATTTCAATCCATGGAGGGTACCAAAGTAATATTTTTGGGTGTGCATATAGAGGAAGATTTTTCAAGGTATATTATTCCTAACTCTAATGTTTCATAGAAATATCTTATGGCATGTAGAATTTATAAACTTCTAAGTGGCAGTTTAAAAGGTTAACAAGTAAGAACATGATGACATGATGAAGAATCTTATTGTGTAAATTGGTAAAATGTTTTTAAGGTTCAAATCATGGTAAAATAAGTTTAGTTGACATGTTAAGAGGTATATAAATGATTATCCTTATTTGAATTGAGGATCAAACTCTATTTTTGGTGGTTAAGCATAAAATGGTTTACATTTCCCAAGAAAGGTTTTATGTTGACATTGTGAGATCGAATTACGGATTGTGGAGGTATAAGATTGACAAATTAAGATTTATTTTTTTTGTTGACGCGTGATCTAAAACACGAAAGTTGTGGTATGCAAGTTTTGTGTAGGGTTTACAGATCTGAGTTACTAATTGGTGAAGAACAAAGTTAGTGCGTAATTAGTGAAACAAGGTATCAGATCTATGTTTTGTGCTTACATGGAACTATAATCAAATATTTTTAGGTGTTTTTTAGATAGTTCATTATATACTGATCATTGCACTGATCTTTGTAAGACAGTGAGTCTACATGTAATGGGTTGTATCCCTTTTTGTATTGAGCAGTGAGCTCTAGGTGGTAAGCCTAAATGCATGTGAATTCTAACTGATTGTAAGACAATATTTCTATAGAGTATTGGCTTGTGGATTTCATCCCCACTATGGTTTTTCCCCTAATAGGATTTCCACGTTAAAAAATATGTGTTATGGTGTTATGTTTATTTAATTTATGTTCATGTGCTTTACTTTTTAGTTGGTGCATTAATTAGTTTGTGAACTGGGTATCAAATCTATGTTTTGTGCTTACATGGAACTATAATCAGACATTTTTAGGAGTTTTTAGATATTTAACCATATACTTATCATTGTAGTGATCCTTGTAAGATGGTGAGTCTATAGGTAATGGGTTGTGGCCCTTTTTGTATTGAGAAGTCAGCTCTAGGCGGTAATCCTAAATGCATGTGCATTCTAACTGATTATAAGACTATTTATACAAAGTATTGGCTTGTGGGTTTCATCCCCACTATGGTTTTTCCCCTAATAGAATTTCCACAATAACAAATTTGTGTTATGGTGTTATGTTTACTTTATGGTCATGCATTTTACTTTTTAGTTGATGCATTAAGTGGTTTGTGAATTGGGTTAATAAAGTTAAAATTCCCCCCCCCAGTGTTCCCTCCTTCCAACAAGAAGATCTAACACTAAAATGAAAATGAAAAATTTATAAATTGGGTTCACCAAAATTTACAATAAGAAGGGAAGGGATTGAACTAGATAAGGGTAGTCCACCTTTTCCTAATGTAAATCAGAAGGAAGATGAGCCAATACGATCAAGTAGGACTTAAGAGCTAATTGAGTGTAATAATCCTTCATAATAATGATTAGGATTAGTTGGATTTGAGGTGATATGATAGGATGATATAAGATAGAAGGCTAACTCAACAAAAATGACAAGTTTCAGCAGACACAGACTGGCCAAAAATAGAAAGAAACCTATAAGTACTTGAAACAATAACCAAAAGATAGTACCAACCTGTAGTTTTAATTTGGATCAGAATTGTGGGATATAGATTGTCTTGGGTGTTTTGTTCCTAGGTCTAGATCATCTAATTTTCTTTGTATCATGTACTTCTATTTGAAACTTTCCTAGAAAGTCTGTTAGATATTTCCAAATCTACAACAGTAGGTTCGCAACCTATTCCTACACACAAAAAATGGGTAAAATATTATGGAAAGGGGTTTGCCTTGGTCAAACCTCGGTTGAGGAATCAACCCTAAAATTGAAATGAAATTGTGTGAAAGTAAAATATGTAAATATAAAGGTAAATATTAGATCTACCTTGTAAATGTATATACTTTCATAAAAAAGTGTTGAGATTGCACATATTTATGAATATGCTTTTATGTTTCTTTAATTGTAGTTATTAAACCTTGGAATGTAGAAAGTAATCAAGGATGCCTTCACAAATACATAGATCTATGAATACTCCTCATAGATCTCTAATATTGTTATGCTTGATGAACACTTGTTTTGAAGGAAGAATGCATGTGGATGATCAAAGGATCTTCTTGCTTGATTGATAACTACTCTACTTGGCCATCATGGGAGATAATTTTTCTACAATGGAGAATATTTCCTTCAAGGATGCATTAGATTCTTGGAGAATATTATATCTTGAATTCACTTGTAAATATTTAGAGAACATATGAAACCTTGATTTGGGTTCTTTAATTCTTACTTGAGGAAGTCCAAATGAGGAGAGATGGGCCACTTTTATACCTCTCAACATTTTGGGGCTCAAAAATTACAGTAGGCTAACATGGATTCTAATATCCTACTAAAACACCACAACAGACTATCCATTTCAATTTGGACCCAAATATAAGGGAACAGATTGCCCAAGGAATTCTATACTTGATGAAATAGAAAAATTTGAATGGGAAGCTGGGATGGAGGAAAATATGTCATAAATGGAGGATATTGGTTGTTGGATCAAGCACAATAGACATGAAATCTCAAGAATTCCAAAATGGGGCCTAATTGAGCATCTAATTATAGGTTCTTACAATTCAGGATGGTACAACTTTCAACAAAGCTTTATTGTCTTCTACAATTCCACCTATTCATCTAATCACATTTATAATTGCTTTCACCCAGTGTAGGTGTCCTTAAATATTCTCATCCTTATTCATTCTCAAAGTATCAAATTTATGCTTCAAGTTATACAAATTCTTATCTCCTTCATATATGTTTTTCATCTTTTCAAAAACTTCATATGCAGTTTTGCATCCCATGACTTTCAACAACTCTGAATCACCCAAACAACTGATAATAGCATTCTTATCATTTGCATTATTTTCATGAGACTTGATCTTATTTGGTGTAGGAGTACCAAATATCGAGGTGTGTAGTTTTCTCTAACACCTTCCACAACTTCAAATAGAAGAGTACAAATGTGATTTCATCCTTTTCTTTTAAAATGTATAATTTTCTCTTTCAAACTTTGGTACTTTAATACCAAGTTCATTTACCATCTTGGATTTACCTCAAGTAGTTAAGCTTCTTTAAGAGAAACTCAGCTCTGATGCCAATTGTTGAACACTTTCAAATTCTAACAAGAGGGGTGAATCAGCAAGCACACAAAAATTAACTTATTCTATCATACACCTTTAGTTGTTAACTTTAATCTAACTAACTGATAAAGGGTGCTCCCCTTAATACCACAAACACATAACAGAAACAGAGAAACAACAACAATTTGCAAGAACAGAAAATGGGCTTTTTATTATCTCCACAAATGTAGAATTACAATATGAAAAGCTACATGGGCATTCCCTTTACAATAGTCTCTAGGACAAAGCCTCGAATCATTACCCAGAACTACCCAGAACTGCCCCAAACTGCCTAAGACAACACTACAGGCCTTCCTTATATAGGCAATTTCCACCGCCCAAGAAGGTTCTAGAAATTTAGCCTTTTAGGCAGATTAAACATGGAATTATTTTATTTTTACAATTATTACAATAGGGTCGGCTCAAAGAAAATACAAAATATGTTTTTAGGTAACCCAACTTCCAGAGGCCAAAACTTTTTAACCGTAGCTCCATTTTTCTATTGTAACCACTTTTTGAAAATGCCATGACAAGATCTACAGTGTTTGACATGCACAAGCACCAGTTAGCTGGGGGTCGATCATGATCCGAAGCCTCTAAGGCCTTCAAAATTGAGCTCAAAGATTTCATACCCGAAAACCTCAATAACTTCACCAATATTGATGATGTGGCAATGAAACTCAATTGGTAGGCTGAAATGACTGAGATGAACCTCCACTTGTGAAATCAGAACATTCTGAGATTGTATGACCAACTTAATAAAAATAGTAAGTTTCCATAAATAGCATCTTTGCACAAGATAGCCCTTATTGAAAGCAAACAAAAATATTTTTGGGTGATGCAAGATTGCTCTTACACCCAGGATGCTCCTGCATCAGACACCCGGGGTAATTTGAGAAGTGACCCTGTCATGACTCAGGTGTGAAGAGGAAAACCAAGGTGGTCAACCTCCTCCCTTGTTAGCCATGATGAATCTTCAATAGGTCATCTTTTCCACTTGACCAGATATTCTTCATATGTCATGTTCCTTGTGCTTCTGCCAACACAACTATCTAGTATATCCTCAATCTCCTTGGTATCTGAACTAGTTGCTGGAATACTCCAATGTGCTGTCGTGATCTCATCTTCAACACCTCCTTCATGATACTTTGTCAAATCTAAAATGTTAAACACTGGTGAAATATTCAGCTCAGTAGGCAATTCTACTTCATATGCATTTCCTGAATCATGCTTCTTCAGTATCTTACATGGCCCAAACTTCTTCATTTTCAACTTGTTATATGTACCAACTGGAAATCTCTCCTTCCATAAATGAACCATGACTTCATCTCCAACCTAAAATTCCTTATGCCTTATACTATGCATTCATCTTGGTAATATGCTTCCTCACCTCCTCATGGATGTTCTTCAAGTGTTCTACAAAATCCTCAACTTCAGCACTACTTATTTCTTCTTTATCTATCTTTCTCAACTCAAATGCATTTCTTGGACTACTTCCATATACAATCTGGAATGGTGATTTACCAGTGCTCCTGTTGAAAAAATTATTATATGCAAATTTTGCCTGTGGTAAAATCAAATCCCATCATGTTGGCTTATCCCCAACCAAACATCTCAGCAAATTCCCCAAACTCCTATTCACCACCTCTGTCTATCCATCAGTCTGTGGATGATATGATGAACTAAACTTCAAATTGTAATACTCCAAAAATGGGCTATAAGTTCATTAACCTCCTATATCGACACATCGAACGAAATCGACATCGAAGTCCTAACCTAAGGCACATCTAAACATCATTGAATCCTAATTGATTATCTCAAATTCTGCATTGGGGAATATTCCTAGTAATATTCCTATTTATCTTAATTATCTTTAATTTAATGATTATTTGGTGATAAATCTTATTTATCCTAAAGTTTGATTAATTGAATATTCTGAATATTTAATTAATTAGATTTGATACTGCCACTTAATTATTTAATTGAATTTAATTATATTTATTCCTAAATTGTATTATTTCATTTTGACAATAAATCAAATATCCTATGACTAATTGATTAAATTCTTATTTAATTAATTCATGTCAATTGTCAAATTTAATAATATAGTTTTTGAATAAAAGTTTGATTTTATAATTGATTAACCCATAAATCAATTGTTTTATTTTTTAAATCAGTTAAGTTGAGGATAAATCACTTTATTTATTTAATTCATAATTAATTATGCACATCCAAAAAGCAGTTAAACTTTAAATCTGAAAATCAATTCAAGTTGTTTTAAAAATAAACTCAACTCTATTTTGAGTTAAAAGTTGATCTCAACTTCTGATTTAAATCAAAAAGTTGTTTTTGCATGATTTTTTGTGAGTTAACTATCTTTAATTCCTTGTTGACTCAAAAATCAACCTGAGTGATTTATGGCTTTTTCCATGCATCCCCAAAGCCCTAGATTTCTATAAAATCAAGGCTCAGCTCTTCACAAATCATCTCACAAATTTGCATACTTACTCTACCAAAATCAATCCACGAATTTGCACAATCACGCTGGAGAATTGATATCTGAAAAATTGAAGCTTCTTTGTGAATCAACAACTTTTGTGAGATCAATCTTGTTATTTTAGTTTCATATTTAGCATATCATTGTTAGTTTATTTTGCATATCAGTTTTTCATAGATTCATATCAATTTATCTCATCTTATTGCATAGAAAATCCAAAAATATAGATTAATTTGCATTCATCTCATATCTAGATTTTGCATTCAAATCTTTCGTTTAGGTGTCATCAAGGTCACTGATCTCAGTCCAATCTGAGAATACATACTCGCATCTACTAGAAGGTAGTAAATTGCCTGGTTAGATTAGTTTTCATTTCACTGCACGATTTTGATTTCTGCTAACCTCTAATGTTTTACTGAAGTGTTGTGTCTACAGCTAGGTACAAAATTCACACACACATTTTTGGTGCCCACCGTGGGGCCCTAAAATGGGTTTCCATTCAATTTCTATCAATTTCTATCATCTTCTTGTCATTTTCTGTTCCAAGCTGCGATTTGTAATTTATGTCCATACAATTTTCGTACGAGTTTTGTCAAAAAATCGTATCATAAGATACCCACTATCGTACGATAGTTTATTTGATCAAGGATCATATTGTCAAAAACACAATGTCATTTGGAAGCCCCATTGTCGTATGATCTGATACCCAGTGTTGTACGAGTTTTTGGACTATCATTTGGGAGGTGACCCACTATCGTACGAGTTTCAGTGCCAGGTTTCAATTGTCATTTCACTTTTTCAGGCATTTTTCCAAAAAAAAATTCTTGATTTGGACTGATAGCTAACATTAACAATTGAAATTTTTTGTTTCTGATTGATTTATGCTGACTTTGATTGGGAAAAAGCATGAGAATTGCTAAAAATAGGTAAGAATATACTAAGTGTGTTGTGAGGAATTCAGGTAATCTTCTTAGCTGATAACATTTTGATTTGGATTAAAAATAACTCTTGTGTGTCAAGCTTGTGTGACCTTTATTGCTTTCATATCACAAATTTCATTTTGGACTATAAAAATGAACATAGATTTTATTTTCAGCATCTTTGTTACACATAGTAAATAGGCCCTATGAACACTATTTGTGGTTCTTGAGAGAGTGGGTTTCCAGTGAAACTCTTCTCAATGAAGGAACCCTTGTAGGTAGGGAGGCTACTGAGAGTGTCTCACGTTCTACTAGATTTGTGTGTCTTCAGCTTCTGATTGATACATTCTCTCTCCGGAGAGGTTGATAGATCATAAGTGGTTGACATCATAGATATTTGTGAGATAATCTTGGTATTAGCATGTCGGATTAATTTGTCTATTTTGTTTGGGTTAAAAGTGAAAAGGCTAGAGGACTATGCTCTACTCCCTTTTTGGGTAGTATCAGAAACTCGGATCCTTGAATTTGGAACCAATCTCCATGTGGTATCTATTGTGAGTCACCTTTAGAGAGGGTTAACTATAGTGGACATTCCCTTAATTGGGTCAACCACGTTGATGGAACCTTAAGCGATAATAGCCATTTTCACCGTGGTAGCAGCAGCCGCTATATAAATGTCCTTGTGGAGGAAATCTTCACAGGTGTGGTCTCTTGTTGGGCTGTTAGATCTCCCTAGCAGCTCTTGATTGATTAATTTCTCAGACTGTGTCAAAACTCTAGTGCACCTGGATTGGATTTCACCCTCTTGAGATCATAAAAGTTACATATTCATACCATTACTAAAAACCCTAGTGAGCCCAAATTTTCATTTTTTAAGAATATGTGCATTATTGCAAAACTTTTTGGAACATACACTGTTAGCACTCCTAGGGATTAGCACAATTTAGTCACTTGATTATTCATGTGCAGGGTTGCTTTGTCCCCTGTTCATTGTTTTTAGACATGCTTGAAATCACTTGCTTGTTGTTTTGTGTGCCTATTTATCTATCTAGTTACTAAGAACGAATCAATCTGGTACAATCTTCAAATATGGACAGACAATTTTGTGAACAATCTGAAACTGAAAACCTCAACAATTGCAAAATCTGATGTCAAACACCTTTCTGGAGTCAAAAGTCATCTTGTAAAGTCAGAAAGTCGTATGACTTTTTGCTATTGTCATTTCAAAACCCCTAGATTGTCGTATGGTAGATGGTATATTATCGTACAAGTTTTGCTGCCAGTCAATTCAAAAAATTCAAAAACCTTGCTATCAACTATCGTGCAAGTTTTGCAACTGTCATACAATTTTTTCAATTGTCATTTCATACTATACCCACTATCATACGAGCCTGCAAAAAGTCATTTGAGAAATTTTGAAAAATTGCTAGAAAGTTGTCAGAACTGTCAGAGACCCAGCTTTTCCAGCCTATTTCTAGAGTCTGTGAAGAAAATCACTATGTCAGGAATAGAGTAGCAACTACTAAGAATCTGATCATTTTCCTAAAGTGGCCTTTTGAATCCGATTTAGCCTTCTGTTTAATCGATTTGAGTCTTTTTCATCTTGTGTCAAAACCTTGTCATAACTATCAATCTTCAATCCATCTTCAAAATGGCTAAGTGTTGTGAACTCATGTTTGCTATCTTTTGGGAATCTACCCATACATCTAGGGCATAGTCTCCTTCATTCACATCTAATCTAAGCTTTAATCAATCAAACCTTGACAAGGTTGTGTCATTTGATCTTCTTGAATCAAATCTTTCTTCAGTTGTCTTCATCATATTCTTTTATTTCACCCAAGGTTAATGGTGGAAATTAGAGCTTCCTCTCACAAGAAATTTGGAGAAGTATCCCATACCATACCTTTGAATACTCTCCAGACTCCAACTCTTGAGCAACTCTACAATTCTAGTCTTTACGAAGACGACGGTCTTGGAAATTTTTGATTGAAAACTAGTTACATTCCTCCTCCATCAACTCATGGAGGTAATCAACAAACTCCTCCTCGATCTATCCCAGGGAGTCTTAAAACTCCTACCATGTCTCAAGCAGGGACAAACTTTGGCTCTCAAAGAGCTCAATCTCAACATGGTTCAGATCAGGAACCCACACTTGAAGAAATTACTCGGTATCAAAATGACGATGACTTCAAAAGAATGATGAAGCATTTCTTGAAAGAAGATAGAGAAGCATACTTTTTATAATTAGCTCATCAAGGAGCCAAACTTCCTCCCAACTTTAATGTTGAAGATATCATTACACATGAGGAAGAAACTCCTATTTCAGCTATGATGAAACAGATGCATGCCATGCAATTCAAACTTAATAAACTTGAGAAAGAAAAGGAACCCAAGGAGTTCTCCATGGAGGCCCTATGTCCTTTTCCATTTGACAAAGACTTGTACATGCCACCATTCCCAAAAAGAGTGGAGATGCCTAAATATGATAAGTATGATGGACACTCGAATCCTCAAGATCATGTTAAAGAATTCTATACATAATCTATGGAGTTCATGCATGAACCAACCTATTTGATGCATCTTTTTCCTTGATCTCTGGGAGGAGCAGCCATTCATTGGTTCTCTAGATTCCCTTCGACTATCAAAAATTTTGAGCAGTTGATCAAATTGTTTTATCAGCAATACTCCTACAAAATTCAACATCCAGTCACCATGATTGATATCTGCAATCTCAAACAATATCCAAGAGAACCATTCCTGACATTTCTCAAGAGATGGAGGAAAAAATTCTCTCTATATACTAGGCCTATTCCAAAAACTGAGAAGCTGGAAATCTTCATCAATAATTTTGTCCCAGAGATCAACTACCCTTTACAAATGCAAGATCATACATCTTTTGATAAGATGGTAGACAATGTGATCAAAATTGAAAAGGTACTTGTGAAAAAAGGAGACATCACACTTCAAAAGGACAAGTACGAATCAGGATCCAGTTCTAAAGACAAGAACAAAAATTGGAACAAGAATAAAGGCATCATCACAGATGGCATTGTTGATACTATCTGTGCCCCATCAAAGACACCAGCTTTCAATCTAACCATTGGTACCCAAGCCATCAAAGCTTCAGAACAGAAGATGTCTGAACCATCTCAAAAGAAGCCAGAATACAAATCTTGGTTCGCTGATAATAAATGAAAGTTCACTCCTCTTGGAGAATCTTTGGAATCAGCTATGAGAACTCTATTGGCTAATCACATCATCTCTTTTCCTGAGATCCGACAATCTGATCTTGACCCTAAACCAAAATGGTGGAGAGAGAATGAATTATGTGATTTCCATCGGGGTAAAGGTCACAAAACCAATAACTGCTTATGCTTGAAACATACTATTCAAGATCTGATTGATAAAGGAGACATCATGATTGACAATCATAAGAGCAATAATGATGATATAGCATTCACAAAACCATTTATGAAACATGGTCAAGAAGTTTCATCTTCTCAGCCTAATATGGGGGCAAAGGTCAATTATGCTTACCCTGGAAATAATGTTGTTATCAATATGGTTGAACCTTGTCTCTTTGAGCATTGAAATGTCATCACAATTGTGTGAAGAGATAGAGATCATACTTTAGCTAATGCAGTGACTCGATCACAGGCTCAGGCACATCTGAATGGACAAATCCCAGATTCATCAAATGTCCCTAAGATGCCCTTTAATCTTTCTTCCACTTCCAAATAGAAGGTTGCTTCTAAATCTTCCAATCCTAAAGATACGAGGCCAACATCTTATAGCATTGTTCAACAACTCCAACACACTAATGCAAAAATCTCAATGTTTGAGTTGCTTCAGATATCTCCAGCTCATAGATCTATTCTAGACAAAGCTTTTCTCGAATCCAATGTTCCTGATGACCTTGATTTAGATAGGTTCCAGACTATGGTTGGACATCTTACATCTTTGCAATATATCTCCTTTTCAAAGGAAGATGACAACTCCTTGAGTCACCCACACAACCAGCCCTTGCACATAGAAGTCTTGATCTAGAACCATAGAGTCAAACGTGTGTTGATAGATGGGGGTGCTGGCCTAAACATTTGCTCTTACAGCTTGGTCACACAATTGGGATTTTTAGTATCGGCTATTGATCCTAGAAAGAAAATAACTATAAAAGCCTATGATGAACAAGAAAGATCTTCTAAAGGCACCATTGTCTTACCTATCAGAGTAGGTCTGGTTATCAGAGATACTATATGTCAAGTTCTTGATCTACCTTTGGCTTACAACATTCTTCTAGGGAGACCATGGATACATGAAATGCAAGCTATTCCTTCTAAATACCATCAATGCTTGAAATTTCCTTATGAAGGAGTAGAGGTCACTATTCCAGCAAACATATCCACCACTTGCAATACATTGAAAGAAAGTGTGCATAAACTTGTGCCTAATAACAGAGAATCTTCCATTAAGACAACACAAGAAGCATCCACATCTAAAATGGAAGATGTTGCAAAAGAGGTCAATATCAAAGAAAATGGTATGGGAGAATATACTATAGAGCCAATCTTATCTTTGACATCTCTACCTCTCTCACCTAAGTCTTATGGACAATCTTTAAAATAGTCCAAACCAGACTCTAAAGAACCTCTTGAGGCATATAAAAGAAATTTTGTGGTAGAACAAGTCTCCAAGCAAGAATTTGAAGAAGATAAAGTTGTTCTTACATTTCTATACAAAGATGAACCTAAATCTCAAGTTGTTCCAACTAGTGACTCTACAGTATCCAAAATACCTTCTAAGTCATATGGTTCAGGAGATAAACTGATAGCTAAGATGGGATATTCAGGTAAAGGGCCTCTAGGAGTCAGAGGAAAAGGTCTTATAACACCTATTTCACATACTGGTAGGGAAAACAAAGACACTGTTGGCTTAGGCTTTAAAAAGAAACCCTTCCACCTCAAAAGTAATTGTTCCCATGTCATAGAGTAGATCACACCAAGAGAACCTCTTCTTAAGAAGGAAGAAACTAAACCATTAGATAGTGATTCAGATAGCTTAGAACTTATTCCTTATTAGCATTTTTCTAAGGAAATCAAAGACCTCCTTGAAGCTGAAGATGATCCAATAAAAAGAATCAATGTAGTAGAAACAAAGGAACCTACTATAAACCAAGAGATAGTTACAACACAAGAATCAGCTAATCTCGAAGACAATCAAATAGACAAAGAGGAAGGTGGTAGTTATTCTGAGATAGATTCCCATGAGTATGAATTTAAATCAGAATCTGAGGATAACCCTTCTTGGGGTATTCATCCTGACTTTACTCGTGTTCTTAGATTTCCTAGAGGCATAGATGAAGAATCTAATGACTATGAATGCGGAGCCAGTCCAGAAGGAGATGATCTTATTACAGATAAACATGTTGATGTTATTCACCAATATGCATCTAAACCCAACGTAAGTCTAGAGAGAAGTAATGAACTTAACGAGTCTGATCCACCTAAGGCTGAATTGGACTCCCACAATGACATTGAGCCTATTCACGAATTGAATGTCTTAAGTTGTAATATCACCTTTGAACTTGAACATCGGGTTAGGACCAATGATGACATATCCATATCCATAAACACTCTTTCCCAATCTTTCATCACTTTGACTATCCAACATCCTGAACTTCTTGATCAAACCTCCACAAATCCAAGCCATGGTATTTATACCTTCCCAAATGACTATGCCCTTGCTTGCTACCTCAATGCAGTTGAGCCTATGATGAATTTCATTAGTGAACCCAATGTTAACATGATGGAGTCAGATATCAAGTATCTTAGTCAGAAAAATAAGAATAAGAATAAAAAGAAAAGGAATTCTAAGGGTGAAAACCACTTTGTGGCAGTCTCAGAACCTACAAAAGTAAAAATAAAAGATGTATCCAAAGGTGAAAACCTCTCTTAAGTGCCTAAGGATGAGATATTTGATGTCCTTTTGAGTCATTTACATGATAGATCTCTAGTTCTAATCAAGCCTACTCAATCTATCAACTTGGGAATAGCAGAAGAACCACAGTTGATTCATGTAGCACAATCTTTATTAGAAGAAGAGAAGAAAAAATTTACTACATTCCTAATAGAAAATAAGATCAAATTTTATTGGAAATATTCAAATATGCTAGGGTTGGATACTAATCTTATAATGCATCATTTATCTATAACTCCAAATGTCAAACCTGTTAAGCAAAAATTGAGAAAGATGCATCCTTATGTTGCACTCTTGGTAAAAGTTGAATTAGAGAAGCTCCTGAAAGCTAGATTCATCTGAGTTATTGATTATGTAGAATGGATCTCTAATATTGTACCTATTTCTAAACCAAAAAAATCAATCAAAGTGTGCACAGACTTTCGAGATGTAAATAGAGCGTGTCCTAAGGATGATTTTCCACTACCTAACATTGATATGATAGTGGACATGACTGTGGGTTTCGAGATGTATTCCTTAATGGATGGTTTTTCTGGATATAATCAAATAAAAATTGCTCCAGAGGATCAAGAGAAAACTTCTTTTACATGTGCATGGGGTACCTTCTATTGGAATGTCATGCCATTCGGGCTTAAGAATGCTGGTGCTACATATCAAAGAGACATCTATTTTTCATGACATGATGCATAGGACTATGGAGGATTATGTTGATGATACTTTAGCAAAATCTATGATTAGAGCTGAACATCTAAATGACTTGAGCAAGATACTAGATAGAATGGAAAAATTTAGTCTCAAACTAAATCCTAAGAAGTGTGCTTTTGGCGTCACTTCTGGAAAGCTCTTAGGATACATAGTTTTAAAGAAGGGCATTGAAGTTGATCTAGCTAAAGTGAAGGCTATCATGGAGATGTAACCTCCCAAAAACATCAGTCAAATGAGGACATTGCAAGGAAGATTTCAATTTATTAGATACTTCATATCTCAACTAGCAGACATATCACAGCCTTTTACAAAAACATTACATAAAGGTGTGACATTTGCATGGAGCGAAGAATGTGAGAACAACTTTAACCATATCAAGAAGTATCTATCAAATCCTCCTATCTTAATGCCTCCCATTCTAGGGAAACCTTTGATATTATATGTCTCTGCTACAGATACATCACTGGGGGCATTGCTAGCACAACATGATGAGAATAATAAGGAAAGAGATATATACTATATCGGTAGGACATTGGTTGCATATGAAAAGAACTATTCAATGATTGAGAAAGCTTGTCTAGTTGTGATATTTGCATCACATAAACTAAGACATTACATGTTAGCTCATACCACACATTTGGTAGCTAAAATTGATCCACTCAAGTACCTACTAAGAAAAGCTTCCCTCATGGGTAGATTAGCTAAATGGGTAATTCTCTTAAGTGAATTTGACATTGAATATATGGAAAGAAAGCTATAAAAGGATAGGTTATTGCTGATCAATTAGTAGATGCACCTATGATTGATGATACACCAATGCAAATAGAATTTCCAGATTCCTCTATCATGACTCTTTCTTCTAGAGAATGGTAGTTGTTCTTTGATGGCTCCTATACATAGAATGGATCAGGAGCAGGCATATTGTTCATAACTCCTCAAGGATACTCAATCCCAAAAGCATTTAGATTAAAGTTCCCTTGCACAAACAATATTGTAAAATACGAAGCCCTTTTGAATGATATGAAAATAGTAATTTAATGGAGAGTAACAGAATTACACATTCATGGAGACTCACAACTTGTTATTCATCAAGTCAATGATGTGTACCAAACTAAAGATGAAAAGCTCATTCCTTATAAGAGATTGGTAGATGATTTAAAGAAGTATTTCATGTCTATCACATTTGAGCAAATTCCTAGAATAGAGACCAAGGCTACCAATGCAATGGAAACATTATCTACTTTATTACAGCAGCCTCAACATGAGCTACGCTATGAGTTCCTGGTGGAAGCACTATCTTATCCTGCATATGATTCCCCTAAAACCTGCATGATCTGCATTGTTGTTGGTCATGATTCATCTAGATACAAAAACCTATTTTCCTATCTCCAAGACCAAATCATTCCTGATACCTTCAACCACCATGAGAAGAGATACCTTATCCATAATGCATCCTAATATGTGATCATTGGTCATGATGTGTACAAATGAGGTCTAGATGGTATGCTACTTAGATTTTTAGAATGGGAAGAGTCTCAATGTGCATTAGAGGAAGTCCATGATGGTATTTGTGGGTCACACTCGAATGGTTTAACACTAGCTCAAAAACTTATTAGGGCTGGGTACTATTGGCCTGAAATGGAGAAAGAGTCTATCAGGTTTGCTAAGAACTGTCAAAAGTGTCAAGTGCATGGCAACTTAATTCATGCTCCAGGGAGAGATCTAATTCCCTTTACTACACAATGGCCTTTTCATCAATGGGCCTTTGATCTTATAGGAGCTATACATCCTTATTCTTCTAATGGACACACCCATATAATCATAGCTACAGATTATTTTTAAAAATGGGTAGAAGCAGTCCATTTGACACAAGCAACTGGAAAACAAATATCTATGTTCATATTGAACTATATCATATGCAGATATGGGATACCTCATTCCATAATCATAGATAGCAGTGGACAATTCAAGAATAAAGACCTAGATGATCTATGTGCCAAATTCAAGATTACACAACATTGGTCATCTATCTACTATCAGCAAGGGAATGGACAAGAAGAGGCTTCTAACAAGAATCTATTAAAAATATTGCACCATACAGTTAATAAAATAGGAAGAGACTAGCATCTCATGATTAATCCAGCTCTTTGGGCCTACAGAACAAGTATCAGAATGCCTACTGGGGCTACACCTTTTTCTTTAGTTTATGGGTCTAAAGCGGTACTGCCTATTGAGGTTGAAATCCCATCACTAAGAATCAGAATGCATGGTCTAGTAACTGATGATGACTACAGAGTGTCTAGGTTGCAAGAACTTGAACTACTAGATGAGCACAGACAAGCAGCATATGATCATCTCAGAGTATATCAAAAGAGAATGTCTAGAGGTTACAACAAGAAAGTCAGACACAGAGAATTTTAGGTTGGTGATCTAGTCTTGAGAGAAAATCCTAAAAATCAATCACATCAAAAATGCAAGGGGAAGTTTGAACCCAACTGGCTGGGTCATTTTGTTATCACTGCTACTTTTGGCTCTAGTGCCTATCAACTCTCAAAAACTGAAGGAGAATAGCTCTGAGAACCAATCAACATTCTCCATCTGAAGAAATTCTATGCCTAAGGCATTCAGTCTATGGTAAAATGTCCTGAAAAAATTATAAAAATTGGAAAAAGTCCTAAAAAAATGAACATCTTGGTGAAAACCTAGCAATGGGCACCTTGATGATTCACAAAAAAAGTAAAAAATATCAAAAGTACAAAAAAAATTGAAAAATGAAAAATACAAATAAATGAGAAAAAGAAAAAGTGCCTTGGTGAAAACCTGGAAATAGGTGCCTTGGTAGCAAAAATAGAATCTGTACCAAGATGGTGAAAACCCAACAAATGGGTGCCACTTGTTTCACAGTGCTCCATCTATCAATGCAATCTTGGTCTTTCCCAACTTTTAATTTTGCTTTAGTTTGTACATATTTCTTAGTTGGTTTACGCATTCCTATTTTCAATAAGTCAGTTTGTACACCAATCAAGCTCAAGCGTCTGTATCCTATCAATGCTTAACACTTGGGGGCAATCAATGTCATATCCTATGGCCTCTAGTATACTTTAGATGTATCATATCTAGTCAGAGTCCTTTGTAGCTTCATTCGAGTCAGTTGGTCTGTCTTGTCTCCAGAAAGGATTTTGCATCTACAACAATGCAATCAAACATCAAACACAAACTGAAAAAAATCTATGTTTTACATGCTTCTATCTCCTTGTATGCTTACTGATTCACATTGAGATTTTTTCATATTGTGTCCACTCGAGCTCTTCAATGATGTCCTTTACAAGATTTAGAGAGTGATGACTAGGGGCATAATTTTTTCTTTGTTTTCTTCTTGTATGTGAAAATCTAACAAGTTTGGAAATTATGGATTGAAATGGTGTCTGACTGTAAGAGCCTCTATCTCAAATTGGATGGCCATGCATACCTTGACCATTGATACTTGGAAAATTCAAAGAAGTTTGATCTAACTATTGTCTTTTTGAGTGAGTTCTTTCTCCTACTATGAAACATGATCTTGCCTAAGGATGTGAACGATAAAGGGTCACTACGAGTAATTCACACTAGATTTAGAATGATCTCTTGACTATTTGATGTGTTTGTATGCAATGCATATTCAAGTCATCACGATGTTTATGTTTTGGTGCTTATAAAAATTGCTATATCAAAATGGACATGATATTTAGGTCATCCTGACACTTATGCTTTGATGCTTATATCTAATCTGACATTCCGAAAACAAAATCAATATTCATATATCCATGGTTTCCTAATCAACGGGTGTTGTATTGATTCTTGCGCATACAAGTCAATATTCATATGTCTATGGTTTCATAACTAGTGGGCATTGTATTGATTTATCCGGTTACCTAAAAATTCAATGATGAGAATGACCGACACATGATCAGTGGCTACGTCCTAGGTCTTAGGTTGCATTTCATATTGCATGTCTCTTTAAATTTTTGCATGTTTGCATGATCTCACAATGGCTAAATGAACTTCAATGCTTAAACAATTCTTCAATTATCTCTTCAAATCTAACAAGAGCTAAAACCTACCTCGAAGGTCTCTTCATAGAACTGCAAGCAGTTATCCTCCTGGGTTAAACATCCTTTTGACATAAGACTGAGTACTTGTCTTCATCAATTCCTGTAAAACATATCATGTGTATCGTTGCATTTACATTTCATATCATAATCATCTGTTGTATTACAATTCATCCATGTGCATAAGCATAAATCATACATACATCTTTCCATAATCAAATACATTTGCATAACATCCATACATATGAAAGAAATCATTACATTGTATATATCCATACATACATTCTACACTACTCATAGCATAAGCATCACATGATATCGTCATAAATTACAACATGACAAGTACACATGAAGTCATAACCAAAATATTGATCTCATATATATATATCAAAAATCTCAAACTAGTCAGGGGTGCACTACTGGCACAGTATACAAAAGAATACGCTCATGTGAGCTATCAAAGTCAGAACAATATATCAATGATCAAAAAAAAGAACAGTATATCAAAATAGATCAAATGTCAGCCTGATCCTCTACATCTGGCGGAGGAGGAGGTGGTGCATCTAGTACTACCTCTGTTCTGGGCACTCTGGCTCCCTCTGATGCCATCATATACTGAGAGTATGAAGGGACTCTCTGTGCAGCAGGAACAATAGTGTAATATGTGGACACATAGTAAGCTACTCGGGAGGTCTGATGAATCACCTCTACCTGTAATCTCTGCACCTCTACAGGAAGCTCAGTGCATTGTCTATCAGCCTCTAAAAATCTCTCCTCCCACCGAGCACTGCGAACCTTCAGGTCCGTGACCTATACTCTAAACCGTCTAATAGTCTCCTATGGAGTAAGAGGAATAGTAGGATCAACATCGGCTATTGGCATCTCAGTATCTAGGGTAGTCTTCTCTATAGTCTCTACTCTCTACACCTTACGGTGTCTAACCTCTGCACCCAGATTGAAACCTATGTCCTCCTCTATCAGATCCATACCACCACCCACAACCTGCTATGTTGCAAGTACCTCCTCAGCTAAACCAACACTCCCTAAGGTACTGCCCTCTCCCCTAGTCTATCTATGAGAACCTGTCGATCTACCTATTGTAGAACTAGTGGGATGAGGGGGCCTCATCTTCCCTGATGGTCTCTATGGTAGAGCCATCACTCTAGGTCTTAAAGGTGTGGGGTGCACAATAGGAACTTGTGTGCATCTGGGACCCTATCCCATCGGAGCACCTGTAACATCCATCACCTCCTCCATGGAGGGTATCAGCTCTGTTGGATCAGAAAATCTATGAATTGGATGATCATCAAGCCATGCAATGAATCCATCTGTAACACTAGCATCAAGTACATCTTGTCTGTACTCCCAATCTCTACCGCCAATAGCACTGTACTCATGTGAACACAAAGCATATGAGAACCTCATGGTCCATCTGAGTCCAAGCTCATGACCTATCTGAGCATAAGTAGCATAATCCTTAGGGGCATCCTGTACTCATCCATACTGCCTCTAGACCCTGGTAATAAGGAATCTCTCTATAGTGGAGGATGACCTCCCGATCAGCACATGGCTCTGAAAGAAGAAACTAAACTACTCTCGCGCAATTGACCAAGGCTCAATAGCTACATATGGTCTCCACCAAACAAATGTCATATCATCAAGGAATCACCTCTAGTACTCTACGTGACCCATCTATCCTTGTATGACATATCTGGCATATATATAAATGACAAGCTCCTGAGGCTGCCTCTGTGAAGTACATACTGGTCTCAACACTGGGATATGCTCCCATGCCCAAATCTGTAGAACTAAAGCTCTGGCTGCAAAAGACTTTCTCTCCTGATACACTACCTCATGCATCTCAGAGAACATATGGGCCAAAAGACACTAACCCCAAGCCAACTCAGAGGGAGTCACCATCAAATGTGCTACCATAGGGGCCCAGCCCATCAAAAGATCATTCTGCTGACAGTCAGACATAATAATACCACCGATCATCCTGGCAATGATACACTCCAGCCAGTGTGTCTATCCATATCATTGCACTAAGGTCTCCCAAGAAATGGAGGCAGTCATCTAAGTATCATCTCCGAAGAGACGTCTAAAAGCTAAAAGACTTGAGTTCCCTGAACTCACATACTCTAGCTGTCGGCCTACATGGAATGGAATGCACAGTATATGATACACATCCCCAGGGATAACAGTGAACTCCCCAATCGGTAGGTGGAATGTCTAGGTCTCTAAATGAAATCTCTCCATCAGAGCAGTCAAAAGTCCATGATTTACCCTAATCTTGGGTAAATGTATAAGGTACTCAAATCCATAGGACACAAGATGTACCCTCATTGGGTTAGGTAATGACACATAGTCTCTGAGTGGCTTGATGTGAAATCCATACATGAACATCTAGATATATGATCTACACAGCATAGAAACAGGGAATCCTATTAGTAATTTAGTCACAGAACGGGTTACAAGGACAAGAATTGAGCAATTCAGTATTCCAAAAGGTAGGTTAACAGGTCAGCAATCAGGCTAAGAGATCAAGAAATTCAAAAATTTGACCTAGTAATGAGTTTTTGGCTCACTGTTTTCCATATGACACTTCAGACTGGCAGGAAAAGTCATACAAGTTTCTACATCATACCATACGACAAATCATAGTGACACAACAGTTCATCCCTCATCGTATGAGTTATGAGGGACCCAACGAAATGTCGTATGACTCTTGGGTCCCTATGATACGAGTCTTGGGGGCTTATGAAATGACAACCTATCTACCATTCAAAATTCGTACGAGTCTCGATGGAGAGTCATACAAGTTTTCGTGCATGCAAAATTTCAAAATTAAAATGAGTACAAAAAATGCTAAAAATGCTATAAATCAAGGAAAAAATGACTTTTCAGAGAAGCAAAGAGGTCCACCTACCGGATATTCGTACTATCGAGGTCTCTGGTGTCTCTGACTACACTCAAATCGATGCAAACTCATAGGTACCTTTGGTTCTACCGCTTTCTTTGTCATTCTTGCTCAGAGGGCTCCACAAGATTTCTAAAGTCAAAAGGTTGAAATGAATTGAAAATGACCCTTCCGACCTTTATAGAGCTTTTGACCTAATTTTCAAAAGTGCTTTGTTTTTCATGAAAATTGCACCCCTGGCTAATTTCAACGTTTTGAATCCATTTTTGGGATCAAAATTAAAATCTAAGATCATTTACTATGTCAAAATCATGATTTAAAATTTTCAGACCTAGGACGGTCTACTACTTGCATAATCGACCTTCAATCATCACAGAAATCTAGTATTCAACTTAACTGATTATCTTACATCAAACTATCAAAATTTCAACTTGGTCAAATATGGTCAACTCATGATTTCACCTAGTCAAACTTGGTCTTTGGGACCTCCAAATGATGCAAAATGCATTCTCGGACGTGTCTAACCACTTCTTAAATCAATTAACATGCTTCTCAACTATTCAATGCTAACTTTTCTTGTCAAATTTCAATTTTTATCCCCAAGGGGGCATGGTATTGCACATCATTCAAACTCTGTAATCTAAATTTGAAATCATATCTTTCCTCATTAATCAAGACAACAACCACATCTAGTTACTAATTCATCAAAAAGACCTCATCACTTGGGGCAAATCAATCATTTCTTGGGGCATATCAGATTCATCGAGATCCATATCAATCTGGTATTCTCTTAATCTTGTAAATTGTATCAGTCTTTTGTAACCATCGGTTCATTAGTCTTATTTCCTTGGTTCTTCGTAACTGAAGGGTTCAGATGTGATACCAATGTGATTCTTATTGACAAACGGGTCTAGAATCGGTCACTCACTTCTTCGCAATCATAAGGTTTAGAATCAGGCATTTTGATAATTTTTTCGCAATCATCGGTTCATTGTTGTTATAGTTAACATTATCTTTGGTCATTCTGGACCAATTATCTTCATATCAAACTTCAATCAGTTTCTGTTTCATATCAATTTTAATTTTAAACATCAGTTTCAAACATCATACACAGACTATCTTTGTACCACTGCGCTTTGCACAGTAATTCAAAGAGGGGCAAAATGTAATACCCCAAAAATGGGCTATAAGTTCATTAACCTCCTATATCGACACATCAAACAAAATCAACATCGAAGTCCTAACCTAAGGTACATATGAACATCATCGAATCCTAATTGATTATCTCAAATTCTGCATCAGGGAATATTCCTAGTAATATTCCTATTTATCCTAATTATCTTTAATTTAATGATTATTTGGTGATAAATCTTATTTATCCTAAAGTTTGATTAATTGAATATTCTGAATATTTAATTAATTAGATTTGATACTGCCACTTAATTATTTAATTGGATTTAATTATATTTATTCCTAAATTGTATTATTTCATTTTGACAATAAATCAAATATCCTATGACTAATTGATTAAATTCTTATTTAATTAATTCATGTCAATTGTCAAATTTAATAATATAGTTTTTGAATAAAAGTTTGATTTTATAACTGATTAACCCATAAATCAATTGTTTTATTTTTAAAATCAGTTAAGTTGAGGATAAATCACTTTATTTATTTAATTCATAATTAATTATGCACATCCAAAAAGCAGTTAAACTTTAAATCAAAAAATCAATTCAAGTTGTTTTAAAAATAAACTCAACTCTATTTTGAGTTAAAAGTTGATCTCAACTTCTGATTTAAATCAAAAAGCTATTTTTACATGATTTTTTGTGAGTTAACTATCTTTAATTCCTTGTTGACTCAAAAATCAACCTGAGTGATTTATGGCTTTTTCCATGCATCCCCAAAGCCCTAGATTTCTATAAAATCAAGGCTCGGCTCTTCACAAATCATCTCACAAGTTTGCATACTTACTTTGCCAAAATCAATCTACAAATTTGCACAATCACGCTGGCGAATTGATATCTGAAGAATTGAAGCTTCTTTGCGAATCAATAACTTTTGTGAGATCAGTCTTGTTATTTTAGTTTCATATTTAGCATATCATTGTTAGTTTATTTTGCATATCAATTTTTCATAGATTCATATCAGTTTATCTCATCTTATTGCATAGAAAATCCAAAAATACAGATTAATTTGCATTCATGTCATATCTAGATTTTGCATTCAAATCCTTTGTTTAGGTGTCATCAAGGTCACTAATCTCAGTTGAATCTGAGAATACATACTCACATCTACTAGAAGGCAGTAAATCACCTAGTTAGATTAGTTTTCATTTCACTGCACGATTTTGATTTTTGCTAACCTCTAATGTTTTACTGAAGTGTTGTGTCTACAGCTAGGTACAAAATTCACACACACACAAATATGTCTTCAACTTCTTCCACAATGTACACCAGAAATATCCAACAAACTTAGTGTCCCGATCTAAAACTATGGTCTTTGGCAAACCATGTAGTCTCACTACTTCTCTGAAAAACAATTATGCTACATGAACAGCATCATTAGTCTTCTTGCAAGGAATAAAATGTGCCATCTTCAAAAATCTATCAACTACCACAAAAATTGAATCATGTCCCCGTTGTGTCCTCGGTAAACCAAGAACAAAGTCCATATTGATATCCTTCCAAGGTTTCTCTGGTACAAGTAATGGCTAATACAACCCTGTAGTCTTCTTCACTCCTTTCTCCATCTGACATACTCTGCAACTCTCTACAAACTTCTTGACATCTTGCTACAACTGTGGCCAATAATAATTCTCACTAACCAAAGCAAGGGTTTTATCACGACCAAAATGTCCAGCCAATCCTCCGCTATGCTTCTCCTTGATGAGATTCTCCCTCATAGAACTTCATGGAATGCACAACTAACTCCCTCTAAATAGCATATCATCCTGAATGATGAAATCCAACCACTTCGTTCTGTCTAGAGTAACAGGTTCTTTTCAAGCTTTCCAAGCTTCACCAAAATCAGGATCCTCTGGATACAATTTCTTGAGTTCCTTGAACCCAACCACCTCAATCTGCATTTCTATCAGCAATAGTTACCTTCTGCTAAGCACATCTGCAACCCTGTTAGACTTTCCACTCATGTGTTTCAAAAAAAATGTATAACTCTGCAAAAACTCAACCCATTTCAAATGCCTCTGATTCAACTTTCCTTGACTATTCAAATATTGCAAAGCTTGATGATCAGTATACAAAACAAACTCCTTAGGAAGTAGATAGTGTCTCCACTTCTTCAATGCCTAAACTATAGCATAAAATTCCTGATCATAAATAGAATATTTTCTCTTCGTATCATTTAAGTTTTCACTAAAATAAGCAATAGGTTTACCTTCTTGACTCATAATAGCTCCTATTGCAGTACCACTAGCATCATAGTCTACTTGAAACACCTTATTAAAATCTGGAAGTGCTAAAACAGGTTGTTCTGTAACTTTCTATTTCAACAGTTTAAAACTCTTATCTACCTCATTAGTCCACTTGAACTCTTTTCTATCCCCCCTCATTGTTTCGGTCAAGGGTCCACAAATACTGCTAAAAATTTTGATAAACTTTCTGTAAAAGCTAGCCAAACCATGAATATATCTTACCTCTGTAGCACTCCTTGGAGTAGGCCATTCAAGGATAGCATGTACTTTCTATGGGTCCATTTTTAGACCTTTTGTTGAAACTACAAATCCCAAATACACTAACTCTTTCTTCACAAAATTGTACTTCTTCAAGTTAATCAAAAATTTCTCTTCTCTCAGTTTCTCAAGCACCATACAAATATGCATCATATGCTCCTCCAATGTCTTACTAAAAATCAAAATATCATCTAGGTAAACAATGACAAACTTACCCAAAAATTCTTTCAGAACCTCATTCATGAGCCACATGAAAGTGGTCGGTGCATTGGTTAGCCCAAAAGGCATGACTAACCACTCATTCAATCCTTCCTTTGTCTTGAAGGCATTCTTCCATTCATCTCCTTCTTTGATCTAAATCTGGTGATATCCACTCTTCAAATCTATCTTTGAGAAATACACAGCTCCACTCAAACAGTCCATAATATCATCCATTCGTGGCAATGGAAACCTCTACTTGATTGTGATCTTGTTTATTGCCTTGGAGTCTGTACACATCCTTCATTCTCCTCTTTGGTGCTAATACCGTTGGTACAACATAGGGACTTAGACTCTCTCAAATCAACCCCTTCTACAATGACTCGTGTACTTGTCTGTTCAACTCCTCACTTTTTGCTAGTGTCATTTTGTGCGCTGCCTTATTTGGAAAACTAGCTCCTAGAATCAGGTCCATCTGATGACTGATCTTCCTTCCTGGTGGTAATCTATCAGGTACATTATCAGATACAATATCTTGAATCTCATTCAACAAATATGCAACTTCTACAGGTACATTTTCTACCTCCTCTTTACTAACTTTTGGAATTAAAGAAAAACACACATGCTCATGCCTCATACCATCTAGGAACTTTCTTCCATGAACAAAAGTTATTCTTGCATTACCACATACATTTTCTTCTGTGTCATTCAATGGCTTTAGCTTATGTCGCACTCCATCCTTTGTCAGGGAATAGGTATTCGCACGACCATCATGTATAGCACACATGTCAAACTGCCAATATGCAAAGCCACATGGGCATTCCCTTTACAATAATCTATAGGACAAAGCCTCAAATCATTACCCAGATCTACCCAGAATTGCCCTGAACTACCTAAGACAACACTACGGGTCTTCCTTATATAGGCAATTTCCACCACCCTAGAAGGTTCCAGAAATTTAGCCTTTTAGGCCGACTAAACATGGAATTATTTTATTTTTACAATTATTACAATAGGGTCGGCTCAAAGAAAATACAAAATATATTTTTAGGTAACCCAACTTCCGAAGGCCATAACTTTTTAACCATAGCTCCATTTTTCTATTGTAACCACTTTTCAGAAATATCGTGACAAGATCTACAGTGCTTGACACATGCAAGTGCTAGTCAGCTAGGGGTCGATCGCGATCCGGAGCGTCTAAGGCCTTCAAAATTAAGCTCAAAGATTTTGTACCCAAAAACCTCAATAACTTCACCAATACTGATGATGTGGCAATGAAACTCAACTGGTAGGCTGAAATGACTAAGATGAACCTCCACTTGTGAAATCAGAACATTTTGAGATTCTATGACCAACTTACTAAAAATAGTAAGTTTCCATAAATAGCAGCTTTGCACAAGATAGCCCTTATTGAAAGCAAAAGAAAAAAAAATATTTTTGGGTGATGCAAGATTGCTCTTACACCCAGGATGCTCCTGCATCACTAACCATTTAATGAAATAAATTGCAATTAATACACATACACATGAACATCAAATTTACGACAAAACCCCAATATGGAAAAAACCACAATGAGAATCTACTTGCCATATGAATAATTATTTACAAATATTATTTTAGGCACACTACCATGGAAGAACATTGCTCCCTCATGTAGAACTTACAATTTCAATCTTACTCCATTAGTGTGAAACATAGATCTTTATAATTTTCCAAAAGAGAGTACAATCTTCCATAAGGTACAAGGAAACGATATGAAAATATATAGGATATCTTGAACAAACTTTATAAATACTGTCAAATATCCACACTTGTGTCTCTTCTCTTTCTCATTTGCATTATCCTATCTTCACATTTGATCCTTATATTATTCACATCAGTTCCACACACAATTCATCCTTTTATAGTCTTATATATACTATCTTGATCATCAAAACTCAACGAGGTCATCCATAGAAAGATAATCAATAATTGTACAAATTCAACCATGATGAACACAAATATCTAATGCGGTCCACCCCAAGAGATGAAGGGGACCCAAATAAATCATAGAGCATTTTCCATAGGTGAATTCATCAAATCACAATCATTGCAACCATCCTTAAGGTCAAACCCAAATGAACATGTAGAAAGTATTAAATAAAATTAGCAAGCCAACCCAAAAACCCTCTTCAATAAATATGATTCCATTTGCATTCCAACACACCATAGTAGCACTTATTTCAATCAACTGGAGACCAATGCAGACAATAGTATTGCACTCAAAATAGCATATCTTCACTTAATGAGAAAATAAACATAATGTATATGAATTGGTACACTACACAAATGTTATAAACATGTCCACCAAATTGCACAACTTAATATGCTAATGTGAAGCATTCCCGAACTAGTTGTGAACATTCCTAACAACTAGCTTCTTTGTCATCAAATAGAAAAACATAAATTATTCCTATGAACTATTGCGGATTTGAAAAATGACAGTGAAACATTCACAAACCATACATTATAGTACCAACATCGCAAGCCATCAACTTCTTATGTGAAGGAATGCAGAGCATTTTCCCATAAGGGGTCTTCACTTAAAGGGAAATACCATATCATGTGCATTCATATTGGGGGGTTTACAATGGGAAAGAAAAGGGGGAAATATATTTCCTAAATAGGGGGGAGGGGGGGTTTTTGGGTTGGGGGGTGGGGGTTTATATAGGAAAATAGGTGTGGGTGATATTGGGTGGGTATTGGAGGGGGTGACAAAAAAAGAGTTTGGAGCAATATTTTAAAAAAAAAATAGGACTCTTTAGTATGTCGTGAATGCACATGCTATGATTCAAGTTCACTAAGTTAATCCCTTGTGCTTCAAATTCTCTTTCTAGCATATACCAACTACCCATGCTTCCATTTTTTTAGATACACCGCAAATTGATTTGTTATCATAATCATGTGAGCTTGTAATACTTCAAATTCTCTTTCCTACATGTCAAAATTCATATACTCTTTCCTTCATATTAAACTTCAAATACTCTTTCGTACATGTCATACTTTAGGTACTTTTTATTCCATATCAAAATTCCAATGCTCTTACATGTATATCAAGAATAAAATATGCTTTCCTACATATCAAACTTTAGATACTCTCTCGTACCTCTTCTACACTTCTCTACATCATGTTAACATTAATGCACACACTATTTTGACATCAATGACAATATTGAATCCATAATGATATCAATCCAATCTCTAGTGTCGCATTATACATGCATTTTTAGTTTTCTAGTTACATAGGAAGGGTTACGAAAAGTAGAGGTATTAAGCATAAACAAAATCTCTATCTAACATCATTTAGCTATCACCAAACTCCATCTTACCTATCTATAGTCATACTTTTCAAATATCACATACATTTTGTATCGTCGTAAATTGTAAGCACCTAACATGTGTATACAATTTCATGATTAATTAGCACCCACCTTAATGTGTTTTCATAGTAGTATTTCATATAATGGACACATGAATTCAAATATAGGTCCACTATAATTTTAACCTTGTTAAAAATTAAGGTAGGCCCTTATTTATAAGTATGTTCCTATTTCTTTCCTTCAATCACATAATCTATTTCACCACCTAGGCCCTATTTTACCATTTATGGATTTTGTGTTCTATCTTGATCTCAGAACTGGTTGTACTCTATAATTTGGCATTCCCTAATTATCTGGAACCTATGGACATGATTTTGGATTTGGTTGGGTGTAACATAATTCCTAGGGAATCATTTTCCTAGGAACATAATGCCTAGGGCATTTTGTTCCCTGAGGATCAGGCCCAAATTGGATTTGGGATACCATTTCAGTGCTTTAGTCGGATATTTGGATATATGATCAACATGCTTACATTTTAATCCTCTAGATGTTGTGAGAGATATAGAAACATCCTATCTCTCCTAATTTTGGTAACCATGATCAATATTTTCAAGCATTCGCATTCAGAAGCAAACATTAAAATTCAAGCAATCAATGTAAGCTTTCAATATCTAAACTTCTTATCAAGCATTCAAGGTATTCTTCTCCATGTATCAAACTTATTTCCCTCATTGGAGGCCTAGAAAGTGAGTGTTCTATCAAGAAAGGAGATACACCCACATCTACATCTTCTCAATCAAGCATTGTAGAAAATTACAACATCCATCATATGAGGTTTTGTCTTTCATGATTTCCTTTTGGGATTTTTTGTTAACTAAAACTTATTGCAGCAATATATTTGATCGCATTCAAAGAAGCATTTGCATTATCAAGGTATGATACATTTTATTTTTTAGATCTAGAATCTCCTATATGATAGCACACTTTCATTTCATTTCAAGGTTGATTCCAGGAAGGGGTTTAAATGAGGAAAATCCCTCTATCAAAACTATTCCTTGATTATGTGTGTAAGTATAGGTCATGCGGTTGTTGGGATCTGACAAGTACAGGATCTATCAGGAAGTATGCAATTGGAATCAGGCAAAATCTTCGGCAACAAAATTCCCAAGACATTTTGCACCTAATGGATTGCTTTCAAATTCAATTTAAAGGTCAGTATAGTTCTTGGGTTTTCATTTCAGGCCACTGTAGCTTACAATCTATTCTCCATTAGTCTGTCTTTTTTAAAACTATTCATATTTTCTTATTTAGCCTTCTATTCTAAATCATCATATCATATCATTCATCCATTCAAATTAGTGAAGGATCATTGACTCACTTAGAGCTTAATTCCTACTTGAGCCTATTGAGACATCTTCCTTCCAATTGCACAATAGGAAAGGGGGAAAAATCCACATCACAAAGATTACTTTTTTCTTATTGTACATTTTCGTGAACTTGACTTTTAACATTTCCACTTATGATTTGGTTTTTAGATCTCATTTACATGCATTTCATTTTTTCATTTTATGCATTCATTATACTTGCATTAAAAGGACATTAAAAAAATTGTGTATTGCTATCTCATAAAGTCGTTCAAAAAATATGCAAAAAAAAATTTTTGATACATTTTTATTATCTCAATTTTATTTGTATAAATGGAGTTGTTATCTTTATTTGATAGTTCAATTCAAGTTTCCTTCAATATCTTCAAAATGTTCCCTTTCATGCATATTATGACAACTTAGTTCTTAATTTCATCTATTCCAATAATATACCCCCTCCCAAACTTGATCCCACCCCTAAGGACATTTTGATGCAAGAAGAAATTATCAACACTTCTTTTGAGGATCTCCCTCCTACAAAAGATGCCTTCAAGAACAATGATGGTCTTTGTACTAAAATGTCCCTTCATTTAATACAAAAGGATGATATCATTGTTATTTCTTCAAATGATCCAACACTTCTTGTGCACTTCATTGACATTCCTTCTATAGATGAAGCTTTAATGAGTTAGGTTTGTCCCTCTCCCAAGGATATTCTTACATAGAGCAATATTTTTAAGCAATAAAATGGCATTACTTCTCTTAAGGGCACTCTACCTTTGCTACACCCACATGACATGATGAACTACAACTGATTGAGAACCTGATTGAGGAACTACAAGTGATTAGAGATCATCAAGCACTGAATTGTTATGTAAGATAATTGAATCAGTCATTATATTGTCATTGATGTCAACTAGCTTTGACTTTACTTATCATGGTAGTTGCAAACATCTAAACATCTATAAAAAGGAGAGAAAAGATGAATAATCGAGATATCTACATGGAGGAAGATGGATATGATAGATGAGGATAAGTAATACTCTTGGTAACTTATTGATGAGTCTATGACTTCATATTGTTGACTTGAATATGTTACATTAATCTGATATGAAGTTAGAAGAAAAATGTTACAAAGCAGTGTGGTCGGTTAATGAAGCATTCCAATATACACTGAGCCAATGTAGTGTATACCGAGTGACAGTATCAACTGAGCTTGTGTTCACCGACGCATTTCTTTGTTAACTGAGTATGGACAAAAGAACTAAATGATTAGTTTAGCCGACAGAAATTGATGATCTGTAAAGTGTATGATTACGAGCTGAAAAGATAAAGTTTGTTATGAGATCTATGGCTAACAAAATTTGAATAAGATCTAAAGGATGGAATTGAAATGAGTCATTGACACAACTGCCGAGGAAGGTTTAAGCGGCAAAATCAACAAAGGAGATTAAGTGGAAAAATCTGATGGATGAAAAGAAAATGGTTTACTTGTCTATTTAAGAAACTAGGGTTTCACAGTGAAACTTATGCTGAAAGAAGGAGACTACAGAGATATCATGTGAACAAGCTTCATGCATGCCTGATCAGACTGGTTGAAGAAGAACCAAACTGCAGAACAGTATCGAGTGTTAGAGAGAGATTTATTGAGGGACAGTAAGTTATTGAATGTTGATGAACTAAATAGAAATATTGATCAGAGGATTGTATGGACTTAGAATAGATCTGAACATCTATAAATCAAGTTGTATTATAATTAGATCACCTACTATTTTAGTTTAACCATTGTAAATATATTAAAATCTCTTAACTGAGTGGACTTGAAAGCCTTACATGTCATTCATAGAATGTACATTGTTATCCTATCAACCCCATAGTGAATGTTGGTTGGACGATAACTGTTAGTGTTAAATCCTCTAACAAGGTCACACCTTACAGTGTGTTTTGTAACCTTTAACAGGGTTGGCTCTTCACCGAACTCACTTCAGAAGAGTGAAAAAATTTTGGGTTACCATTCCCAAGTGGTTTTTCCCTTTACAGGGTTTCCACGTTAAATCTTTGTGTTATGTGTTTATGTGGTGATTGTTTGTTTATCATACTTTACATGTTGCATATTTGATTTGGTCTATAATCACTATGAGCATTTAACTAGTAATCAGTAATTACACAGACAGTTTAGTATTTCTTGTTTTACCGAGCTGTAGAATTAGCTAAATTTGTTTGAAGTGATACATTTTGTATTTGGGACTATGGATAACTAATTCACCCCCCTCTCAGTTATTCTAATAATTGGTATCAGAGCATATTGGTTGCTTGGAACAGAGTTTTAAGGACTTCAGCAGAAAGATCACAAAATGTATAAGAGGGAAGTGCCAAAGCTGAATAAGGATGACTTTACAATATGGCAAAGCCAAATGAGACTTCATATATCTAGGATTGGGAATTCTGCCCTCACCCTATTGGATAATGGCTACTTAGCACCGCCTACAAGACCTTTGACTCTTGATCAATTGAGAGATAGACATGATCATAATGTTACTATGATGGAGATTGTTGCTTCTCTATCAGATGTCAAGTTTGAGGATGTCAAGGACTATCTTACTTCAAAGTAAATGTGGGATAAACTTACTCAAGTTTATAGTGGTGATGTAAATGTCAGAAGTGCCAGAGCTGAAAGTTTAAGAGGAAGATTCTGTGATATGAAAATGAAAGAAGGAGAAAACATAGTGTAGTATACAATCTGAATAAAGGAGGTAGTTAATGCTATCAGAGGATCTAGTGGTGTCATTAATGAAGATACAGTGGTAAGCAAAATTCTAAGGACTTTATTGTCTGTTTATGCAATCATAATATATGTAATACATGAAAATAGGTCAGCACCTAACAGTACTCTCACTCTTGATAATCTAATTGGTAAGCTAACAACTTTTGAACTGAACAACTATGATAATAGTGTTGTACCACCTGTTGAGTTTGCTTTCATGACTTCTCTAAGGATCGGTAAGTCTAGTAGTAGAAGTAATAATGATGATAATGACATTAATACTGATGATGAGCTTGATGAGATTGAAGCTCTTATGGCCAGGAGGTTACCTAAAGGTAAAGGTAGATATAGGGGTAAATTACCTTTAGCATGTTTTAACTACAAAGAAGTTGGTCATATTGTTGCTAGATGCCCAAATAGGAAAGAAGATGATAGAAAAAAGGAATGATCTGGTGAAGGAAGCTATGGGAGAAGAAACAACAAAATTTACCGACACTACAACAGAGATAACCGAGACAACAATGATAAAGGCAAAAAGGTATGTTACATTACTGAAGAGAATGATACTGAGACCGACACATATGATGATGTTGAAGTTGTATTTTTTGTGATGAAGGATGATACTGAGGAAGAAGAAAGGTATGTAGAGATAGCACTCATTTCTAAGGTTAATTAAAATGATACATGGATCATTGATAGTGGCTATACCCATCACATGACTAGTGATGAAGAAAAATTTGATCATCTTGAGCAATATAATGGAGGATCTGTAAAAATGGGTAATGATACACCATGTATGGTTAGAGGAAAGGGATCTTTACTGATAAATGATAAAATCAAATGTGATAATTCTTATTGCGTAGAAGGACTAAATTATAACTTGCTAAGTGTGGCACAGCTTAACAACTCAGGTCACCGAGTAGCTTTTGAGAGCAAGAAGGTAAATATATTTGATGATGGAGGAAAACTTGTTGGAACAAGAGCACAAACAAAAGGTAACTTATTTTATCTTGATAATGATAAGTCTTCATGTTTAATGATGAAAATGAGGATGCATGGTTGTGGCATAAAAGGTTATGTCATGTAAACTTTGATAAGATGATTAAAATCAGTAGACAAAAAAAGGTTAGAGGTCCACCTAGCCTAGCAAAGCCTGATCATGTTATGTGTCATGAATGTCAAAAGGGTAAAATGACAAAATCTAGTTTTAAGAGTAAAGACTATTCAAAAAAGAGAATTTTGGAGCTAGTTCACACCAACCTATGTGGTCCCATGAGAACACAAAGCTATTATGGAGATAGATATTTCATTATTTTTTTTTTGATGATTACACTAGATTAATGACTGTGATGTTTTTAAAAGAGAAATCAGAGGCATTTAAGATGTTTAAATGGTATAAAGAAAAGGTAGAGAAAGAAACCAGGAAGGAACTGAAATGCTTGAGATCTAACAGAGGTGGTGAATTTATTTATGATGAATTTACTAACTATTGTAATGAGCATGGTATAAAAAGATAGGTGTCTGCACTGAGAACACCTCAGCAGAATGGTATTGCTAAAAGGAGGAATAGATCAATTGTTGATTGTGCAAGAAAATTGATGTTGCAAAATAATGTTGCTCAGACATACTGGAGAGAAGCAGTCAGCATAGCTGTTTATGTTCTGAATAGAGTACAATTGAAGAAGGACACAAACAAAACACCCTACGAGCTATGGTTTGGTCACAAACCAACTGTAGGTTACTTTAGAATTTTTGGTAGCAAATGTTTGATTCTGAAAGATGAAAGAAATGGAAAGTTTGACTCTAAAGGGGATGAAGGGATATTTCTTGGATATTTTGCTAAAAGAAAAGCTTACAAGTGTCTGAATAAAGTTACTAATAAAATCATTGAAAGTACTAATGTCAAGGTTGATGAATTTGATACTAAGAACAGTGAAGAAAGCACTAGGGAGCTGAAAGACTATAGTAGATTCACTTACATTGAACAACCAGAGTACCTACTGAAGCCACAGACTGTGTCAATCAGACATCAAGAAAACAACACCAAGGAATAGCAAAGAGAAACCAACGATCAGGAAGGAGCTACCGAGAAAACAAATGAACCTGAATAGGATGAACAACAAAGAAGAGATCAAGTACTGGCTAGATTTTTTAGAAGACATCATCTTGAGAACCAAATCATTGGCGACAAGCAAGCTGGAATGATGACAAGAAGTTAAGACAAGGTACATGCTTAGTTTGTGAGTTTGAACTGAAAAATGTTAAGTTTGTATTGGAGAATGAAGAATGGGTAAATGCAATGAATGAAGAGATGGAACAGATAGAGAAAAACAAGACATGGACCTTAGTACCTAGACCAAAAGATAAGAATGTTATTGGTACTAAATGGATTTTCAGGAATAAGTCAAATGAGAATGGAGAGGTTACAAGGAACAAATCTAGACATGTATGCAAGGGATATGCACAGGAGGAAGGTATAGATTATGGTGAGACTTTTTCACCTATTGCTAGACTAGAGGGAGAATGAATGTTACTTGCATATGCAGCACATAAGAAGTTTAAATTTTATCAAATGGATGTTAAGTCTGCTTTTCTGAATGGGATACTAGAAGAGGAGGTCTACATCGAACAACTAGAAGGGTTTTTTGATCCAGACAAGAAATATATGGTATGTAGACTACATAAAGCTTTATATGGTTTAAAGCAAGCACCTAGAGCCTGGTATGAAAGGCTGCATACTCATTTGTTAAGTATTGGTTTTTTTAGAACAAGTGAGAACAACAATCTGTATATGAAAGGAGATACTAATGATACTATTTTGATTGCTGAAATATTTGTGGTAGATATTATTTTTCAAGGACAATATCATATATGTAAATCATTTTTTGATGAGATGCAAAAAGAATTTGAAATGTCTATGTTTGGAGAGATTAAGTTATTTATAGGCTTGCAGGTTATTCAGCAAAATGATGGAATATTCATCACACAATCAAAGTATATAAAGGAAGTACTAAGAACATTTGGCATGGTAGATGCTAAACTAGTTGGAACACCGATCGTCACAAGATGAAAACTGACTAAAGATGATGAATCCACAGAGGTGAACCAGACATTGTACCAATCTATGATTGGTAAGTTGATGTATGTTGTGCATAGTAGACCAGATATTGCACATGTTGTGGGAATTGTTGCTATATTTTCTGCAAATCCTAAAGAGTCACACATGGTTACAACAAAAATAATCTTAAGATACCTGAAGAAGATAGGGGACTATGGATTATGGTATCCTAAGGAAGGGAAGTTTGAACTAAGAGTCTACACCTACGCAAATTGAGTTGGAAATATAGATGACAAGAAAATTACCACTGGAGGAGCATTTTTCTTTGGTGAAAGACTTGTTACTTGGACAAGTAAGAAACAACCTTGTATTTCTTAGTCTACTGTCAAAGCAAAGTATGTTGTTGCTGCTACAAACTGTTCAAATATTACTTACATCAAGCAAGTGTTGGAAGGGATGAACGAGTTGATCACTAAGTCGATGATTATATATTGTGACAACATAAGTGCAATAAACATTTCTAAGAATCATGTAATGCACTCAAAGACCAAGAACATCTCTATTAAGTATCACTACTTAAGAGAACAAGTATAGGAGAAGCAAGTTAAACTAGAATATGTTACATCAAAAGAGAAACTTGCTGACATATTTACCAAGCCTCTACCAAAGGAAAATTTTGAATACTTGAGGACTAGACTTTAGGTCCATCCCCTATCTACCAGTCACTAAAGTGATCTGGAGGTTGCATCAGCCTAATCTTATTAGAAGATCATTCATGTTGATGCACCATAGTTCACACTTTGGATTCTATCTAAGGTTGTTAAAGATTTTAGGAACAGCTATTTGCATATCAGTATACCGAGATACATTGTATGCACCAGACAACAAAGAGTCACATGGCTAATACAGAGCTATCTGTTTATGTGTTTCTTTGGCATTGTTTTCAAAGGGAGAGATAAACAATATGATAATCGAGGAGATTATTGGAACATCTATCTAAGGGAGAGACAATTTGATAAAGTCAGGGAGAGTTTTGAAGATTTGTTGCTGACAACAGAAGGAACCTGAGAACTAGCAAGATCATATCTGCAGAAGAAATTTTGCATTTGTAATGCTATCATGTAACGTAGTGATTAAACATATTAAGCTAGGGAGAGCTTACCGAGCTACAGCATTTGCTTACAGAGTTGTAGAATACATGTTTGGTATGTGTATGGTATATTTCATATTGCTTGAGTTTCCATCAATGCCAAAGGGAGAGATTGATGAACTACAACTGATTGAGAACCTAATTGAGGAACTACAAGTGATTAGAGATCATCGAGCACTGAATTGTTATGTAAGATAATTGAATCAGTCATTATGTTGTCATTGATGTCAACTAGCTTTGACAGTACTTATCATAGTAGTTGCAAACATCTAAACATATGTAAAAAGGAGAGAAAAGATGAAGAATCGAGATATCTACATGGAGGAAGATGGATATGACAAATGAGGATAAGGAATACTCTTGGTAACTTATTGATGATTCTATGACTTCATATTGTTGACTTGATTATGTTACATTAATCTGCTATGAAGTTAGAAGCAAAATGTTACAAAGTAGTGTGGTCAGTTAATGAAGCATTCTAGTATACATCAAGCCAGTGTAGTGTATACCGAGCAACAGTATCAACCGGGCTTGTGTTCACCAACGCATTTCTTTTTTAATCAAGTATTGACAAAAGAACTAAATGATTAGTTTAGCCGATAGAAATTGATGAGCTGTAAAGTGTATGATTACGAGGTGAAAAGATAAAGTTTGTTATGAGATATACAGCTACCAAAATTTGAAGATCTAAAGGATGGAATTGAAATGATTCATTGACACAACTTTCAAGGAAGGTTTAAGCGACAAAATCAACGAAGGAGATTAAGTGGCAAAATCTGATGGATGAAAATAAAATGGTTTACTTGTCTATTTAAGAGACTAGGCTTTCACAGTGAAACTTATGCCGAAAGAAGGAGACTGCAAAGATATCGAGTGAACAAGCTTCATGCATGCCTGATTAGATTGGTTGAAGAAGAATCAAACTGCAAAACAGTGTTGAGCATCAGAGAGAGCTTTACCAAGGACAGTAAGTTATTGAATGTTGATGAACTAAATAGAAATATTGATCAGAGGATTGTATGGACTTAGAATAGATCTGAACATCTATAAATCAAGTTGTTTGTAATCAGATCATCTACTATTTTATTTTAACCATTGTAAATAGATAAAGTCTCTTAACCGAGTGGACTTGAAAGTCTTGTATGTCATTCATAGAATGTACATTGTTAGCCTGTCAACCCCATAGTGAATGCTAGTTGGACGATAACTGTTAGTGTTAAATACTTTAACAAGGTCACACCTTACAGTTTGTTTTGTAACCTTTAACAGGATTGGCTCTTCACCGAGCTCACTTCAGAAGAGTGAAAAGTTTTTGGGTTATCGGTCCCAGGTGGTTTTTCCCTTTACAAGGTTTCCACGTTAAATCTTTGTGTTATGTGTTTATGTGGTGATTGTTTGTTTATCATACTTTACATGTTGTATATTTGATTTGGTTGGTAATCACTATGAGCATTTAACTAGTAATCGGTAATTACACAAACAGTTTAGTATTTCTTGTTTTACTGAGCTGCAGAATTAGCTAAATTTATTTGAAGTGATATATTTTTTATTTGGTACTGTGGACAATTGATTCACCCCCCTCTCAGTTATTCTAACAATGACACATCTTCAATAGATGACTCATTAATGAATCACACTTTCACCTCTCCTAAGGTATCTTTTTCCTATTAATACAACTTTAATACTCCTATTAATTTCACATTAGAGAGTATCAAACCTTATCATTCCAAAGGTACTTTGGTGCAAGAGACTAATAATATTCTCTCACTAGATCTTCCTTCTCCTACTTATCATAACCATCAATATCTTTTGAAACAAGATGATGGTATGTGTTCATTTATGATCTATCTCTTAATATACAATTGAGTGAAGATAAAGTCCTATATGAGAACACTTCTAATCAACCTACTCATGTAGACATAAATAATATTTATGGGATTAAGCCTCACCATATAGAGATCAATTATCCTACTACACATTCTAACACAACTTATTTTAATCAACCTTGTGATAAAAGACTTCCACCTTATAAACCAAAGATATCTCATGAGATTGGCTATAACATGATTCCTACATAAAAATATAGTGAATAAGAGCTTGGAAAGATGGACCAAGTCCCTATAGATCATCCTCCTTCAAAAGACACTAGATTTACAAATCAAGAAAATATTGTTGGCAACCCTTTTTAAAATTTCATCACTCATTTCTTGTCTAAAAAAATCACATCTCATAATGTCACCATAGAAAACCAAGAACTTATAGATAATAGTACTATAAACATAATACCTTAGAATCTCTCTTTCCTATTAGGTTTTTCTCCAGCATGTATAACTTACATCATTTGGGCCTTCTTGTTTTGCATGGTGTTCATTTTGAGAAACATAATAGGTCATTTCCCTTGTCCTTCTACTTGGGGGTCAAGGACTCTCTATATTCTTCATTTATCCTTTCAAACAATCCATTATCTCTTTGTTAGTTACATATTTTATACTGAGATATCCTTCCTTGCATGAACTTTCTTGTCCAGGATCTTCCTCTTTTGGGGATTGATATCCTTCTTTACAATGTCTTCCTTGTATGCAAGTGTTTATCTCTTGTAATGGATTTTCCCACTAAGTTTTTATAATGTGACATCCTTTTCCCTTCTCCTTTCATGAGATCTATCTCTCTCTTTGTGGTGTATGTATCATTTATAGTACATTCTTTTTTGCATGAGATTATTTGTTTTAGACAAGGACTTTTTCATCTTTGTTTACTATCTGTTTCATGCCTCATAGACTATGTTTATTATAAATGATCTTCCACTTAGGGAGTGTATAGTTTTTCTCTTCCATTCCAAAATATCCATTATCCCTTTTTTGCCTTATTTTTTAATAATATTATGTCCTTTCTTGCATGGATCTTCTCTTTTTCAGGAGATGTACATCCTTGTTAAAACTTATTCTTGCTTGAAAGTGCATGTCTATTATAAAAGATCTATCACTTAGGATTTATAAGCATGTTATATTTTCCCTTGTCTTTACCCTTTGGGGCAAGGACTTTTTTATCTTCTTTCCCTTTCTAAGGATCCACTTTCCTTAATATAGTAGCATTTGTTTATTATGTGACATTCTTTTCTTATGAGGAATTGTTCATTTAGATTTGGGCTTCTCTCTTATTCAAGAGGTGTGTATCCTTGATCATAACCTCTTCATTATTGAAAAAACTATGTTCATTCTACATAAATACCCTTACTTGGGGGCTTAAAGTGAATTATCCTTCAAGAATCTCTTTTTCACTTAGAAATAGGGGGGTTAAAAATGGTGTATTCATGTTCTCCTTTCTTATTTGACTTGAAGTTACTATCTTTGTTCAAGAACTCCTCTTGAAGGTAGATGTCTTGTAGCCAATATATCTTCCTTTCAAGGCTCCCTTCCCACTTGTGGATATCCTTTCACGATTATCTATTCATTGGCTAACAAGAGTCTTCGCTCTTTGCTAAGGTTATGGAATACATTTTTAAGGATGTCTCCATCTTGTTGGAAGTAGATATACTTTTTCTCTTTTCCTTATGATGCCACCATAGTCCTATGTCACCATCATAAGGAGGGGGGAATACATATGGCCTACTTTGTACATTATGCATCTTTTATTGGTCCTTTGAATGACCTCTTTTTATGATCTATACAGAGACTATGTTTTTTGTAAGACTAGTTCCATAAGCCACCCTATGCATGAGTTTTTTGTAAGCTGACCCATGCACAAAGTTTTTGTAAACCACCCCATGTGTAGTGTTTTATAAGTCACCCCATGCGCAAAGTTTTATAAGTTCCCTTGTGTAAAAAAATTAAAATCCATCCTATGCATAAATATTTGAAGGTAGAACTAACTAGCCTCTCATAGCTTTCTAGACCATTGATTCTCCTCTCTCTTTGAGATGAGTGGAACTAGCATAATCTAGATTTCTATCCATTCTACTCTTACCCCCTTCTCTTCTCTCCCATGGATCACCTAGCATAATACAATTTGTTTGAATGTTGGATTCATGGTTTCTCTCTTCTTTCCATACTCTCATATCTTTTCTACTAGGTTAGATCATGGAGTGTTGTTCGTCCTTGGCATATTCTCTTTCCCTTTCTATGTGATCACTTTTTCTCTTGCAATATCTTACCAAATATAATGCTAGTGGTTGGGACATTTTTTATCAAGGTTTTTTTGACTAGTTAATTTGGATTTTTGTTTTTAGTACTAACCCTTTTTATTTGTGGCTTCTATCTTTTTTTTGTTTGGTGTCCTTTTGTCTTTAATTTTTGTGTCATTGTCTACGGTTGTCTGAGTTGAGATAATTCATTTGGGGGCTTATGTCCTTGAACTTGGTGATGTATTATCTCTTCGTAATTTTCCTATGATCATCGCTATCTCTCTTTCTCTATCCCTCTCTCTCTCTCATTTCCTTTACCATGAGCATGAGGTTGTCTCATAATCTTGCTAAAGTGAGGGCTAAGTGTATCATTGTAAATTGTAAGCATTTAATATGTGTATAATTTTATAATTATTTAGCACCCACCTTTGTGTGTTTTCATAGGAATTCATATAATGGACACCTAAATTCAAATATAGGTCCTATATCATTTTAATCTAGTTCAAAATTGAGGTAGGCCCTTATTTATAAGTGTTCTCCTCTTTCTTTCCACCAATCACAATTTATTTCACTGCTTAGGCCCTATTTTACCATTTGTGGCCTGTGTGTTCTATCCTGGTCTCAGAACTATCTATGCCCTGTAATATGACATTTCCTAGTTATCTAGTACTTGTGGTCTTGATTTTGGATCTAATTGGGTGGAACATAATTCCTAGGGCACTGTATTCTGGATCATAATGCCCAGGGCATTTTGTTCCCCAAGGATCGGGCCCAAATTGGATTTGGAGTTTTGTCTCGATGGTTTAGTAGGATATTTGGATCTAAAATTGACCTACTTGTGTTTAAACCCTCGAGATGTTATGAGGGGTATATAAAAACACTATCTCTCCTCATTTTGATAACCATTATCAATATTGTCAAGCATTTGCATTCACAAGAAAGCATTCAAGTTCAAACAATCAAGGCGAGCATTCAAGATCTAGACTTCTTATCCATGTTCTTCTACATGGATAAAGATTATTTCCCTCATTGAAGGCCTAACAAAGGATTGTTCTATCAAGGAACTAGATACACCCACATCTACATATTTATTATTCTTAATCAACCATTGTTGAAAATTACAGCATCCATCATTTGAATTTTTGTCTTTCATGATTTTCTTTGGGTTTTTGTGTTAATTCAAAGCTATTGCATCAACATATTTGATAACATTCAAAGAAGCATTTGCATTATCAAGGTATGGTACATTCTATTTTTAAGATGTAGCATGCTTGTTTTTCTTTCATTGCATTTCAAGGTTGATTCTAGATAGAGGTTTGACTGATGCAAACCCCTCTATCTAACCTTCTTCTTTGATTTTCTATGTGCAAGTATAGGTAGTGTGACATAATTAGAACCCCTTGTTCAAATTTTTAGGCTTTTTTATAGGACATAGTCTTCCCATGTGACTATGTCTCGGGACTAAGTCATCCCAAATGACAATGTCATGTGACTAAGTCATCCCAAATGACTATATGCTTGATGTTTGCTTCAAAATTTAAACTAGGAGTGTGCCTTAATAGTTGAGTGGGAAATTCAAACTCTCGTTAGCCTCCTTCAAGTTTTGAGCTCTAAAATGCTTGTGAGGAGTATTTTAAGCAACCTATCCCTCCTCATTTTGGAATCACATAACAAAATTCCATAATCAATGATTGAATTCAAGCTTGCGCCTATGACTTTGGAATTCTAATGCAAATTTCAAGCATCCATGGAATTTCCAAAGAAACCTTCTCCATTGTAGAAAGATTCTCTCCCTAACTGAAGGCTAGGTGGAGGAGACTGCAAGCAAGGAAGAAATCATACCACAACCATCCATTCAAGAATGTAAGTCTTCAAGCATTCAAACCAAAATCCTTCTCCATATCAAGCATTGTGTCAAACTACAACATTAATTATGCAAGGCTTTCCTTTCATGATTTCCTTTTAGGTTTTTTTGTGAAGTCAAGCTATTGCATAAACACTTGTGATCACATTCAAAGAAGCATTGCACTATCAAGGTATAAGACACTTTATGTTTTAGATCTCGCCTCTACTTTATACCACAAGATTTCAATACAAGTATTTTTCATTTCAATTCTAAGGTTGATTCAAACTAGGGTTTTACTGAGGCAAAGCCTTTCCACCCAACAATTTCTCTCTTTTGTGTCTGTAGGAACATGTGATGCCAATTTCATGACCACCTCTAGAAAGTACAGGTGTTTGGATACAATTTGCAATTAAAAATAGTCAAAACCAAGACACATTCTTCCCAAATGACTTAGTCCCTCCATTTCACCTTCAAATTGAATTTGTGGGTCAGTTAGAATTTTTGGGTCGCATTTTAGGCATCAAAAATGGTTTTTCATATTTTTGGTGATCTATGTCTGCCAAAATTCACTCTCCTTTCCAATGTTTTCCTAGATCTAGTGTATCCCCTCAATTATTCTATTTCCATTAGGTGGAGGATCATTGTGCCCATTCAGCGCTTGAGCCTTCTTGAGCCTTCTTGAGCCTACTGGGTCATCTTCCTTCCAAATGTGACAAAAGTTTGATCAGTGCAAACCTAATATATCTTGAAAGGCTTAAACATGTCAAACATTAGTTAAACATCATATACCTAACATATTACAGAAAGTTATTCACAAAGTCATTCAAATAGAGCCTAAACGGGAGCACCCTGTCACCGTTTGATTTGCTCTAGCTTTAGGGATGTGGGTGTGTTGTCGAATCACTTGGAGCATATCATAATTATGATTAGGAGATATTAGGATTGGTTAGGGACCATAAGAACCCTATAGTGGCACAAAACTAGGTATAGGACACCCATTTTTCCCCTAAGGCCTTAAGGAACCTACAAGCTCAATGATGCAAATCTAAGCTATGGATGATTATTCTAGATTGATTTTAATCCAAAGTAGATGTGATATGATGAAAAAATCTATGAAGAAAAATGAAATAAACTAAGATTTATCCATTATTCTAAGCTATGATGAGCTATGAAAGCATGAAAATGGATGAAATTTAACAATTAGTATGAAAGCTTTAAAGATTTAGAACTATTCTAGCATTATAACTCTACTATGAATTGAAAGTGAATTGATGTTTTTTTCTTAGGAAGTGAGGGTATTTATAGGATTTGGGAAGGGCTTGGGTTAGGAGGATGAGTTAGGGTTTGGGGTAAGGTTTGAGGTAGAGTAAGAGGTATGGTTTAGGGTATGGTAAGGTTTAGCTTGGGTTAAGGGTTGCTCACACATGTGTGAGAAACACTAGGGAAGTGTGCAAGGGGAACAAGTGTGGAAGAAGAGACATGGGTCTCTTTATGAGGCTGTAAGAGGCCTTAAAGAGTGTGGAAGGCTTTAAATGAGTGTGTAAGGCTCATTAAGGGAAGGGTTTGACCAAAATTCAATGGAGACTTGGATTAGCTTAGGAAAAGTAGGTAATTTCTCCTAAGTAGGTTTAGGAAATATTTAGGGAAGATTGGAAGGGTTTAGGAAAGGCTAGAAGGTTCTAGGGTTTTAAGGCTTTAAATAAATGTGAAATTTATTTAGGGATTGTGACATCATTTATTGAATATTGATTTAATAAAGATAGGAAAATCATTCAAATTTGATTTAAATACTTTGGGGAGAGATTCTTTAATTAAATATGCTTAATTAAAATAAAAGAAATTAATGGCATAAAAATATATTAATTAATTAATTAATTAACAAATGGTGATGTCATCAGGGGTTTTCTAGAAAATAAAAATACTTTATTTTCTAAAGGATTTTTAGGTGTCTACATTTTGCCCCTCTTTGATGTGATGTCGCAAGTGGAGTGGTGTCAAAGACAAGAAAATAAGATGCCCCAGGCTAGAATTTAGAGGAATAAGGGGTTGTGCCCCCTCAAGAAAATAACGCGAGTAAACATTGTGGAATTTTCTCGAAAGGAAACAGAGAGGGAAGGACTAAAGAAGAAGGGGAGATAAAGAACCAAGCTTCCAAGAGAAAAGATGGATGAATGCAAGTTGAGATGGAATGCAAAGTGCAGGATGCAGCTACATGAGAGATGCAAGATGCAAGATTAATCTATATGATGCAAGATGTAGGGGATTTCAGGAGCTCCAAGTGCAAATGTGGAGAGAACAACCTAGTTTGATATAGAAACATTAGAGACCTGCCAAGGATACTAGGATCACAAGGCTTCGTCACCAGTGTTGCATAGGACTAACACTAAAAAGACATGTAGGGTTGCCCCAGCATCACGCATGAACCCAAGAGGAAGCATGGTAGAAACGATGCTGGAGAAACCACAAACAAATGACATTTCCCAAGTACACCATGTAACCCAGAAGATCACATGTGAACCGTGCAAGGGTCACATCTAACTTACTCACAGGAAGAAGTGAAAGATCAAAAGACCTTGCCCCAGATTGTCCTCATTCACGGCACACCATGATATAAAGGATCGTGGCTACTTTGAGTAGAGAACAACAAGAAGTCATAAAAGATTAACAAGATCTAAAGGAAAAAATCCAAGACCAAAATGAGAACTCCAAAAAGACATCCTTTTCCAAGGAGAGAGATTTGATGTGCCTGATTGATTGATGGTGGGAAGATTGGTCTGAACATATGGAAGGATACATCAACACGGACCTGGTGTGATTGGTGGAAGATTAGGTCTAACAGGAGGAAGGATACATCCTCAAGGACCCGTTGATTGATGAGAGAATGAGTGTTGGTGTTCACTGGCAAATGATGAGTCAAAGAATAATTGTTGTGATCAAAGATAGTTGACAATTGATGTTGTTGAAGTACAAGGCTAGGTAGGACAAGATTGCTGATCAAATGTTACTGCGGGACTGACAAGGATATGTACAACAAGACATGACGATTATGTACAACAAATGGGGAAATATTATTTACAACTGATATGTATAGAAGCTCAAGATTCGGGATAGGAAGATCTCGCTATACAGGATATATATAGGAAGGATTGTGCTATACAAGATATGGTACAATATATGATACAAGATATGTGCAAGATATGGTACAAGATATGTGCAGGCGGGATTGCGAATTTGCTTGAGGATTATAAAAAAGAGGAATGTTGGGGGATGGTGGATGGGGATGGGGATGGGAGTTTGATAGATAATGACTCGGTCCACTATGTATGGTGCCTATATGCCAAGTTTTCACCAACATAATTGTCCAAGGTGCTTGAATTGCCAAGTTTTCACCATTGGACAATTATTTTTCTTCTTTTTTTTGCTTTTTTTTGCTCTTTTTTTTTGTATTTTTTTGCTTTTTCCAATTTTTATGGATTTTTTGAATATGTAGGATCTAGTTCAGGCATAGAACCTCTTCAAATGTATGATGTTGATTAGATCATTCAAAGGCTCACCTTCTGGTGTAGATAGCTGATAGGCTCCGGAGTCAAAGCATGTTGTGACAACATAGGGGCCCAGCCAAGTAGGCTCAAACTTGCCTTTCTTTTCTCTGTGTGCTTGGACCTTCTGATTTTCCTTTACGACCATGTCACCGACCTGGAACTATCTAGGATGGACCTTCTTGTTATAACTTCTTTTCAGTTGATTCTGGTATGCAACCAGGTGATCATATGCTTGTTGTCTCTTTTCATCTAACAAGTCTAGTTGTGTGAGACGTGCCATGCAATAGTCCTCATCAGTGGTATAGTTCTTCATGGAGACTCACAATGATGGGAGCTTGACCTCGATTGGTAGAACGGCTTTGGCACCATATACAAGGGAATATGGGGTAGTTCTTGTGGGAGTGCGATAAGAAGTATGGTAGGCCCAGAGGGTGGGATTGATTTGGAGGTGCCAGTCATGACCAGAATCATTGACAACCTTCTTGAGGATTTTGAGGATTGTTTTGTTGGTTGCCTCAGCTTGGCCATTTCCTTGTGGGAAATATAGACTAGAAAAATGGTGATGGATGTGGAGTTTGGCACACAGATCATCCACATGCTAGTTTTCAAAAGGTGTGCCATGATCTGTGAAGATGGTAGATGGTATGCCAAAGTGGCAAATGATATGGTAAAGGATGAACTTGGATATTTGGAGGCCAGTAGTTAGGGTGAGCGGAATCACTTCAACCCATTTTGTGAAGTACTCTATGGCAGTTATTATGTACTTGTGTCCATCCAAGGAGAGGGGAGTGATTAAGCCGACAAGGTCAAAGCCCCAACATGAAAATGGCCAAGGTGGCGCAATGGGCTGCAAGTCTTGTGCTGGTGCATGAATTAGATTTGCATGTTGTTGACATGGTAGACATTTCTTGATGAACTCACAAGCATCATGTTCCATGGTTGGCCAATAATACCCAACTTAAAGCAACTGATTTGCTAGAACCATGCCACTCGTGTGGGCACAGCAAATTCTAGCGTGGATCTCTTATAAAGCCAGGACAGCCTCATTTGAATCTAAACACCTAGAAAGGATATTGTGATATCCTCAATGATAAAGGGTGTTGGCTACAAGAGTGTAGCGAGAAGCTCTGTGAATTAGGTTTTTGCATTGGTTATTGGTGAGATGGGGAGATATGATATGATTCTTTAGATATGCATGGATGTCGTGGTACCATAGGGACTGAGGACCAACCAAGACACGCACCATTTTTGCATCGATGTTATCATAAGCAGGCATGTGTAGCTGCTCGACTAAGAATTCATAGTTGCTTGACTAAGATAAGGATCCAATGGTTGCCATTGCATCGGTCGCTTTGTTTTGAAGCCTTGGTATTTGAGTGAACTGTAGATTCAGGAAATGCTCTTTTAGTCTATCCACCAGTTCTTTGTAGGGTAGCAACTTGTCATCCTTTGTCTGATATTCATTTAGGACTTGCTTGATAATCAGTTGTAAATCTCTGAACACTTGCAATTCTATGATATTCCACTGAATAGTTGTCTTGAGGCCTAAGATGAGTGCCTCATATTTTGCAATGTTATTAGTACATGGGAATCCCAATTTGAATGATTTGGGAATATAGTGACCTTAAGGTGTGACGAATAGGATTCCTACCCCAGATCCATGTGATGTATAGGAGCCATCAAAGTATAGCTTCCACATGGGTTGTTCTTCGATCATACATAAGTGTTCATCAAGGAATTCCATGATTAGTGGATAGGCATCCACTAGTGGTGGCTCTCCTAGCTGATCAAAAATTACTTGCCCTTTGATTGCTTTCTGATCTATGTACTGGATGTCAAACTCGCTGAGTAGCATGACCCATTTTTCCATAGAACCTGTGAGAGTTGTCCTTGATGACAGATACTTGAGTGGGTCCACCTTTGAAATGAGCCTGCTTGTGTGGCTGAGATTGTAGTGTCTAAGATTTTGAGTGGAAAAGACCACTGCAAGGCATGTTTTTCTCATGGGTGAATAGTTAAGCTTATAGCCAACAAGAGTTCGGCTGATATAGTAGATGGCTCTCTCTCTATTTTCATCATCATACTGAGCTAATAGTGCCCCCAATGTCATAGTGGTCACCGAGATGTAGAGTATGAGAGGGCATCCTAGAACTAGTGGTACTAGGATTGGAGATTTGGCTAAATATTCCTTGATCTTGTCAAAGCTTTTCTAACACATGGGGTCCCATTTGAAGCTTGTGTCTTTACGCAAGAGATGCGTGAAAGGTTGGCACTTGTCTACCAGCTAAGAGATGAAATGATGCACTGATTGGAGCTTTCCTTGTAGACTTCTAAGTTTTTTGAGCGTTCTTGGTGGAGGCATTTATGTTATTGCTTTGACCTTCTTGGGGTCAATCTCTATGCCTCATTGTGATACTATGAAGCCTAGAAGCTTTTCGGATGTAACACCAAAGACACATTTATTTGGATTGAGCTTCAAGCCATAATGATGTAGGTGAGCAAACACTCTTTCAAGAATGTCAAAGTGTTCATAGTGTGTTTTTTATTTTGCGAGAATATCATCCACATAGTCTTCTAGGATCTTGTGGATCATGTCATAGAAGATTGTTGTCATCGCTCTCTGATATGTGTCTCTTGCATTCTTTAGCCCAAATGGCATCATGTTATAGCAGAAAGTACCCCATGGAGTGGTGAATGTTGTTTTTTGTTGATCTTCTTCTACTATATGAATCTGATTATATCCTAAGAATCCATCCATAAGTGACAACATCTCATGGCCCGATGTAAGATCTATGATCATGTCTATGTTGGGCAGCAGGAAATCATCCTTAGGACATGCCTTGTTTAAGTCTCTAAAATATGTGCAAATTATGATGTCTCCTGAAGGCTTTATGACTGGTACCATGTTGGAGATCCAATCTGAGTAATCTATAGCTCTGATAATCTTTGCATCCAGGAGCTTTTGTAGTTCTGACTTTACTAATAGAGCTACTTTGGGATGCATTTTGTGTAGCTTCTACTTTACTGGCTTAACATTAGGGTCCATAGCTAGATGATGAATAACAAGATTAGGATCAAGCCCAAGCTTGTGTGTGTATGACCATGCAAAGTTCCTAGTAGCTTCATGGAGAAGTGCAGTGAAAGCTAGTTCTTCACCCTCTGTTAAAGATGATGCAATGTAGGTGATTCTGGGACATTCTTTTGTACCCAATTTTGTTGGCTTAGTTTCTTCTATGATGATTGGTGACTACTCAAGTCTTTAATCCTGTATAGGAGGAAGGGCAAGTCTTCATCTTCTAGCGCTTGAATTACCAAGTTTTCACTAGAAGATACGCCCTTTATTTTTACTGTTTTGGAATCAGAATGTGTCCTAGAAGGGTTTTCACATAAGGACTCATGTTTTTCTCTTTCTATTTCACTTTTGCAGCTAAAGCTTGCCTCCTCCCCAAAATATCCTTCTGGGTCGAGCGTACAAATGTGAGTTGACTCTGAATCCTAAATTAATTATGGGCCTGATGCCCCGTGAACTCTAGGAGCACTTTCATGCTTTGGAAATCATCGACATGTGTGACGCTTGGTTGGTCCTAATCTATGAGTTCGGGGTGGATGAGGGGAAGTTCTATGAGGTTAATGGTGAGTTTTTGGAGGATAGAAGTTCCCAGGAGGGTATCATCATTGAAGATATCATCGTATGATTTCTTTTCTTCACCCTCTTCAAGGATGTCTTCAATTTCTACAAGGTCATCCTGGCTATTCAGGAAGGGAACGCTAATCATGTTGGTGCCCCCAGTTGCAATATTGGGCTCTTATATACGTAGGTGAGGGGTATTAAATCCAAGACCTTGATGTTGTGGATTCTTTGATGTTGTGATCGGTTCTTTGCTTATGCCTTCTTGTGGTCCTAGACCACCACCTTGATATTTCCATTGTTCAATGGCATACTTGTATGGTTGGGGATACTTGTCTTTGAAGTAGCCAAGAAGTTGAGTGTCAGGTGGTGGGGGATCTCTGTATAACCACCTATTGATGTCAGGATCCATCTCTTGACTGTTTATGTTGGCATGGGATTCAAAAGTCATAGGTCCCACTCTCTTGATTTCATGATTATCTTTAGCAAGCTTGCTTTGGTGACTCGGGCGCCCTTGCGTATGTGGATCAAGTGGGAGGGCCCCTACTGCAAATGCATCATTTAGGTTGTATTCACCACAGCCCTAGTTGTTGATCTTAACAGAAGAGAGATTGGAGGCAAGGATAGTCTCTAGATCGCAATGGGATCAGGATGAGCTAGCAACAGAAGTGCCAATGTCCGTTCTAGGACAATGAGTGGAATGAGGGAATGATGCTTCCATCACACAGTAATATGTGAAGGGTTCGGGGTCGGCATGAATAGTAACCTTAGTGCGTTGATGTGGAAATTTGATGCACTGATGGTAAGTAGATGGTACAACCTTGATGGAATGGATCCATGGTCGGCCGAGGAGGATGTTGAATGGTAGGTCAAGATCAACAATGTGGAAAATGGTGTCTTGTGTTGCTGGGCTTAGCTAGATAGGAAACGTAATGGTACCTTAAAAGGTACATTCCAAGTTGTCGTATGCCTTGATTTTGATCACTTCATGTGAAATATCAGCTTCTGTGAACCCAATCTATTGAATAAATTTTAGAGTACACAAGTTTAGGGCTGAGCCATTATCTATCAAGACCTATTTGATGGAAAAATCTCTGACCATAACGGCGATGTGGAGAGGGAGAGTGTGGTCAGGTGCAATGGCTGGCATGTCAAATGGTTTGAAGGAAAGAGCACATGGTGTGGATAGATGTCCCACAAGGTTTTCAAACTTGATGGTGTTTATATATGTGGGGACTTGTGCTTCATGAAGGGCTCGGTCAAGGATTTCTTGATAGAGGGGCAAAGTGCGGAGAAGGTCGAGGATGGAGATTTGGGCTAGTGTGTTCCCAAGATGTTCTATGAGATTGTATTATGCATTGTGTGCATTGTGTGTTGGTCTTGGACGGGCACCAGCGATAGCTATCTGGCCTCTACGGGTACAGCACATTGACTATATGCTCCTTAGATGTGGATGACATTGATTGTGGGCTCGACTTGGGTTATACATCCAACAAACTTGTCATAATTGATATAAGAAGTGTATTCTTTGTGGCCGATGTGATCTTCTTATTTTCCTTTGCCTTGGTTCTGGGGAGGATTGGTATTAGCTTGGTTCTTCCTAGTGTTGTATTGTGGGAACACATTCTGATAGATTTGCAAATTGGCATTAAGTGAGGCTCGAGTAGGTGTGTCTACTTGGATCTCCTTTTGGTCAATGAGATCTTGGATGTAATTCTTGAGTTTCATACACCTCAGGGTAGTGTGTCCTTTGACATGATGATAGTCACAATACTCATGATCTTTATACCAATTGGGCTTAGGAGTGGCATCATCAAATTGCTGGATTGGTGGGTATGTAATCAAGTTGGCCTTGGCCATTCAATGAAAGATAACATCCAGAGGTTCACCAAGCAGTGTGAAGATCCTCTTTTGATAATTCTGGGCTCTGGGTTTGTTCTGATTGGGAGTAGTATTGATGGCATTAACCTGATTGGCTAGATTTCCTTGATGGGCTTGATGTGCTTGCTGATGATAGTTATGTTGATTGTTTTGAGGTTGATATTGTTGCATGGGTTGCTGATGAGTTTGAGGTTGTTGTTGATATGCAGGAATAGGTGCAGGACCAGCCACAACAATTTGGACATGCTTGGTGTCAGTGGCTCCATCAGTAACAGCATTTTTGTTACAATTCAAGTAGCGGGGTTTATCATTGTTGGGTTTACTTTGGGAATCATTTTTGTACTGTCAAATCGTGCCTTCATCTAGGAGAGCTCTTTCAATACCTATCCCTTTGCTCTTGATATCCTGATACATTTGGATGCAGTTCATCCTCATGAAGTGGCATAGTTTGGGATGCAGATTATCAATGAAGATTTTGGTCAAATGCTTCTCAAGCGGTTGATATGATAACTTGGTAGTGAGGTTCTACCATCGCTGCAAATAGTTTGCTAGGCTTTCTCCTTATATTTTGAGTTGTAAAGGTCTAATAGGGTCAACTCATTCTCAACATTGTGGGCATATTGGGCAACAAACTTCTCAGAGAGCTCGGTAAAAGTTGTGATGGTCCCACATGGTATTTTGTAAAACCATTCAACAACAGTTCCTCCCAAGCTTTTGGGGAATATGCACAAAAGATAATTGTCATTGTAAACCACTTCTTGGCATGCCATATAGAACTCTTTGATATGATTCATTGGGTCTCATTTTCCTCGATATTTATCAAACTTGGGTGTCTCGAAGTTCTTTGGGAGTGGAACAGCTATGATTGATCAGTCAAATGGGTAGGGACACACCTCTTCAAATTTGAAGGTCTTATTCTTTGTACCAGTTTGGATCTCCTTAAGAGAATTCTTCATTGCTTCCCTCTTAGAATGGACTAGTGTTGGAGCAGGTACTCCCATTTGGAAAGGGTCTAGCGGTGTCGGGGAATAAGGGTGATTTTGAGGTGGATATTGTGGAGTGGGAAGTGGAGATTGCCCAAAGAGATAGGCAGATTGGAATGTATTTTTGAGTGATGATTGTTGGTGAGGATACTGTTAATGCGGTGTGGGGGTATATTGTGGTGGAGGATATGGAACTGCTTGCTAGTATTGTGGGATGACAGGGATTTGTTGCTGCGATTGGTAGGAGGAAGCTTGTTGTTGCTAGGGAATGATAGGGGTTTGTTGCTGCGACTGGAAGTATTGTTGTTGTGGAGGAGGCTGGTGGAATGATGTAGCTTTCTGGTAAGATGGCCCTTGCTAAACTTGGCTTTGTGTTTGGCTGATATAGGCTGGGTGCATTCCTACATTGCTTAAGGGTGGAACTAATGTAGGGAAGGTAGAAGCAAAGGGTGGTTGGGTAAGATGACTTGCGAAATGAGATGAACTTTTCTGCTGAGGTGGAGGGACTTGCTAAGAAGCATTGGGTGGTGTGAATAGATGGTTTGTGAATGGGAAAAAGGATAAAGCTAGTGGAGGTTGAGATGGTTGTTGTTGCCCTGCTTGGGAGAAGGTGGCTTGTTGGTTTGCTGGCATGGATGCAGTGAAGTGGGTTGGTATTCTGAAGGCTTGCATTTCTTCCTAAGTGAGGCCCCAACAAGAACCAGTGCGTAGCGGGAATTGTGATGCAAAGGATGCTAGAAAGGTATATGTGATAGGAGTTTGGGATATGAACGGTGGATTTGAAAAACCCATGGAAGGCATACTTGTGGTGAAGGCATTTTGTTGGGCTTGTGCCTGGGTAGATGTTTGCTAGGAGATGAATGAAGATGCTTGTGTTCCCCATGAAAAGGGTGATGCTGATGTGGAAGCTTGCTGAGTATGAAAGGGAAATGATTGCGCTACCCTCGGAACAGATGATGTTGATGCAAAGGTTTGTTGGGAGAAAGAGGGAAATGATTGAGTTGACCCCGAAAATGATGGTATGGATGTAGAAGCTTGTGGAGTGAAAGTAAAGGATGATTGCATCCCTCTTGGAAAGAATGGTGTGGATACGGAGGCTTGTGAAGTGAAGGGGAAGGATGATTGCATCCCTCCTGGAACAAAAGGTGTGGATCCAGAGGCTTGTGAAGTGAAGGGGAAGGATGATTGTGTCCCTCCTGGAATAAAAGGTGTGGATGCGGAGGCTTGTGAAGTGAAGGGGAAGGATGATTGTGTCCCTCCTGGAACAAAAGGTGTAGATGCAGAGGCTTGTGAAGTGAAGGGGAAGGATGATTGCGTCCCTCCTAGAATGAAAGGTGTTGCTTGGCCCATGGAAGGTGGCAGAACTGTTTGTGTAAAGGTTTGTGTGGGAGGCGATGATTGGTTATGTGAAAAGCCTTGGGTAGGGATGATGGATTGAGTTGTTATGGAAGATGATGGTGTGCCTATGAGAGGAAATGGAGTGGATTGTGTTTCTTGTGTTGTAGGGCCTGTGAAACTACTTTGCAAAAGAGGAGGGATGGGCGAAGTTACTTGTGATATGTGGAGAAGTGGATCATGGATCTATTGGATGATGGGGGTGTATAATTCTGCTAGGATACGGATATTGTGGATGGGGATGCGAGGTTGGATATATGGTGGAATGGGAGTATCCTCTTGCATGAAGTTAGCCCACATGTTTCTTTGATTCTGAGGAGCAAGTGCACTAACCATTTGTGCATTTCCTGATGATTCATAAACATTTCTATCGCAAAAGGAGCCAAGGGGATATTGGGATCATCCCATGCATTACTAGTTTATTGAATCTGGGGATCATAAGCTACCATCGCACTGGTAGAAATGTTGAGATCAGATGAGCTAGGGACTTGATAAGGATCTGTGCTCCTTCATTTTTTAGATCTTGTCACGATAGGCATGGAGCGGAGATGCAGATTCTAGATGGATGTAAGATGTTTCTAAAAGACTCTAAAGAATGATGGATGCAAGCCTAGGAAACTTCTAAGGATGGTGGATTTCTAGAATGGAATGTAAGGATTGGTGAGATGCTTGGATTTGGATCAAGGATGGTGGAAGATGGTGAAAGATTGGTGAGATGTTTGGTGATGATGGGGGCTTTGTGGGATACTCTGATTTGGATCAAGATTTGGTGGATGATTGGTGGGATGCTGGTGGAAGATTACTAAGTGTAAAAAATGAGCTATTGTTTTCCTAGTGGAGGATCAATGATAGGATTCAGCCAACCTAGGATAGACTAATGATCTTTGGTCAACTGGATTCTTATCAATGCAAGCCAATCTCTTGCTTGAGATGATGAGGTTGTGCAAGGACAAGTTGTATTTCCTCTAGACAATGCTCTGTCAAAAAAAGGGGGATGATTTCTGATTTAGGATGAGGATTTAAAAACAACTCAAAGGTTTTGAACACTAAGTGCTTGTGGGTTTGGATCACTGGATTTGGAGCAAAAGATGGTGGGTTCTGATTTGGATGATGGATGTTGGATTTGGATCAAGGATTTTGGGATTTTGATTGTGGATTGTTGATGGAATGATGGTGAAGGATGGTGAAATGATGCTATTTCTAAAAGGATGATGCAGATGCAACTGAAAGGGATGACCTATGATGTTGCTAGGAAGATGATGATGAATGCAACTAAGACTGGACTCTAGGATGCAACTAAAGATTTGGTGATGATGCAAGGATGAAACTAGGATGAAACTAGGATGGAGAACTGTCGAGATAGGACCTTAGATTATGAAGGAAAAGTGGATATGTGATGACTCCAGCTAGTCTTCTCTTTCAAGATTGATGTAGCGATGGTTTACTCAGAATTGGTAAGAAAACTACTTGACTCTTACGTTATAGCCCACGTTATCAAGCTTTTCTTGGTACTTTTCTTCGGCTTGGTTTTCTTGCACAAAAGATTGATGGCTTTTAAGATTTCTCTCTGCAACTTTCTTCTCTCGATAGGCTTGGGATTTGGGAAGTTTAGCTTTCAGGTGCTTGATCAAACTAGACATAACTTGGGGAGATTTTGATAATTGAATTGAGACAAGTTTCGGGTGTCTGATTTCAAGGGTTTCTTCTGCGAGGTTTTCTAAGTATTTTGAATCAAGTTGTAGATCAGTTTGATGTTTTTCAATGGAAAAGGATAGATTTCAACAAAGACTTTTGGAAAAGAAATCTCCACAAGGGACAAAGAAACCTTGTGGGATACAAGCAAGATAACTAACTCTTGAATCTGAAAAAGCTTTGAAAATGTGTATGTTCCAACAAGTGTTTTCATAGAGTTTTGATTGTCAATCACTTCAAGCAGATCTACCTAAGGAAGGTGAGTATCAAAAACCTTTCCCACAGCTTGGTACCCCCTAAAAGGAGATACAAATGGTGAGTAATCTTGAGGTGATTCGGTAAACCCCTTGGATCGGTCATTGCACAAGGATTTTGATACCTTTGGATGTGGATAGGGTAGTCTCTATTTTAACAAGTTTGTAAATGTTCTGTGGAGTCCCCCCAATCAGTTTGTATGCACGTGACTCACTTAAGGGCCTAGTTGACCATGCCAAAATAGTAGGGGTTATTCACCTACCCCAGGCTACCATCAACACGCCTCGCCTGAGCTTGAGGGGATATAAGAAAGATTTTGCTCAGCACTTTATTTCTATACCGGTCGGGGAAGATACCAGTTTGAGGTCATTCTCTAGAGAGGAAGCGCTTTTCTCCCCGGACAGGCCTTGCTAAAAGTAAAACAAGTGAACTTTTCTGAGTTCAAGTGTTTTACGTTACTTATTCTAACAAGGATTTTTCAAGAAATGGGAAACTCCTAGATGCACATCATGAAGAGTTATTTTTCCCAAAATTTGATTAAGTGTGATTGAATTTGAAAACTTCTAAAGACACAAGTGTTTAGGTTTTGAGTTGTTCTTTCTTCAAAAAGTAAATGTTTGAGTGATTGCAAGTTCTTTTCTTGAGCATTTGAGATTGAGTTTGTGTGTTGTTTTTAGAACTTTGAAAAGTGCTTTGTTTTTTTATCCTTAAGTCATTCAAGATTGAGTTTGCGCGTGAACTGAATTTGAAAGAGGAAGGAATAGCGATGCTTTTCTTTCTCTTTTAAATCATTCAAGATTGTGTTTGATTTTCAAAATCACAATGACTCAATTGGACTTGGGTTCATTCTTTTAGCTTCATTCAAGATTTGTTTGCCTTTTGCTCAATTTTTAGACTCCAAAGGGAAAGTTCTTAGATTTAGCTTTGATACATGAACTTTGAAAGGCATTCAAGATTTTTGCAATAAGAGACTTGATCACATCAATAAAAAATCCCTAAGACTGATTTAGGAAAGTTTTGAAATTTTTAGGAATGTTTAGGAACCAAATTGAAAAGATTAGCAAAGATTTTGTTTGATTTTGTTCCTAGTTTGCTTTGAGACCTTTAACAAAACTTGAAGACATTTGTAAATGAATTTCTTTTAGCTCTTTTTGATGAACTTGAGTTTGCTTCAGGATTACTTTAGGATGATTTTTTATTTGATTAGGAACCACTTAGTTTTGAAATGTAAACTTGATGTCCTTTTTACGTTCCCAAAACATGAAAATGTTCCCACTTTGCATGTATGACTCTTTGAAACCTTAGATTTGTTTGAAATTTATTCTTTTTAACCAAAGGAAAGCCATTAGAAGTAATTTTGAGTTCTTTAAGACCAAATAGGAATAGTTTTAATTGGTTAGGATTGCTTAGGAAATGATTAGGAATGATATGCAAACTTCTAGTCCTTTTTATATACGAAAAAGATAGAGTGTTCCTATTTTGCATGAATGACTCCAGAAACCTTAGATTTGAAAATTTGAGGTTCTTTTTAGCCAAATGAGAAACATTAGAGATGATTTTGATTTCTTTAGGACAAAATAGGAACAAATTGAGTTGATTAGGATTTCTTAGGAAACGTTTAGATAAATCTTGCAAATTTGTCCCTTAAGGGCACTCAAAAAGTTCATTTTAAGCCTTGAAATGATGTGTTTGTGTTTCCTAAACCTTCACAAGAGTTAATGAGCCTTAAGGCTTTATTTTTTTAGTTATTTTGATTCTTTCTAAGAGTACCTACAAAATATGGTGTCAAAATCTTGAACAAGTAGTCAAAAGGGCCTGAAAACCCCTAAAAACCCCAAAAAATCAACTTTTCCTTGGCCTAAAGCCTTACAAGACCCCTATGTTTCCCATACGAGTAAATAGAGCAGGGTACACTGATTTTATTTACTCATATGAGTATTTTGTGGCTTTATTACGAGTATTGGGTGGTTATAATACAAGAAAACAAGTTCAAAGGGCCAAAAAGGCCAGAAACAAGCCAAAAATGGCTACCAGGACCCCATATGAGTAATGGGTGGTCCTAGTACAAGTAATTGGTGATCCTAGTATGAGAATATAGCTCCAAGGAGTTTACTTGTATGATAATTCACCCAAAACAGGATGAGATTGCTGAAAAAGTGAGTTTTTTGCTTGGAAAACCCTAAAAAATGCAGTTTTGAAGGCATGTAGAGTCCCACCAGGCATGCCAAAATGTGATCAGTGCAAACCTAATCTATCTTGAAAGGCTTAAACATTTCAAACATTAGTTAAACAGCATATACCTAACATATTACAGAAAGTTATTCACAAAGTCATTCAAATAGAGCCTAAACGGGAGCACCCTGTCACCATTTGATTTGCTCTAGCTTTAGGGATGTGGGTGTGCTCTCGAATCACTTGGAGCGTATCCCTAATGATGATTAGGAGATATTAGGATTGTTTAGGGACCATAAGAACCCTATAGTGGCACAAAACCAGGTATAGAACACATGTTTTGCCCCTAAGGCCTTAAGGAACCTACAAGCTCAATGATGCAAATCTAAGCTATGGATGATTATTCTAGATTGATTTTAATCCAAAGTAGATGTGATATGATGAAAAAATATATGAAGAACAATGAAAGACACTAATATTTATCCATTATTCTAAGCTATGATGAGCTATGAAAGCATGAAAATGGATGATATCTAACAATTAGTATGAAAGCTTTAAAGATTTAGAACTATTCTAGCATTATAACACTACTATGAATTGAAAGTGAATTGGTGTTTTTCTCTTATGAAGTGAGGGTATTTATAGGATTTGGGAAGGGCTTGGGTTAGGAGGATGAGTTAGGGTTTGGGGTAATTTTTGAGGTAGAGTAAGAGGTATGGTTTGGGGTATGGTAAGGTTTAGCTTGGGTTAAGGGTTGCTCACACATGTGTGAGAAACACTAGGAAAGTGTGCAAGGGTAACAAGTGTGGAAGAAGAGACATGGGTCTCTTTATGAGGTTGTAAGAGGCCTTAAAGAGTGTGGAAGGCTTTAAATGAGTGTGTAAGGCTCATTAGGGGAAGGGTTTGACCAAAAGTTAATGGAGACTTGGATTAGCTTAGGAAAAGTAGGCAATTTCTCCTAAGTAGGTTTAGGAAAGATTTAGGGAAGATTGGAAGGGTTTAGGAAAGGCTAGAAGGTTCTAGGGTTTTAAGGCTTTAAATAAATATGAAATTTATTTAGGGATTGTGACATCATTTATTGAATATTGATTTAATAAAGATAGGAAAATCATTCAAATTTAATTTAAATGCTTTGGGGAGAGATTCTTTAATTAAAGATGCTTAATTAAAATAAAGGAAATTAATGGCATAAAAATATATTAATTAATTAAATAAATAATTAATTAACAAATGATGATGTCATCAAGGGTTTTCCAAAAAATAAAAATACTTTATTTTCTAAAGAATTTTTAGGTGTCTACAAAAAGAAATAGGATCAACACACCCCTCTTATCACCTATATCATTATTTATTATGTTACATATTGTAAAGCTTATCAATGTTTTTTATTCTTCCATCAGTGAAATGCAAGATCTTTACCTTTAGTTTGCAACAACATTCTTCATGTTGTTTTCACCAAGGAAAATATTTTCCCTATCATATGCTTTGTAGGAGGAAAACCACTCCTTGTTAGGAGTCATATAGGAGGCGTCTAAATCAATAAACCAAACATCATTACTTTTTTGTTTAGCAAAAATGAACAAAGCGTCAGAATCATTACTGGACAAATTTTCCATGGAGGAATCAACATTATTTTTAACTTTACATTTCTTCTTCACATCCAAAAATTCCAACATTATTTTCTAACTCTGTGTTTCCCACAATTCCAACACTTTTCTCTTTCTAGGGTCTTTGACCATCCTTTAGACGTTTCCCTCTTTTTATCCCTTTTAGACCATTTCTCTTCGGACCTTCCTCGCACATGCAATGCATCTTGGGACCCAACATTCATAGACTTTCTTCTCACCTCTTTTGAAAGAAGTATGGAAAATAAGTTGTCCATATTTGTCTCTATATTACTACTGCTAATTGTGACAATCAGATTTTCCCAAAGTTTAGGCAAAGAGAAAAGAAACAAGATGCACACTTATTTTCATTTCTATTTGAACATATATAAATGCAAGTTGAATTCTAATCAAAATGAAAGCATACAAATAGCCAATAGTAGATTCACCCTCTTTCATTTTCAAAGAATATAACCTCCTCTTGAGATATAACTTATTAGATAGATTTTTGGAATGATAAATGTCGCCTATCCTCCTCCACGACTTGTATGCAGAGTCTCCTCTAAAGACATTCAAAAGGATAAAATTGGTCAAACACAACTAAATGGTTCCTCATGCCTTCTCATCCAATTTATTCCAAGCATCATTCATCTTTGTAGATCTATTTTATCTTCATGTGAAATTAGCAACTACTGATATCTTGCTTCTAAAAGATCTCCCATCTTTAGTTTCCACATCTTGTAGGCAGTGCCATTAAATTTCTCAATATATGTGTGAGAAGTGAAAGCCAACTTTCAATACTTTTCTCAAATATTCAAAATCACACAATAAAATCTCCTAACTAAAGCAAAAGACCTTCGACACTTAAGCAAAAAGGAACCACTAGATTTGATAACAAATGTTGAGAAACAAAGTAAAGAACATGTGCAATATTAACTTTGTTATGTGACTACAAATCTGAAAAGATTACCCAATCTATAAACAAATCTATTATAAACATGTGATTGCATCTTTCAACATAGATAAAAAAATCACCATACCAAAAGAGACACCACATTTATGTGGAGAAACTCTTTCAAGAAAAAACTCCACCAAAGAATGAGGGAAATACATTATTAATCTTCAAAAGAGAAACCATGACAATAATGCATTTCACTTCACTTCTCCAACTAGCCCTAGCACTACTTGGAACCCGCAAAGAAACTAGGATTAAACAACTATGCCTTGACTCCAATTTATAGCCAAAATGGAGAGGAAAAACCAATGTTGTTTTCCCAAAACAAGGGGCCAAAACCACTTGCAAAAACCACATACCTTGGAGATTGAATAGCCATTTGACACAATAAAATAATAAACTCTTCAAGTACCTCCTCCTTCACCAAATTCAAATCCACTTGAACTTTAGAAACTCTGAGTAATCTAAAACTCCTATTGATTGTTCAAATCCTCAAATGCCTTTTCTCTTCCCAAACTTGGGCACCTAATCCATGGTCGTTCATGTCTCAATATGGGCATAGGAAAGAGTTTATTTTGTCGATTTTAATTTATCTTTATCGCTCTTCATGTTCATATCCTAAAAAATGCAAATACAATAAGCTATGGAGTACAAATATTTAATATTTTTCTCATATGTCAAAGGGAACATTTACCAAGGAACATTGAGACATATGAATGCCTTGGGATTGCAAGGTTAATGTCACCTTGTCATAACAATAGCAAAATCAAGTCCCTTGACAATCTTGTAGAGAATTTACAAGAGGGATTGCTCCATGAAAGACTGCAAAAAAGAGGAGTCTAAGTAAGATGTGGGGAAGTGAGCTTATGACAAATGTCAAATATAGCAAAAAATGATATTTGAGGTATTTTAAGAGTTAAAATTCCTAAAATGAAACATATGGGGGAAAGTGACTTATCGGGTTAAGGCCGTATTTATAAATGTAGTCACTAACAATTGTGGTAGTATTTATATTGACGTGAAATTTGTTGCCATAGAGGTAAAAATGTAACAGTGATTTTATTTTTTCACTATGGTAAGAATATTCACAAGAATGCAAGTGAAAGCAAAAAAAATAGATTCCAACTACAAATGAAATAGAGATGAGGGGGAGGGCAATGTAAGTTAGAATATTCTTGTGTCAAGGTTTTCTTTGGATCAAAGGAGCTTATGAATGTCATTTGTAGATTTAATCTGGGTTTCTCTCCTCAATTAAGTGTAACATTTGGAAGTCTACAAGCCAAAACAAAAGCTTTGTATAGGAGTGTGGGAGATGAAGGCATGTTTATTTTATCAATTCTCAATACTATTCAAAGTGCAAGGGATCATACTCAAATTTGATGGAGTGTAAGACATCCTTTATTCATACACTTGAGAACCATCCACATTTTAACGGCATGCAATATGTTGTTTACTACAAGATTTGTCATTTTTTTAGACCTTCAAATAGGAATAACCTCCTTGGTACTGTGGAGGTCAAAGTGCAAAAGGTTACTTATAACCTTGTTCATTGGCCTTTCTTGTCCTTGTTTCAATCATAGGGCTGAATATTTTTTTTATCTTGTTGATCCATAATATTATGCAATATTTTCTCCCTTAGAAATAAGGGTTGCAAGAAAAAACACCAACAATGGCTTCCCTCTTTTGACCCATATAGACTAAACCCCTCAAGGTCGTGCCTACCTAGGTTCAACTAAATTATCTCTTTCTACAATTTTGGAAGGGTTGAAGATGTCCTCTCAACCTATGTGTGTATTATAGCAGACTCAAACATCTTCATGGAGAGGTAATTTCAATGGTGGGAGGCGGGAAATTGGTTCAACCACTAACTATGACAACCATCATTTTTAGAGTCAACAGTGCTTTGCCACTAAGCACCTGGCCTCCAAGTGTCTTCATCCTCATAACAAAAGTGTCAAGTCTTTTACTTTGTGTTGCAAAGCCCTTTGTGACCATTTGATCGTCCATCTTATTGAATCACCATTATTGGGAATTGAGGATTCTTCTCTCTTGTCAAATATTGTTGCTAATCCTTTGGTGTCTTCCCTTCAAGATGATACAACTTCTATTCAATCTTCTTCTATTCTTATAACCTTGTCGAGGAACATCAAGAAGTCTTGTGGTGCTGCTAAGTTGATGCCTAATCTTAAGACCTTATCAGGGGACTTAGGGAGGTCTTGTGATGTTGCAAAATTGATGGAGCTTTCTTCTCCATTGGATTTTCCTTTGCTCACTCCAGATCTCACACCCTTGGATGTGGTTGTAAGTGAGGATGATGTTCCTTCAAAACTTGTTCTACTATTGATCAAAAATAATTGAAAAATGTTCGCTTGATCAAAAGTTGAGGTGAAGCAACTTTAACAAGTCTCTAGGAGATTAGTTTGAAAACATTTTAATGATCATATTTTTCTCACCTATTTCTACCTCATTAGTAATTTGCATCATATATTGAGCATATATGCTTTCCACCATTATAGAATATTTTGCTTGATCGAAAAGCTAGATGGATGTTGCCTAAGGTTCTTGTCATGTATGCTAACAATTCACAAACTTTTCTATTTTTTTCTTTTTTAACTGTATTGTAGTAATCTAGAGTAAACCAATTACATACCAAAGTCAACTAGTATTGTAAGCTTTAATGAGATATTTAACCCCTTATATTCTCAAACAAATCAACTATCCTACAACAAATCTCATATATGTGTGTGCGCGCTATTTTTCTTCTTGAACTTATGAATAGAAGTTATGTTTCAAGCTTTCATTGAAAACTTGTTATCCAATTTTACATACTATTATTAATAAATATCTACTTGAAATGTGTAGGAACAATCCTAACCCTCAACGTCAACAACGAATTTTTTTCCAAATCAATGAATTCACTGGTTTGTTAATTTCAATAAAAAGAATCTAACATGGTTCACAAGAAACCTTCTTACATTGCATATAATTGTAATCTTCTTACATTGAATATAATTGTTTGTATCATGGCTTGATGTTTATATGTTAAGTCATGAAACTAATTAATTATGAACATTATTGCTTGTAAAATGGAAGATCTTAATGCAAGGTGGGAAGTATAATTCGATAATAGAAAAATATTAAACCAAGGTCAACTTCTTCCTCTACAGTATTAAATTCCATACAAGATATAACAAGAGATCAACACCACTCAAAAAACATTGAGTGTCTAATGTTCTTTGTGACTAGAGTGGATTTTGATCATGTTTAAGGGCCCTATTTGAATCAAGTGGTATACTAATTCAACTTGAAGGCTTGTCATAAATAATATGCATTTGATATTATTTTCATTGAAAATTTTTGCCTATAATAATAGGCTTTTGAAAGTTAACTAGTATAATGTTAATATTTGAGAAGAATTTGATAAACTATATTGAATTATCTTTATTTTTGTAAAATGAACATAATATTTTTTACCGGTCTATTTCATCTAAATTTATTCATAACATTAATAATTGCTAGATATTCAATTCTAAATTAATATCTATTTTTTTCTTCTTGCTCTAGATAAAAATTGAGGTAATTGCATAATAAAATTACATATCAATCATTGTTTCTTTTATTGATCCCTATTTGTTTCCCAAGTGAGACCACATGCTTCTAATCTAATGTGCATCTATTGTTGGAATAAGTGGAAAAAAAGATGATTAGTGTGCTTATACTTACAAAAATACTAAAAAAAATTTATGTAGTTACATATTTCTATTCAAACTGCTATTGCAAAATGGTTGTCTTTAACATTTACGTAACGTGTAGTTTGCCAAATGCAAGTCTAACCAAATTTACGTTTGATAATACGGTCCTATGCATATTATATTGGCTAGAGACTAGAAAACAGGTAACCCAAGTTAAGCCAACAACTCTCGCAAGATCGGTTGTGAAAATATCTGAATTTATAGACACTTGGTATTGTTATCAGATTGCATTATTTTTTTCATTTTGAGCCCGGGAGCCTATGAGAATATTATGATTATCTTTCAAATATAGTCTAGCGTAGCTGGTATGTGATATTGATCTTTTTTATCTAGTACACTACATTGGCAACGATTATGTTTTCATGAATTGCTGATCCTTTCAACCGTTCAAAAATCATGACTATACAATTCGGTGATATGCTGCTCTAATTTTGTTGGTTGTGTATATCTTTGACATAGTTCGTATAGATAAGTTTTAGACGAAAACGGCATTTAACTTTTGATCCTCAAGATTCCGTTAGAAGTATAATGTTCCCAAGAAATAATCTTGGGTTGCTAATATTGGTACATCAAACCAAATTGACGCTGACCTTGGGAGTCACTTTTCACATTCATCATCACAAGGAAGTAGTATGAAGCATTAGTTAAATTAAGTTTTCTGATTCGAGTATTTTTGCTCTGTAATAGCACGCCTTTGGTAACAATGATTAAGGTCTTGGAGTCGTTTTTCATTCTTCATCATCACAAATTGGTGTAATGTTAAGTCTTCGTTCGATTGAGTTTTGTGATTGAAGTAATTTACTCTTAAACACACCGTATGTTACCATGATTAAGAGCACCAAAACTATAATCACTCATCACTTGCAGGACCACATTTTATATCCATAATCATTGTAAAAAGATGAGTATTTGCTATTCATGTTTTGACAAGAATCAGAATGAAACAGAAAGCAATGATCTTTTTAACGTCCGCTAAAAAGACAATGTAACTTGAAATGGTAATATATATAAAAGTCAGGTCATATTCTCAATGCACTTGCATCCAATCTTAACATAGAACTTTATAGGGCTGTTCACACATTAACGTAGTGGTTTCACATATATTTGTGTCGTTAATATTTTTATATTACATTTAATTTTTAGAGAATGCCAAGCCTCGGCACCCAGCTAGGTTATTGTTTAAATCCTATAAAACCGGATTTTATTACTACAATCTAACTGTACAATATTGGATCATTATGGCATTTACAGTTGATAAAATTCAAGAGGTTTAAAAACACCAATTGGATTAAATAAATACGACATGAACATAGCTTTGGAAACAAGAAATCAAAGGACATTGGATTCATCTGATTTCAGAAATTTCGCATACTCTTGTTGCACCATTTCACCACCATGCACAGGATCAAATGCAAGCCTGTAGAAGCTGCATAAATATAGCATAAAAATGCATGTTCTTAGCACATATACATAGATTCTGAATTCTTATTATTTACTATATATCCGATTGATGAAAACAAACCAAACAGACAATAATAAAAATTTGGCGGTCTGTCAAATTGTAATTACCTTCCATCAAGACCAACAATAATAATTGTGTTCTTTTTATGGCCAAATGCTACAAGAAATTGCAAGCCCTCAGGCAAGTGAAACTGTGCAAAAGACCATTGGGAGCTAAAATATTTTGGCAGAACTCCTGCAAAATAGCAGCTAGTTAGCACACTTTTCATTACTATGGTATAAACTGCTTAGAATCATTTTTTGTCCACCACTCATGTACAATTGAACAATTCAAGTTCAGATTTTTACCTTTCATAAAAGAAAGTGAAGAGCCAGGGTTAGCTCCTGATGAAGGAACAATTAGATTAACATTAGAACCATTTGTTCCTGAGATCCCTTGCATGCCTTCGCCAATCCTTGGATCTTCTGCCATCCGGGGTACATTGAGACCAAATATATGCACTGTTCCCTTATCACTTGAAACTGCTAACCACTGCGCATTGGAAGAAAATGCAACACTGTAGATTTCTGCCCTATCAGCACCCCGACGAACCTGCATAATGCATCAAGTTACATGCAAGCTGAAAACAACAAATTTCCTACAAATAATAACATTGGAAAAAAACTACATAGTACAATTTATTAATAAATTTTATCAGGGTATTTTTATAATGGCGGAGAGACGGAGAGAACAAGGTTCTCGCAGGGAGATAAGAGTTTTGTGGCCATGGAGCATCGTAGGCAAGGTGACCTTTCAGGAGAAGGAATGCAGAGGGCTACCAAAATAATGCATGGTGACCACCGTTTCAAGCATGGAAGGCTCCGGCAAACCCTAGGAGGCACAGTTTTGACTCTAAAAATGGTGGTCTGGAACAGAGGGCTTCTAATCCATGATCAAGCCTGTTAAGGGGCAGAGCTGGGTGAACCCGGCTAATAAAAAAAGGAGAACTAGTTAGGTGGTTGAGACCACAGGAAGGATGGACAAAGATTAACTTTGATGGGGCTTCAAAGGGAGATCTGAGGCCCTCTGGAATTGGTTTCGTTGCTAGGGATTGTGGTAGTAGCATCTTGATGATGGGAGCAAAAAGAATCTGGAAAGGAACTAATAATGTGGCGGAAGCCATGGCAGCACTTTATGTTGTCAAACTCAAAAGGAAAATGGGGATTAAAAACTTACACTTATGATTCCCTCATCATTGTGGAGGCTATCATTGCGGGTACAGCACCAAGCGTGACACCTACAAAAATTATTCATACCATAGTGAAGGAGTTAACCTTCTTCGAGGGGTTTAAGGTGACACACATTCAACGACAGGGGAATGAGGTAGCTGACACGCTATCCAAGTGGGCGCTGACAATTGCACATGAGGGGGAGGTACAAATGGAAGTTCTCCGTAATCTTTCACTGGATGACTGACATCATTTTTATTTGTGGCGACTAGCACAACATTTATTGTGAGGAATGGAATGAATTGGTAATGGGACAGGAATATGGGTGAGTTGATTTAAATGCGGCAGGTGTCATTGTCAAAGGTGCAATGTGGAGTGTTTGTTGGTGGCATGGTAGAGATAGAAGCGATGTCACCTTGGTCACCACTTGACAGCAGCAGGGTTTCTTTGGCTCTGTGACCAAACAGTAATTGAAGAGGTCCCTCAATCCCAAGCGAGAGGATGTGGTGAAGGCAGTGCTGGATTTGATGAGGAAGGATTTTTTGGAGGCAAAGCATCAATATCATTTAAACGTGGACATCATCTCTTTGATCTTGGCATGGGGATTGGAGGTGGCAGAGGATGTGAAGGTTATCAACAGGGTTTTGCATTCAGCCTAGCGTACCAAGGAAGCGAAGGATGAAGAAGGCAACTCATGATGCCCCGGATTCTACTAAGGTATGAGTGGGCAAGAATGAGGTAAAGTAAGGGTCTTTTTTGGTGGAGCGTGGTGGAGAGTAGGGGAAATCATTTACTTTTTTGTGACAGGCACTGGTTCCCTGATTTTTGTCTCAGGGAGGGCTTCTTTTGGTTCAAACTTGATTGGTGCCTTGACATACTGGGAGCTGTACTGGTTTCTCCCTCTGGTTTTGTTGATTGATTGTGAATGAGGGCGGGGGGTGGCAGTTTGGATGGTTAGTGGTCTGTGATTTTTTGCAAGGTCTGTAAAATTAGGGTGGAAAACACCTTTCTGGGTGGTTGTTTGGTGGTGGTTGGGGTGGATGGGTGGTTTTTTGCATAGATGTACTACTGGCAGAGTACTCTCCGAGTTGCAAAAACTCGCCAAGTTTTTGTTAAAAACTTGGTCGTAGTTATATAACAGCACTTAAAAGGCAAAAAAATGTCCAAATTAATTTCATTTCTCATTTCTTCGCTTGTATTTTGTTGAGGGGGAAAATAGTCTTCCAAACACTTGTATTTCAAACACTTGAAAACTGCTTTCTATCAATTTGAAGCAGATTTGAGGCAGGCTTGAAGTGGATTTGAGGTGGTTTTTGAAAAGGATGATATCAATGATTTGGAGAGGCGGGCTATGGAGGAGGGGGGTGAATTTGGTTTCACACTGGATGACATTGAGTTGAATGAGTAGTCATTACTAGTGCCAGGAGAAACTAGAGGCAGAGCTACATCCAAGATGGAGGATGAGCAGAAGACTGAGACAGACATACCGAGCAAAGAGGCACAGTCATGCCCAGTGCAGACTTCTAGGACTAGACCATCTAGTTCTACCTCTCCCTTAATTTTTACTAGAGCTGGGAAGAGGAAGATGTAATTGTAATGATGTATTTACTTTTAGTTTTACATAAATTATTTACTATTTTGCTTCCAGCCATCAGCATTCCTCACAAGAATACGATTTTGTACCCACTTTGTGCTTAAATATATCTAGACTAAGTTTTTTTTCTTGTGTTCTCATTTATTGACTCGTTGGATTTTGCAAAAAGAATGCATTTCTAATTAAATTTAGGCAATTTTTTAAGTTCCCAAGTTTTATGCCACGAAAACTGGCCGAGTTTTTCCCGAATTTTTTTTTCAGGCTTTGGCGAGTTTTCCAACTATGATTTTTTGCAAACTATCGGCATTTTGAAAATGTAATGTACATTGTAATTATCCTTTAATTATTAATAAAATCTATACTACTACCAACCAAAAAAAATCACTTTCAAGTCTAACCATGTCGATGTAGATATACTTTTCAGCTAATCTACAGCAAATGCTGGGAATAATTATTCATTACATAAAAATATTGGCAAACACAAAACAAGCGAAAGCAAACATACAAAATAAGGTTGCAGTTCAGAAAATGTACTAACACAGGTAAAAATTTCATATTTGTCATCTAACCTGGTGAGTACTAGAGATAACACCTATAACAGCAAAAGTTTCCCAGAAATAGCAAGTAAAAAAAACCTTCAAAAAAATGATATTTCAGACTATGGAGGCTAATAAAAAGACTGAATGATTGAAGCACATTCACTACACAAAATTATTGGCAAACTCAAAACAAGTATAAGCCAAAATACAAAATAAGGTTATTATTCAGAAAAATGGACACTAAAATATGTAAAAGATAACATATTTGTCATCTAATCTAGAGAGTGCTTGAGACGCTTATTAAGAGTCTGATTGCATGAAGTATTTCACGATACACTAGAAAACCCATCCTCCTCAATACAACTAGGTGAAAAGCCATCATAAAATCTTTACAGGTCATCACAAAATTACATCTTTAATAGTGAATTTTTTTCAAATTCACATGCAAATAGTTGTTTCTCTCTAGCTTGCAAACAATGCACTCTGTATTACATGTTTCACTCTGTCTCCATCTGAATCCACTAATAAGTTTCAAGAGGAATGGAATTCCAGGATCCATTAAAATCCATGGTAGTTTTGGTCTTCATTCCCTTTAAAAAAATGTTTATTTGACTCTTGGATCTCCACTCTTACCAAACACTGAAAATAACTACAAGCTACTTAAGTTTCAACTGATATAGGATCCCTAATAAACTAGATAATTTTTGGTATTTGATGATTTATCTACTTTGCTATTAAATTATTAATAAGTCATTCTTGCCCATAAAAGGAGAAACTATGATGTTAGATATAGAAGACACTGAGAGGGGGGGTGAATCTGTGTAAACAAGAAATGAACCAATAATCTGATTATACTTTTAAACAACTTCCATACAATCACACATGCAAGTATAACTATGCAATAGAAGTAAAACAGTTTAAACATCCACAAAGCATAACACATAACACCACAATTTTTATTGTGGAAACCCTTGTTAGGAGCTTACAATACCCTGTCAAGGGTTCACCAGGTTAGAAGTGACTAGTGCCTTGTTAAAAGTACTAAAGATCTGTTAGGATCTACCTCGCAAGAGGATTTAGAACTCCAATTAAGAAGTCACCATGTTAAAGGATTTATACAAAAGACATGTTAAAGTCTACCCAATTAAGGGATTTAACCTGCTAACCTATTAGAGTTAACCTTCAGCAATAAACTCAAATAGCTAATCTGGAAATGGCACTGCTTGCCTAACAGATCCACTATAATCTCTGATCTCTAGCGCACTATACTGCCTCTATCTCTGATCGCAACACCCAAACTCACAATCGCAACCCTAAGTCATGTGATTTTGTCCACCTTTATAATGATGTTCTTAAGTCGGCTAAGACTTAAAAAACATTTTACAAGTTGGTCCACCTAATTGACGAAAATCATGCCAAACAAACCTAGCATGTCGGCCCAAAATATATTAATCAAAACATATTGACATGTCGGCCCAAAAATCAACCGCCTTGATCATCTGATCATCAAGAACCGATCGCTAACACAACTGGTTCACACTTATCACATCACCAAAATACCAACTCACCCAAATCATTGTGTTATCGGTTGCGGTTGTAGCAATGTAGTTATCTGACCTTGGTAAACCACCAGGAACAATCGCATCTCACAAAGTGTCGTCCATCTTGATTGCCATGCAAAACAATCTTTGTTATTGCCTTCCTATTCACTAGTCAAAACACTTAGCATGATCTGCCTTTCCCTATCCAACCAGTCAATCAGTATCTACTACCTATTCAACAAATCTAATAGAATGATAGAGTTGTCATCAATGACAAACTCATAAACATCATTATTGTGCATCTCAACCCAAAAATTCCATCATAATGCCAACATATGATAGTCATATGTTGACTATCCTGGCTACAATGAAATTATCTTTGACGGAGCTATAAAATTATCCTTAAGTCAACAGCACCGATCTAAATATATATTACCAAATAAATCCTTATTCCTCCCAGGCAATGCAGATTCAATGTTGCTTGGATGTATTTATAACTCTCTCATCCTACACCAACCCATGCCTGATAACCCACTTCCAGCAACCTGGACTTGCAATTAACCTCCAGTTGGCTGATAGCCCATTCTTCCATCATTCTCAGAGTCTCAATGGTACAGGTCATATGACTACTCCAATAAATATTTTATCATCCTTTGTGAAGCAGAAACAAAAGGAATCCTCTTTAAAGGTCAGACCTCTAACAGAGACAATCTGCCATCTGAGAGGTTCTGCCCCAAGAAACTTCCCATTGTCCTAATCCTGTAGCTTGATAAGTTGAACTCCATAAAGATAAATCAGCAATTGTGAGAATCCAGCTAATTTGTCCATTATGTATATGGCCACCGATCCCAGAAACATATTCGTGGGCTAAGAAGCATTCACAGATAATATTGAAATATTTTCCTTCAATCCTGGAAATGGAAAGAGGATAGTTTCATCCAAATTGCCAGTTAGGATCAGGATCTACAACCTCTCCAAAGGATTTCTAGAACATATCCATCCTCCAAAAGAGTTATTTTTTAAAGGTCTGTATTGCAAAAAATCTTTACAAAAATTTCCACAAACCAATGTGACTGAATCTGAGCTAAACCCTTATCACATAGGCAATAAAAGAATCCTCATTTTCAATGGGAAAACTTGAAGACAAAAGAATAACTCGAAAAACATTAGTCATGCAATCTAGTTATCAACTCCTTATCACATGATGCCAATTATCACAGCATTTCTGTTTCTTCAACTAGAAAAATTGTTTCATGTTGTGAATGGGGCATCTCCTATTGCCAATGACTTTTTTAACACTTTCAAAACGATTTAGTCTAGCAAGATTTACTGAATATTGACTCACCAGGTGCCCAAAGTTTTAGTCTAGCATTTCATGTTGTATGCTGAATGTGCTGAAGTGGCACTTACTTTGAAATCACACATGGAATAACAGAATGATTGGCAGACACATCATAGCTGAGAAATTTAAACATTCCTCAAAAATTAGGAATGCAATCAAGTTATCAACTCTATACATGATTTTCAAGTGCGGAAAAGAATTCACGTTGAAAATGTGGAATCTTTTATTCCCACAAATTTTTGAACACTAGCAAAAAATCTAGCCTTGCAAGATCTATAAAACATTTGCTTGTGGCAAGTTGATTCGCCATTTTCCTTAATTAAATATTGCCAAGTACAACTTTGGCTTCCATAATGTCTGCGACTCTGCACACTTTAAAATGTGCATTCACCGTGGTATTCAACAGAGTTGATAAATCTCTAATTAAAAGACTAAATGTGTGTGGGTGAGAGAGAGTCTAAAAACTTGGGAAAAACATTGTAAATTTTTTAAACATTAAAACATCATAAATTTGTCAAATAATCTTTGAAAACACAAATGAAAATGATTTTACGTAAGTTAAAAAGAAATTTTTCCTTCATCATAGATCAAAAAACAAGATTAATGAATACCAGTGTCATAGTGAAATGATTAAAAATTTCACATCTGTATTAGTAGTTTTACAAATTCCATACATGGAACATATAGGCCCAAAAGATTTTATTTATTTTTTTACTTTTTAAAATCAAAGTGGCCCAGCTCGGTGGTGTAGTGGGATACCATTTTATCATAACTTTACAAGTATTCACCAACTGCCGATAAATCAATGCAAAGTTCTCAAACAAAAAATTGTATAAATGAGAAAATAAAAAAGCTATACTGGTCTTTTTTAAAGCATGGCAAGTTCTTGAGACAAACTCAACAAGCTTTTGGAACTTTTTCAGCAGTTTCTGGCAAATTTTGAGTGTGCCACCCACCAGCCCTCTTGTTTCACAAGTTGGCAATTTACTCAGCTTTTATGCTATGATATATATACACTTCTTCTGCTAAAATCTATTCAGCCCAGCTTCCCCAGCATATGTCCATTGTTCTCATGTTTCCTATTTTTCACTACAGTGGCATACTTTCATTCCATCTTCAGAAATATACCTTGGCATGGCACAACAGATACTAAAATTTCCTTTTCTGATTTGTAAAAACATCTTCTAAATCTTGGGAAACTTAGGTTCAAGAATAGGACGCAACAACAGTGTTCCCTATGAACGTGTCTCCAGAGAGTTTTGACTCATTGCCTAGAACAAAGGCACCACAAAAAAATGGGGCAGGGACAAAATATCCCCACAACATCCCCTTGTCTATATTTAAGTTCAGAAAAAACAATGAAATTATAAACCCGGAGCCTAAATCTAGAAGGGAATCCACCAAGCTCCACCAACCTAAAACATTTATAAAAATCCTTGCCGGTGCTCTATCTGAATCACCAAAAAGGAAAGAAAAGATAAGAGAAATGTTCCCATTTACAAGTTGCTATTTTACTCTTTTTTAATTTATCTAAAATAATACTAAAAGAACCCATTTATGGGCTTTCTCAGGTTAATGCTAATTAAAATTGGAAATCAAATGGGAGAAACCGTAGAGAGGATGGATAAAAATTTATTTTTGATGGTACCTCAAAATAGAACCCCGGTCCCTCTGGACTGGATGTGTGGCTTGTGTGAAGTGTAATCATATGATGGCATTGCCTTTTTAATGCTTGATGTGTCATTAATCCTGGAGCGGATGGAGGTGGCAGAATTTCGTATGCAAGCATTTTTGGGCTTTCAATTGACAAGACAGGGTAGGCACGTGGAGGACATGCAAGGTGGATTTAATTCATCACTGGATTTGTTTTTTTCATTTTCCATTTTCCTTTCATACTTTGTGTGCGCAGTTGCTGGCCAAAGTCTGAGTGGAAACTTGTGAGAATGGAGGCTAATTTCACCCTTCTCGCAGGAAAACAGCAACAATGTTTTTAGGGAGAATCTCTGAAAAGAGGCTGAACAGTGTTTTTACCTTGGATTAACCCTTTCATGGCATGGGCACTTGAGCTTGGCACAAAGGAGGAGGTGTTGTGGGTCATGAAAACTTGTGTGCACCCGGAGTGGTGTTGTGGGTTGGTTCCAATGTTGGCTGGCCATGGAGGAGGACTGGTGACCATTAGGGCGACTAGAGGAGGATTGGTGACCAGCAGCAGCAGAACCCAATTCAGTCTTTCCTGGTGTGGAGTGCTACGAAAAATAGGGAGGAGAGTTGTGCAGAAGCTAAATTTGAGAGACCATAGATATTAATATTATAAAAGAAATAAAAATATCAAAAAATTAAATTTTTCAGATTTCATCTCGTTGAACTTGACATATTTTCAAAGTTTTAATAAATATATATAATAAACTAGGATGTCCAGTTCATCCAAATGGGCCACCGGACCAGCCACAGTTCGAATTGGTCTGTGGTACTGGTCCGGTACGCCTGTGGGTACGGACAGGGTCTCGTCCACACAGGCCTGGTTCAAACCAGACCATGGGCCAGTCACACTTCGGCAGATCAGACACAAAATACATGGACCCCAATCGAACCAGACGTGAATTTCGGCCTATGGATGGTCAAAGTCACCAGCCAGAGGAGGATTGGTGACCAGCAGCAGCAGAACCCAATTCAGTCTTTCCTGGTGTGGAGCGCTACGAAAAATAGGGAGGAGAGTTGTGCAGAAGCTAAATTTGAGAGACCATAGATATTAATATTATAAAAGAAATAAAAATATCAAAAAATTAAATTTTTCAGATTTCATCTTGTTGAACTTGACATATTTTCAAAGTTTTAATAAATATATATAAACTAGGATGTCCAGATCATCCAAATGGGCCACCGGACCAGCCACAGTTCAAATTGGTCTGTGGTACTGGTCCAGTACGCCTGTGGGTATGGACAGGGTCTCGTCCACACAGGCCTGATTCAAACCAGACCATGGGCCAGTCACACTTGGGCAGATCAGACACAAAATACATGGACCCCGATCGAATCAGACGTGAATTTCGGCCTGTGGATGGTCAAAGTCACCAGCCAACACATTTGTTTTTGCAAATTTAATAAAGATTTCGTCTTCACTTCACTTTTAAAGATTTTTCTCTTGGTAACATGTTTTCATACTTAGTCATTTTTTCAGCTCAGGGGCAGGAGGATTTATACAAATATTACATTTGAGTATAAGAATTTTTTATAATTTAAGTTATATCTATATAAATATTGTCAAGATGTTTGAGATAGGTTTCAACCTTCATAGGAGTTAAAATGCAAATACTAAATTTTGGGGGTTTTCAAAAAATTCCTAACTTAGCCAAATTTCAGGATTCAGCATGCCTTCAGCAGTGTTATCTCCCACACCCTGTCCTAACTTTTTGAGGTCAAATTGAAGCTAGAACAAGGATTTTCTAATGATTCTAACTCATTTCCTCACAAATCACTTCGTTTCAATTCTAAATTCTTGACAGACTTAGCTCAACACTTGCTCACACCCTAGACAGACATTACTTTCCAGCAGGACAAAATTGCTCAAACTCACTCTTGGACTCGGAGACTTGAAAATTGCTACCAACCTAAGACCACCTTAAACATGTTTCCAAGAGAAAAATCTTTAAAAAGGAAGTGAAGAAGATGATGAAGAAGAATATCAATAAATTTTTATCCATTAGTTGAACTTCAAACAATGATACTTGAACTTGATGTTATGATTTAATTTTAATGTTTTGAATCTTTGATGTTGAGCTTAAAGTATATGATGCTATGATGGTATGATCATGATTCATGATGGTATGATTACAAGTTTATGGTGTTTTTGTTGTTTAAATGTTTTTATGATACTATGTGACATTCTATTCTTAACTCATGCTTCTAGGCTTCATAAATATGTATATATATATATATATAATTTTTACATGTTTAAAGGGGAAGAAAAGCTAATATATATATAATTTTTAAAGGGGAAGAAAAGCTAATCTTACTAAGGCAATCCGCCACAGCTTTTGGAACACTTTAAAATGCACAGGCTAACTCCTAAAACGAGATCGAGGCAACCCTCTAGATCAGATAAAGGAACAATCACAGATATACGAATAACTATCTAAGCATGAGACATAAAGCAAGAAACATGTAATGACAACACTAAACAAAGAAGCTTAAAACATAATCTGCATAGCAAAAATCGAAATGCAACTGCTGAAGTCATGAAACGCACAGAAAACATTCATAAAGCAAACGAATTCTTGAAAGACAGAGGGCTACAAGCACGGTTTATATATTTCATTGATTCAAAAATGCTCATTACAATCTTAAGGCTTCTTAGAATAGCCATTTGCATAAGAGTGGAAGTCCTAAAAATCCTCCATTTTACATTACAATGCTTTGCCTATATAGCCAAGGTGCAGCCTGGTAACCCTAAAAAGCAGATCAGAAAGATTACTTCGTGTTTCCACTCATCCCAAGCTTTTAGGTTGGGCCACCTTATACTAGCCCCCTTTTTAAGCAAAAGAATCAGATTTTCATAATTACACTGGCTGTCATTCCTTGGAAATCATGGCAGTAGTTTCGTCGAGAACTGCGCCCACACCGGAAGAATGATGAAAGTGCAGAGCTAGGCCCGTGACAATATGGCTATGACAAAGAAGACATGCGGCGCAACAGCGCTCAAAGCTAGGCGCATGACAATATGGCTATGACAACGAAGACACGCGGCGCGACAGCGCTCAAAGCTGTAACTGACTGAGGCTGGACTCCTTGAAAAGCCTACGAGAACGCCATGTGTCCAGTTTTGGGAAAGAATTGGGCCTGCCAATGGAAATAGTCACGGCTAGCCGAAAGGAGGACATGTGGCATCCACACGAGGAAACTGCCTTTGAACAAAGCCACAACAGCTTCGATCGCCCGCAAAGAGGCCACATGTCATGTTAAAAGAAAGCCCAGGCCCATCATCATACGAAGAAACTGTGTGGCGTCTGAGAGACATGCAGCGTGTTGGCGAAAATTCTAGTGCAACAAAGGGGTAGGCTGCAATTAAAACACACGATGTGCTGACAAATGGCAAAGCACGATGCTCTCAATCTTGAAATGTTGAGCAGAGGGAATGAATGAGGTGCTCGCACCGACTTTCCCACGCATGGTGAATTTTCTTTCACAGTTACCAAGATAAGGAAGATGAAACTGCCTAATTTTTTAACAGTTGCATAGACTCTCAAAAGCCACATTGCCTCAAACGAGATCACACACACCTTCAGAGTCATCCACATCAGATCAAGCCAAAATTGAAGGTTGTATAAATAGTGCCTCTCAAAGACAGAGGAAATGGCAAGCCTTAGTTCCAAAGCATCTATGAGAAACATGTCAATGTTTGAAGTCAGTCATGTTATTCCTTTACTCACCAAGATAAGGAAGATGAACTAGTATAGGAGGGATTTAAAAATGGTATTTATACTGTCAAAGATGGATATAAAATTGCCTTGAGAAGTACTTATAACTTACAAGCCTATTTTTCCTGTAAATGGCATATGGAAAAAGGAGGGTATCCTAAAGGCCAAAGCCTTTTGTTGGTTGTTGGTTCAGATGTAGGGCCCATCTCTATATTTTAGCAAGCTTGCCTCCAATAATTTGTAAAAACATGACTGGATTATAACAAATGAATTTTTCCAGTCAAGCCTCTCCCTGCCAACCGGATAACTATCAAAAAAAAAACTATAGCGCATAAATTGTTAAAAACATCCTCCCCAAAGGAATGTCAAAATTTTCCTAAGAATCATATTTTTCTCTTAAATTGAAAGAATCAGCTTAATCAGATTACATCTGACCAAACTAGTAAAAAATTTAAGTTTTGACAGGGCAGCAAAATCAAAACCAGGGTAGGTTGGTTCTAGTGGAATATTCACTTCTGGTGCCTATTGGAAATATTTAGACAATATAAACAATCAGACTGAAAGAAGAGTGAAGTACTCAGCACATCACAAAAGACAGAAAGGCTAAAGGATAGCTGAAAGATAACGTCAACAAAGACAACTTGTACACAACATTTTGAAAAATGAATCGCATGAAATTTCTGTCTATATACTTTATTAGCACCTAGTAAAGAATTTGGTGCTAAGAATGTTAAAGAAGTCGTTGTCATCATTGTTGCCATCATCATAATCATCAGGGGTACTCACGGTTTTAAACAATGCAATTAAGAAGGGTCGGCCAAACAATTGGTCCTCAAATAACATCAATAGGGAATCCAAAGATTAAAAACTCAAAAGCAGATTGAAGTCTTTGTAATCCAGCATATAAGAAGAAGTGGTAATGCGGCTGCAGATAAGGTGACCATTATTGGAGTAGAAGTAATATTTCAGCAGACCCATTCCATTTATCCTTTCGGGCCTCAAAAGATTCACCCAGCTAGCCATCAGTTGAGAGGTAAACTTTATGTAGTCTAGTTCCTAATGCTTAGGATTCCTTTAAGAAGTCTATCTAAAATTTAAGTTTTTACGGGGCAGCAAAATCAAAACTAAGGTAGGTCGGTTCTAGTGGAATATTCAAAGATAATAGTAGCAACCCTTCTGGTGCCTACTGGAAATATTTAGGAAATATGAACAATCAGACTGAAAGAAGAGTGAAGTATTCAGCACATCACAAAAGACAGAAAGGTTAAAGGATAGCTGAAAGATAATGTCAACAAAGACAGCTTATACACTACAATTTGAGAAATGACTCGCATGAAGTTTCTTTGTCTATATACTTTATTAGCACCTAGAAAACAATTTGTTGCTAAGAATGTTAAAGAAGCCATTGTCATCATCATAATCATCAAGGGGGACTCAGGGTTTTAATCAATGCAATTAAGAAGGGTCAGCCAAACAATTAGTCCTCAAATAACATCAATAGGGAATCCAAAGATTAAAAACTCGAAAGGAGATTAAAGTCTTTGTAATCCAGCATATAAGAAGTGGTAATGCGACTGCAGATAAGGTGACCATTATTGGAGTAGAACTAATACTTCAGTGGACCCATTTCATTTATCCCCTCAGGCCTCAAAAGATTGCCCCAGCTGACCATCGGTTGAGAGGTAGACTTTATGTAGTTTAGTTCCTAGTGCTTAGGATTCCTTTAAGAAGTCTATCTAAAAATTGTAATGCAACACCAATTGGAAAAGGTGAGAGCTGTGCGACTGAGTTTGGTGCTTGAACAAAAGTCAGGTAGAAATGTATTTAAGTAAATTGTGGATCCATCTCACAGAGCTTGCAGTGCAGAAAATTATACTTCATATAAAAGTGCTAAGCAGGCACAACATTCACAGGGCTCTAAAGAAGGAAGTCCATCCTTATTCTGTTGACAACCTAAAAAACTTAACTTAGCCTCCGAAAAGATATTAAATTAACAAAGCTTACTGACATGGCTTTAGGCCTCAAGGATCCCAAGTATTCCAAAACGCACCTCAAAAAAAACTAAGGCTGATAAATGATTACACCGCAGACCACTTTGCAGAAAACTAGTAAACTTCTTGCAATCAATACAAATTTGAGATGGAGGGCAGTCTCGCCTTTGAGAAGGCTGTCTCTGAAACATTATGAACACAACTGTGATGTGTTAGACTTAATGTGTCTATGACTGGGCACATTTCTGCAAAGCTGGGCTTTCTAATCCCTGATCCACTAGACATCTGCAGCATTAAAAACTTATTTCTGCAGGGAAATGTGGAGGTGACCGAATGCCTGTCACTGGGATACACTAGCTGCAGTTCTCTTGATCATTTTTTATTTTGCAATCTTATAGTTTTGCTTCCCATTGTGATTTATGCAGTAACTATAGAGAGAATAGAAGAGTAATACACTAGAGAAACAAAAAGAACCTGAGTTCTGAATTATTCTGATCCTGATTTCTATATGAGTCCGTTACTGAAATTTTGCTCAGAATAACTGATTGTGGAGATTTGAATTCAGAAATTAAAAAATAATTGAAGTGACTGCAAATTGGATTGCTTATATATCAGCAAACCAGATAATAAAGAAAACAGAGTTCTTGAGTATCAATCTGCACAGCATTATTCAAGACATACATTAATCCAACCATCCATATACATCAACCCAGAAAGCTTGCAAATTTGAATAAACCCGTGAGGTAGCACAGTTTGTGAATGCAGCTAGGATCGGGCTTAGCCGATATGATGACAATTAGGTGCCTTGAAGTGGCACTATATCTCCACCTGTGAGTAACTTCCTACTCCTACTCATGTTTGTGATCTGTGTGCACCTCCTAACAGTTCCCATGACTCTGTTCCCTTTTTGGCTCTTAAACTCCTAGAAGTGATTGGACAATATCAATGTGTGTATTCAGCACCAGCACTTAGAAAAGCGAGGGATTTTGTATAGATAGCCTCTAAGAATTGTGTCTTAGTTCAGTGTTCCACGGGGATGTGTCCACCCCAAAAAAACTGGTGTCCCCTGTAGGGGGGCATTTCCGCGACATGGGGACTTGGGGGAAACGTCCCCCCACAACACCAGCACTTGTGTTAGCCTAGCCACCTCTGCAGGGTACGCCACCAAGTCACTTGCTATACGGCACATGTCATTATCTTGTGATTGCAACCTTTAACTTTGTGAAAACTAGTTAGAATTTCATGGGGCACTCAGATTGTAAATTTTGACCTGATGATTTCAATTCACCTCTATTTCTATATCAGCACCACCCCCCACCACAGCTCTGCCATTGTCCCCTGACCTTCCACAAGCTGAGGTCCTTGGTCCCCCAGCCCGCAAAAGCCGTGTCCTCACATCCCCCTGTCAAGAGACTCCATGGACCTATGTAGGAGACCAAGCATGCATGATGCAAAATATTCAAACAAGTCCAAAAATCTGCATTTGAATGCATCCGTCTCAAATAGAAGCGATGGCCAAAATACTAACAAGTCAGCCCAAAAGAAAATAATCATTCTTTGCATCCTCAGGATACTACATCTAATATAGTGTATTTGTCCCTTTCCCAAACACCTGTGTCTTGGTTGCCATGGATCCCTACATGTGAAACATAGCATTTTCCTTTGGAGTTCCTTCTTAAAGACCTCGAAGGTGGCATGCTCTTTTGAAAAGATCTCTTTGGCAAAATAGGAGGTACTTTCTCGGAATAGAATCTATCCTAGACTCTAAATCCTTCAAATTAAGAGCAATCTTAATGGCTTCTTGCAATGACCTCGGATCAAATGCACTTACAAAACTTTTGAGGGGTTCAGCTCGTCCTTCAGTGAACAGGATTGCCTCCTCTTTGTCACATCGAGAATCATCACTGCAAGCCTCTAAAATTCCGCTATATAGCCTTCTACTTAACCTTCTTGCTTCAGCTATGCTGACTCTTTGAAAATGAATTTTTATATGCCTTTTATCAAATCTCTCTGCCAATCTTTGGTTGGAACCTTCCAAAGTGGTGACTGGGTCATGCCATTGGGTTGTCATACCATGACACCATTTGTGAGCCACACCTTCAAGATCCAAGGAGGCAAATTTGATTGCCTCTTCTTCCAACATTGGATTCAAGATGTCTAATTTCTACAACAACACAATTGCTGAATAGTTACCACATCCATCAAAAGTAGGAATGGTGATATTTCTCAAATGGAGTTGAATGTCCTTCCGCTCTTCATACCTTCTCCTCCTATGCCCATTCCTTGTCTTCATCTCATAGAATTCTGTGGAAGTCATATATCTGCATATGACAACGCTGTAAGGCATACGTATGCATGATGAAATCTTGTCATTTTGTTCTCCTGTTCAAGTGGCTCTTCCTCCCTACTAGCTGCTCCTTTTTCGAGAAATTTGGCCCTAACAGTTTGTGTTTGCTAAGGCCTTCTCACTACCACCCTTCTGCTTCATTTTGTATAGGTCTACTACCACTCAATTGATGGTTCAATCCTCTTAGAAGTTGGACCATTTCCACCATGGTATCTCTCATGCTAGACTGGAACTCTTTGGTTTCTTTGATGAATTCTTGAGGATTGTCTTCCTCTTTCTCACTCACGAATCAGACACTATATATTGTATTCTCAAAGAACACAAAAACTCACTCCTGAGACACATCCCTCAGAGGCTATCTACGTTATGAATGCATCAAGGAGGTCACAATAAATATCAGTTTTTGAGCATTTGTTTTCAAAACATTGGGGAGACGACCTCTAGTGGATGACTTCTTAGCCTAGAACAAGAGTACTTGTCACCATTCACAATTCTGAGGATTGGTTTGTTTCGGATAATAGGCCTTGGTTTTATGGCAGATCTGATCTATTTATGACTCCTTGGTCTCCTTTCCTGACCCTGCAAATGTTCAAATCTGCTACATTCTGATTTGGCTGCATCTCTACAATCTACCTTTGGCTATGAGAAATTTGGGACTCATTGAATCCCTGATCACTCAAGTTGGCACTTTCATCATAGTTGAGCAAGCTTTCTTTGCTCCTATACGGTTCTTCTGAGTATTTGCCCTATAGATATTTTTAGGCCACTGTCTGACATGGTCTAAATCAATTCATTTCATGTATCTTTGTTGAAATATATAAATTATGAAGGGCTTCCAAGCATTGCATTAGGTGCATTCAACTCAGGAACAAGATTGTTGGCTATCAAGCAAAATCTGTCAATGGTATTTGTGCCGTTGAAAGTTAATACCCAAAGATGGGTCTGCAAAGATGGCAGTCCAGATGCTGATTTCATGTGGAGAAATCATGGACTGTTCATGGCTCACCGCTTCCCAGTTCCCTGCGATGGTGGGGTTATCGGACAAGGCTCTGAGAACTCAGTCTGTCACAATGCTGTGGCTGTGGGCTCTCCTGATCACAATCACTTTGATACAGATCAACAGGATTAAAAGTTTGCTTCAGATGACTATGATCTTTGGATGCTCTTTCAAAGGATCATGATTATCTCTTGAACAATGCAAACATCCTAGCTTGCTTCGAAATTCGTAACATATGGTTAGAAGCTTTCTTCTTTTTCAGTTGTTCTGTTTTGCTATATGGGAGTGGACCCACAACCCACAGCTTACCAATCAAACTTGGTACAGTAAGACTTCTATAATTTTTTCAATTTTCATATCGTGTTTATAAAGATGGGACCCTTCTCATATTATGTACATGAAAGTGGTTCAAACTTGGTTGATATAAGTTTCATTTCCCAATTTTCCCATGGGGACAAGAATAATCCTACCCTAACCCTCAGTACTTATCTCCTATAGAAGGCAGAAACACATTCCCATCTCTAAGACCCATACAAGGGTGTCTCCATACATTCAGAGACTTCATATGAAGCTTATTCACAATTCTAGACGTCTCATATTTATTTACATCTCTTGCAAGCATCCCTTGAAAATTGGGTAGCTTCCTATTAAGGATTCTCAGATATATTATATAAATAACACCCTAACACAGGGTGTAAGTGCGGATATGTGATTGACAAAAGTGTCCCAAAGAAATTGTCATATCCCTTGACAGTATATGAGATCACAGCCTTTGCAAGGATAAAATTTGCAGTCTACAAAATCTCAGATTTATATGATGGTCGACTTTGTGTTATTTATGGTAGCACTCTAAATGGTCGACATCATTCAAGTTATTGCCTGTCACTAATATTACAACTAAAGAAATGCCATTATAGGGTGAAGATAATTAATGTATTATTGGATTTTGTTGGGGCCAATGCCTTTAAGAAATTTTATCTTCCTTAGGAAGACCCTCCTCATGTATGATCACCCACTTTAAAGAGCTTAAAATTAAAGAAATTAATCTTTTCTAAACCTACAATTTATGGCGTTTACATTGAGATTCAAAGGGAAATTATTACCTTGCATTTAGGCCAGACCTGTTTGTTTTTAAAAAATAAATAAAATTATATTGTTTTGAGGCCAACCTCTGAACAATCACCACCCTTGTGAAGAGGCACGAAGAAGGTATTTAAAGACATAAAGTGGAAGGGAAAGGGGAGGAGGAGGATACGAATAAAAGCAGGCTTTTTGCAACAGACATATGAATAGATTATTACAGCACACATATGAACATATTATTGAGCAAATTTGGAAGGTAGAGTATGCATCGATTGAAATCAGATTTGGAAATAAAGTAGAAACAGCAGTTAATTTAGAAAGGATGCCTGTTTATGAAGAGAGATATCCTTAGTAAAGGTTGTTACTCTACATTTCCCTCGAGTATTATAAAGAGGACCTACTCTTTGAGAAATGTCAAAAACAAAATGCAGATATTAAAAGGCATTGATCAGATTAAGGTTCTATGAATACAAGAACACATCCTTTGGAAAGAATGCATCCATTATGAAAGGACGCCTCTCTTAACAGCAGAATAAAGATATTAAAGTTAGTAAGAAGTAAATCGAAGAGAACAGATCAGATATACAAATCTGCAATCACTAATCAGCAGACTGGTAATCCAGCAATGAATTGGTATGTAATGTGGAAGAATGAACTTTATATATATGCTTATCTATTTATATTTCTATAATTAATGAATTTATCTATTCCTTTCCCTACAAGCAATCATATATGGAATTGGAGGAAATATATTATTAAAAAGGCAGCAGACCGGTTCCCAAAACTAAGCACAGCACCCCTTGTTGGATTAGACAAGAGTTTCTACCACTTGTGGAACAAGGGGTTGAATTGTCTCCGTTGGATGTTCTGCACTATTGGGCTTAGTTTTAATGAACAGTCTCCAGGTGTCCTATCATGCCTTTCCTTCCAATATCTACTATGGTTGATTTTAGGAAGTGAAACTATAGCCTAGAAACAATCATGAATGGGTTAGAAAGATGACACATTCGGGAGAGGCAGCAGATCCATTCCTACAATGTATGTATACCACCCCAAAGTTGGATGAACAAGAGTTCCTACCAAGTGTAAAACAAGGGGTCAAATTGTCTTGATTGGATGTTCCACGCTCTTGAGCTTAGTTGTGACAAACATTCTCCAAGCACCCTGTGATGCTTTCCCTTCCAATCCCTGCTATGGTTGGTTTTGTCATATGAACTATAGATTAGATCCAAGTAGTAATACTATTCATCATTTCATTTGATGATAATTGTTAATTTACTCTTAAACTCAATAAATATTAGATGATTCAATTAGAGAATAATAGTTGTAAACAAATTATGTTATTGAAATTGTTACCTTGGGCAAAAAGTCAGCTATACCTATCAGAGTCTGAGTTTCTACACTGGGAACTCTGGGGATCTGTACGCCCATTGGATGTCTAGTTGTTTAACTTCAAACAAAAAAACATAGACACATAACTCTTTTGTATTTGAGAAACATTATATTGCAACTAAACATTTATGTCTTTGCTTTGACTTAAGCTTCCTTGAGATATCGCTATGTCTATTGATTGTCATAGGTGAAATACCTATTGAGGCTCGATTTGTGGTTAGGACCCATTTTAAAACACTGGGATCTCTAACTACATTGTTGCTCATGAAATTGGTAATCGTCTATGTGAGTGTTAAAATGAGTGAGTAGTTAGCTCACTTCTTGTAGCCCTTGTGTGGTTGGTGCGTGTAAATGGTTGGCAATCATGGTAAGGTTGCCTTGTTTGACTTAGCATGATATTGATGATTGATGTTGTTTAGGATTCATATGATCTTTCTTGGTGTTGAGTGTCCTAGTTTGAGGATCTCCTTATTGATGACCCATATCTCTTTAAGCATTATATATCCTTTGAATGACCCTATGGATATATCCCTAGTGACATGAAATTATTGTTTGTTGATGACTAGGCTTGTATGTTATTGATTGGATCTTATTTGAGTGTTGCATACTGTAATGTGTGAGTGTTGCAATCAGATTTGAAAGTATAGGATTGATTTCAAAATTAGGAAATAATTAATAATAACTTAATTTAAGTTGATGTGCATTAATTAGAAATAATGTATCATTTATTATGAGATGTGCATTTATAAGATTAGATGTGTTCATCATGGTAGTGGGCCAATTAGGTCAAGGACCTAGGTCCCCAATTCAATTAGGTATTGCATTCATATGAGCCATTGTAACTTATAACCTAATTGTAGCATTTTTGGAAAAATTGAATAGAAACATTTTGCATATAATTACATAAAAGATGACTGTAACAAAGCATGAATGTTTTAGCTATCTATTGTGTTTGGGTACATTTTCTAATGCGTCTGGTCTATTGGATCCTTGGATGTCGTAATGCGATTACTTCCTTGAGTATGACTAACACCAGTCAGCCTTGTTATGTGAAGAGTTTTATAATTGATAATTTATTTTGGTTGTTGATGAATTGTTCGTGATGTGTTTGGGCTAACATTAAAATTTTGAACTTTCTTATGCTTGGATTAGTCACCTAACTCTCTTTTTGCTATCTATTTTGTGATGCTAGCCACACTTAATTTATTGTTGAAATTGAGCACTCTTATGATTTAATGTTGGACTTGGAATTCCCCCACGTGGGTTTTACCTTTTCAAATATTGTGGTGTTTATTCCGAATGTTTGGTATTGTTGGCCATGTTTTGTGATAAGTATTGTTTCTATCATGTTCATCATGGACCCCTAATAGTATGTATAAGGGAGGACATCACAGAGACTATACTATGTTTGGTGTGTGAAAACAAAATCATTGTGTATTATATAGTCTTGCATGAGTGTTGCATTAACTAGGTTCGCATGAACTTCTCAACTTATTATTTGATGTTGATATGAATGTGTGATTTATGCGATTGATTACTAGATATTTTCTATAAAGATGAATGAATAAAAAATTTAGCTCTATTTAAGAAATTAATAACGATGAATGATGGATCAATGTGATTTTTGGTTTACGCTTAAACTAGGATCATATCACTTAAGTGATGGGATATGTGTGTCCTTGTGTGAATGGATAATTATAGAATGTTTGTATTAGTTCTTGCATGAAGTATGATTGAGTGATGGTTATGTGCATCTTATTCTTTATGTGACATTGTTAGGTAGTAGATTTTGACTTCTAGTCTATCTTAGTCATTATTGTTGGCTTCTAGGAGTTAGTCTAATTTAAGGGAGAGGATGTAGTGCCCACCCCTTTTACTACCATTATGTTTATGATGCCAACCCATTTAGACCACTTATGAATATTAGATCTTCGGTTACATTTAATAATTCAGTTCTATGATACTTTAAATCATTTGATTTATATCATGTTATTAGATGATAATGATTAATTACATATGATAATGTTACTTATGTTATATTTTTACTAACCCCATTCTTGCATGTGTATGGTTGGCATGTATGTTTTATATTTCTGTTTAATGTGGTTGAGTGACAAAGTTGTAGTTACTTGCTTACGAGATCCACACGATCGGTCAATCCCCGCCATTGTCTACTATATATATATATATATATATATATATATATATATATATATATATATATATTGTACATGCTCGTCTTTTATGCAAGATTTTAGATATCGAGCATCGACTTCCCTAAATTGTCAAGATGAGTGTGCCCTATCGCAATATCTCAGTGGTAAGAGAGGGGAGATAGCATCGAAGTCTAAATTCCAACCTAAGCCATTTATTGTCTTCAAATAGTGGACAAGTATCTTATCTGCTATCGTCTGAATTCGTTAAGGTGACGTCATTCATGAACCCTTTCTTTGAGTTTGATTATTACTTTATGGGTTTGGTCGATTTTTCCTTCGTGTTTGTTTATCAGGTGTCTTGATGCGAATCTTATGTTATTAATGCATTAAAGATTTAATCAAGATTAATTATGAAATTAAAATAATTATATCTTATGAATACGAAAATATTAAATATATAAATATTTAATTAATGAAAATTGATTAAATATCATTGATTATTTAAAAGACTTAATTAAAAATCTAATTATGAAAATAAAGGTTTAATTAAATATTAAATGCAAATCCAAATTTAATGTTTAAATAATATAAATTGATATTAATTATCAAATTGCTTATTAAGTGGTAGTAAAAAATATTAATTATAATTAAAATATAATCATGCGATTATATGCACACCAGTTAAAATGAATTGATTTATCAATTCTAAATTAGAAGATTGAGTTAAGAGACTTAACTGAGTGATTAGTTATTATTCTTTGTAATAAATTTATGGATTGATATTTAGTCATCAATTTGCATATTATTAATATGCTAAAACATTAATTGTTAATTAAATATTATTATGCAATTAAAGCGCATTCAGTTAATAAAATTGAAATATAAATTTAAAATTTAAAAGTTGAGTGATTTGCATTTATTGAAATTATTAACTAAATAAATAATTCTTTTAAATAAAGGATATGTAAACGAGGTTGGAGTTGAGTTATGATTTCTGTGATTTTGAGTTAACTGTTTTTATTATTTTAACAATCGGGTTCTAATTCTTGATTGTGAGTTGCATGTTTAAAGTTCAGATTTCTGGATTTTCTGTATGAGAATTTTTTTTGGTCATTTAAGATACATAGGTTTTTGGGAGGTTTTATAGGTTTGGCTCTAGATGGGAATTCAAGTAATTTTTGGTAAATCTTGGAACCTTGGAAGTTTTCAAATTTGCGTTTTGGCATTTGTGTGTTTTAGATTCGGCTTATGGAATCAAGGTAGGAGTTGAAAACTTTTGCAAATCTTTCTCTTTGAAAAGATTGTTCTCTTCATGTCTTCCAAATAGTTAATGTGTTTGGATTGATTAGAATGCTTGTCTTTCCTTGTTTGTGGAAATTGATTGAAAACCATTGTGGTTGTTTTCTTTTATGACCATGTTGAAAACCCTAAGCTCTCTTTGAAAATAAATTGTACACCAAAATAATTGAGAAAACTTTAGAATCCAATCAACTAGGGTTTGATTTAAATTCTAGACAAAAAAATCTTTGTGAATATATCAAAATTAGAATTAGAAAACGGATTGGGTAAATTTGTATTTGACTTCAATTCTAAAAAGAAAAAGAGACTAATTATAATTTTTATCTTTATTTAATATATATATAATGTATATATATATATTAAATAAGATTATAGAAAATCTATTTTGAAATAAATTATATTAAAAATATAAAAAAAGGGCATGCTTGCTGTTTTGACACAGTAATTATCTATCAAGAAAATTATAAAAAACAAATAAATTTAAAAAAAAAAAAAAAAAAAAAAAAATATATATATATATATATATATATATATATATATATATATATATATTTATGAGGGCGAGGATTTATTTCCCCCACCCCGCGGCAGCCAAAGCTGTCGGGCAGCTTGCTGCCGTTAGTAGCTGAAGCTGCTACGACAGGCTGTCGTTAGCAGCCGTAGCTGCTACAGTAGGCTGCCGCTAGCAGCCAGCTACTACGGCACCTACTGCCGTGGGTAGCTATGTTTGGAGACTTTCTTCTTATCATCATGAGATGTATATATTGTATTCCATTTTATGTATTGGTTAGTGACCTTGATTCTAGAGATGTATATATTTTTGTAACGTATTATTGTTATCCCTACAACATGTAATGAATGTATCTTACTATTTAGTTGAAATGAATATGTTAGTGTACTTAATGATTTGTATTCTTTTCAGTATGATTAAGTAAGGGATTAGGAATACTTCAATTTGGGATTTAAAATGAATGCAAGATATATCATGTGATTATGTTATGGATTGTTCTTAGTAGATTAATTTATATTTACGTAATTCTACGTCATGGAACCCTTGAGACTTGTAATCTATCAATGAGTTGCATTTATGAGTATGTATTATCTTATGTTAGATTGCTTCCGCATTGTTATTCATTATTGATTGTAAACTCTTGAGAAAAAAATTATTTGGTAAAATTAGTAACATGTTTTTAGTTAATTTCTCCTAGGTTCCCTGGCAGAGCATTACAATACCCCAATAAGGGACATTACAAATATACGCTAAACGACTTGTAAAATTCTAATTTTTTGCATTAAAATTTACAGTTGTTTTATAACATTAAATTTTCCTATGAAATCCCAAATAGGAAATATTACAAAGAGAAACAATAATAATGTTTAAGATGTGAAAATGCATTGAATTTTATTATTTGGATTGAAAATATAGTCATCTCCAAGAACAGCCATATCATGTTTTAAAATAATGGCATTACCCTCCTGATCTCCAGATGATTATAATTTAAAATAAACTTATATATCATGATGATTTTTAAATAACAATATAATTAATCTTGTGCTTTTGTTGCATCTATTTAATTACTTCAAAAAGTTATTTTATTATTTTTAATATTTTAATAATTTACATTCCTTAAAGTTGCATATTCATTGTACAATTATTCAAATTTTATATTATATATTGCCCTCCAGCTGTTTTTTGAATATGGTCTACCAACACCCATCCCCATCTCCTTATAACTATGGGCTTATCAAAGGAACCAATCAGTAATTGAGGAGACAGCCAGTTTGATTAGTCTTGGATTGTCGTGATGTGATAATGCTTTTTATGTATGGGGTATGAAGTCGCTTCTAAGTTTCTTCTTAGAAAAAATACTTCAGTTTGAATTAGAAAAAGGTAACACTGTTATCAAATTTTAGTATTTACTATTTGAGCCAACAGGATGGTTGTTCAAAATTCAACTTATATGATATATCTATGGCCTAATATCGCATGTTTACTCTTCATCCAGTTTTAAGTTTTTCCCAAATAAAAACTCTTTCAAGTTTTTGATGATGGATGAAGTAGCTAACCCAAAACATCATAAACACAGACTTTTATGTGGTTGCATACAGAAATCTCAACAACAAATATATTATAAAACAATTCAATATAATAAAAGCTGATACCAATATTCTCAGAAATTCTAAATCATAGTTTCAAAATGTTGTGACTTGGCAAAACTTGGCAGACTAGATTTTGACTCGTACTCAGCAACTTGGTGAAAACTAAGCAAAGTTTCCCACATCTAATACAGTGATTGCAAGTTTCCAAGAGCAACAAGGGTTTGTATGTACAAATTTCAGGGACAGATGGGAATCAACTCAAATCCAGTGAGACAATAACACCCTTCCTTGTAATTGTTAATGTTTAGCTAGACAATTCTAGCTATTAATAAACACTTAATTTTATATCTTTAATTTAAAATTAAATATTAACCTAATCGCATATGAGCTGGGCCCTCATATTTAATTCTGTTCTCAAACGTATGGGCCGACTCATGCTTGGCCTGAAAGTTCATTTGAAAATGTATGAAGAAATCTGAGCCGACCTAAGGCTTAATCGCATATTAATACAAAATCGCTTCTTGTCATTTGCATCATTATTTCATCTGGAAAAACACGATTAGAAGCAGCAAAGTCCTCTGCATATTGTTCGGGTGTGCAAACAATCCTTGAAGCGAAGTTCATCAATACAAAACCTTTCATCATGTGCTCAGTCACTTGACATCTCTTTGTGAAAATTTCTGAGTTTGATAGGCAAGGTTGGCTGCTCAGTCATATTTTCCTTCCCTGTGCGAATTCCTGAGGCTGATTGTGGACTCCATCAATTCATATGCCACAGCAAGATTATATGTTTTCAGCTTACATTCAATTGAAGATCCTGACAGTGACTTGTGTATTGAAGATCAGCAGTTAAATAAGAATTGACGGTCTGATTCGTGTTGACTGCATCTTGAAGATCTAGCTCACATCTGATTGTACAGTGCATTCAGGCTTCATCCACTATCAGAAGTCAAATCTGGACAGTTGCCCTTCATAATCAATTTGCTTCGTGGATCGGGGATCCTCAGCAAATTCACAGCGATACAATTGTAAGTTAATTGAAAAATTATAATCACTTGGATCTAAAGCTGGGTTTTCCCTCCTAGAGGTTTCCCAGGATAAAATTGTGTGTTGTCTCTTATTCTGTTCTATTTAAGTTTACTATTATATAATTAGATTAGGTCTGATTACTTAAAATTTTACATGGTATCAGAGCCAGGTTATTATTGAACTAATCAGATTTGACAGGTCCCAGGTTCTTGCTAACTATATCAGATCTAACTTGTATTCTTTAGATTTGTTGTCTTTGTGTGTTTCCTTCTTGTGTCAAAATGGTGACAGGATTGAAGGTGGAAGATAGACTTGAAGGTGCCCTCAACTTCATCTCTTGGAAAGCACGAATTTTGATTGGTCTTGAAGAACATGACTTGCTAGAATTTGTTCAAAGTGAAAAAGTTGAAACCCCACGGATCCGGAAGTGCTTAGTCAATTCAAGAAGAAAGCTATCAAGGCCAAGAAGATCCTAATAGATTCTATCAAAGATCATATTGTTCCTGTCATCTCGAGGATGTCTTCAGCCAGAGATATGTTCAAACAATTGGAAGATATGTTCGAAGTAAACAACATGAGCCGAGCACTTACCTTAAGAAGAGACTCACTTCAAATCAAAATGAAAGAGGATGAGTCAATCATGGAGTTCTTCATGAGGATTTCAAAATTAAGAGATAAAATAAGTGGTATTGATAGTGAAGTTGTAGACAAGGATCTCGTCATGCTTGCACTCAATGGTCTCCCTCCCTCATGGGAACCCTTCATTCAAGGTTTAAGCGGTAGAGGTAACTTTCCCTCCTTTGACCTCCTTCGTGCTGACTGCATTCAAGAGGAATCTAGGCTCATATCAAGAGGGATCAAGTCTACGCGTAATGAAGAAAACTTAATTCTTGCTACTCAATCGGTCAAAGGTGATCATTGGAAGAAGAACAACTTCAAAAGGAACATCGATTTCAGATCCTATGATGCTAACAACTCAAGGAAGAAGCCAAGAGATCTCTCTCATATCCAATGCTTCAAATGTAACAAATTTGGCCACTATGCCAGGGATTGTCAGGTTCAACTCTTTCAACAAATGGCTAACCCAAGCGAAGTTGTCAACCTTGAAGATAAGGAAGACTTTCTCCTTTAAGTATTTTGTGTTAGATAGTTTAGAATCAATGTTGTTTGAGATCTAACTATTTTGTTGAAACTAACTTTAGGGAAAGGATATGTGTTGTAGATTTATTTTAGTTGTGCAAGAGTGAGGATCAAGAGGGAGTCACACACTTTCTCATCTTACTTGAGTTTGGTATAGTCTAACCTATGTGGTAATGTGATGGTAATTCTCTTGGATTAGAAGTGTTTCTTTTGACTTAGTAATCTTGGATCTATTGATTTTTGAACTAACTTGGAAGGTTGAGTATATGATTTCCTAACTCTAAGTACAGGAAATTGGTTGATTCGTCAATTGCTTGGAGTGCTTTAGAATTAGGATATATTGCTTCTTCAGGAGAAGCTATTGGGATTGATTTTTCTATCACTTGAAGGATGTCCGAGTGCTTTGGAAGTTATGTAGGGCTCTGCTAAGAGGGAGTCTTAGCCTCATTGATGTATCTTATATACCACTCTTGCGGGCAATGCAAGGTGGACATTGTATCTTGTTGTTTTAATCTTCCTTAAGTGAAGATGATTGTAACCACCCTCTGCGAGAAATGCACGGTGCATGTTGTGTTTAGAAGATTTGTGTACCACCCTCTACGGGCAATGCAAGGTGGAATTGTAAATCTCAATTCTGTCCTTCCTCTGTGGGAAATTCAAGATAGTGTTGTCCACCCTCTGTGGGCAATGTAAGGTGGCAAAATTCCTCACCACCCTTTGCGGGCAATGTAAGGTGGTGTTGTATTAAAGTCCACCCTCTGCGGGCAATGTACGGTGGCAATCACCCTCTGCAGGCAATGCAAGGTGATCCTTTTTGAGGCTTGTCCTCTCCCACCCTTTGCGAGTAGGTACGGTGGATATGCTTTGACCATCCTCTGTGAGTAGGCATGATGGGAATGGTTGATTTATTTTACAGGTATGCTTCCATCCTCTATGAGTAGGCATGATGGAAAGTAATGGCAAGGGCTAGAATCCTCCTAGCTAAGAGGGAGTGTTTAATGTTTAGCTAGTTGATTCTAGCTATTAATAAACACTTAATTTTATATCTTTAATTTAAAATTAAATATTAACCTAATCGCATATGAGCTGGGCCCTCATTTAATTCTGTTCTCAAACGAATGGGCCGACTCATGCTTGGCGGGAAAGTTCATTTGAAAACGTATGAAGAAATCTGAGCCGACCTAAGGGTTAATCGCATATTAATACAAAATCGCTTCTTGTCATTTGCATCATTATTTCATCTGGAAAAACATGATTAGAAGCAGCAAAGTCCTCTGCACATTGTTCAGGTGTGCAAACAATCCTTGAAGCGAAGTTCATCAGTACAAAACCTTTCATCATGTGCTCAGTCACTTGACATCTCTTTGTGAAAATTTCTGAGTTTGATAGGCAAGGTTGGCTGCTCAGTCATATTTTCCTTCCCTGTGCGAATTCCTGAGGCTGATTGTGGACTCTCCATCAATTCATATGCCACAGCAAGATTATATGTTTTCAGCTTACATTCAATTGAAGATCCTGCCAGTGACTTGTGTATTGAAGATCAGCAGTTAAATAAGAATTGACGGTCTGATTCGTGTTGACTGCATCTTGAAGATCTAGCTCACATCTGATTGTACAGTGCATTCAGGCTTCATCCACTATCAGAAGTCAATTCTGGACAGTTGCCCTTCATAATCAATTTGCTTCGTGGATCGGGGATCCTCGGCAAATTCACAGCGATACAATTGTAAGTTAATTGAAGAATTATAATCACTTGGATCTAAAGCTGGGTTTTTCCTCCTAGAGGTTTCCCAGGATAAAATTGTGTTGTGTCTCTTGTTCTGTTCTATTTAAGTTTACTATTATATAATTAGATTAGATCTGATTACTTAAAATTTTACAGTAATAAACCCCATTGATGAAATGAGCACACGTGTAGGTGACAAAGAATAGAAAAATGCAATTCAAGTACAGCTTAGAGGAAGGTTTGAACAAAATTCAGAGACATTATGCAAGGTCTCAGTACGATTTCAGGCATATTTTCTAAATGTTTTTCCACTAATTCTGAGTGTTTTCCAGGGCCACCAAATCCAAGGGTAATATTGGACACTCAACTACACATGAGTACTCGCAAAGAAAAATGGATACTTGGCAGTTTAGAAACCCTGCTTGGAACTACAAAAAAATTTCATTTTGTAATTGTATCCCCAAGAATATCAACCAATATACTTCAAACAAAGAAGTTGTCAATACCTAAAAAATTAAAGAATAAGGTTGTTCCATAGCGAATGAACCCAATAATAATATTATTGGAACTAATTGCATCTCCACAGTAATTTCCAGAAAGCTCAAAGAAAACAGTAGCAAATGCTGTTTCATATATATTGACATTCAGAAAACTATGATACCAGAATTAGAATAAATATGATTCCATAGTGCAGCAGAATGATTCCATAGTGGAGAATCATGTACAAAGCTACATAATTCAAATTATATGCTTAAATGCAGAGTTTCTTGTACGTTTAATCAAGCTAATCAAGCAGAATACCACATCAAATCTGGGTGTGGCTTTAACCCAATGGACCAGGCCTGTGATAGAGACGAGCCCCTCAATTGTGGAATCTAGGTTGGATGACATCCCACGAGGAATTTAACAGTCAATAGGAAAAATACTGTGTTTTGCAAAGGCTGAAGTTATTGTTCTTGTAAGCATACACTTTTGCAAAGCAGTCTCCAGAGAACTCGACAGCAAAAAGTAAAGCCAATGTTGTCCTAAATAAAGACTATTCCATAGCCCTATCCAGAGAACTCCAGAACAAAGGAATACAAATGCCGATGCTGTAAGAAATATAAAAATTTCCAAGGATATATCCAATAGAGCCAAACAGATAATAAAATGGATTTTGTTTAATACAATATCCCGTATCTACTATATTATTTACTTCTAGGTCATGGACAAGCCAGACGCCAATTTTTTGCATAATACCTCCCTACAAATCTTGTCTTTACCTTCTAAATTGTTTAAAATTTGCACCCCTAGAATCAAAACTCACGACCAACCTTGATCGCTGAGGTTTGAAATTTATGACCAAGCCCAGCTATAAACTCGGTAACGAGCATATTGAAGACAATTGGTATTCTAAACTTGAAATAATAAGCGCCAAAAAATCCACACAGAGAATCTATACGTACCTCTTGCAATCTGGTTCCGTCAAGCGTGTTGAAAATCCGCACAAGAGTCCCTTTAGTGCTAGCAGTTGCAAGGAGACCTCCGTCAAGAGTTAGGGTGAAGCATGAAATGCGAGAATCGTGAGCCGAAATAAACTTAGTCCTCTTGAGACCATAGTGCTCAACCCTCATCTGCCCCTTGTGCAAGCCGGGGCAAGCCAATACAAACGAATTAGAAGCATGAGAAATAACGCACAAACCCTTAGGGTTTGCAATGGTCTCAATCTGATGCAACAGCTTCAAATCCCCGAAATTGTACACATAAATCTTGTGCTCCAGAACCACAACGATACGGTCCCGTCGCAATTTCACGGCCCGGACCTCCGACCGAAACGACAATTCCCCGATACACTGGCTCTGATGATCGTCCCATATCATGACCTTATTAGGGGGGAATTGGGGATTCGAACCCCCACCAACCAGGGCCAAAATATTGCATCGGAATAACATCTCCACGATTCCAATCCCGCCGCCATTGTTGAAATCCCGCCGGAATGTTTCTCTGAAAGGATCACAGTTATATATCTGGAAGCCCTGCTCTGTGCCAACGGCGAAACAGCCAGAGTCCTGGTTGAAACCTGCATACAGCAGCAAAGCGGTTTCGGTTTCCGGATTGGCGGTTTCTGGAGAAAGTGGAGGATTCGAATCAGGAGAGGGGTCGATTGTTGGGGAACTTGCACTGGTTGGTGGCGACTCAGTTGCCATTAATGGAAGAAGCTATCAATCAAATCCCATACAACGTAGACACGGAATCACTTCGGAAACACCATGTTCTGCAAATACCGCCGCAGAAGAAACGCACAATCACTCCCGAAACAAATCTCAAAAACCTCCGAAACCAAAATAGAGAATTGATAACAAACTCTACAGGTTTAAATCAAACCCTAGCTGAAATTTTCCAATCGACAATAAACCCTCATCTCTGAAAACGAATTCACGCTAAAGACGGAATTGTTTGAGATTACTTGCAGCCTCATGATCGATTTGAATAATGTTGCGTGAGGAATGATTGAATATAATTGTTATATGGTCGATTGAGCTTATTCGACTATGTTTTAATTAGGGGAGGGACGCCAATAGTGCGTGGGGTCTAATAGGTGCGATGTTAGTGGTGCTATTAGGCACACTCACCCTAATAAGTGTCAAAAGAGTATTTAAAAATAAAACAAATAAATTTTAAGATAATAAAATGAGTTATTTTAGGTGAATAATTGTTTTTTATATATGCATGGAAAAAAAGTACTCAATTTTTATATTGTCAAATAATCAATCTATCCATCTCACTGATAGGTTTTGGCGCGTCCTTTACTAAGCCGCTTAGTACAAAAAGACAAATTATGTTGAGTCAAACTAAAAATATGTCAAATTAAATACATATTATCCATTTACACTTACATGACACCCGCCACCTCAACCACAAACCACAATAATAACAAAACATTGCCACGTGGAAGTCCATCGACCCAAAAACAAGTTCACAATTGTCAATGCAATGCAAGTACTAACACCACTAGTGCCTACATAGATGTGACCACCCTAAACTATTAGACATGACACTATCTCATCGTTCCAACCACCATGTTTCTTCATTCCACCTCAAGCGCACCTTTTCTAGTCACTTCAATGTTAAACCCCCTACATTGACAAAAAAAAATGTGTAAGGCCACTAATAAACATTCAAGGACAATCAAATCTGAATTTAAAGTAGCAATTGGATGATTTTTTGCAAGTAAAGCTTCAACTTCAAATTCAAAATTCAAGTTGATAAGAGTGTAGAATTTAAAGATGCCACACCAACACATAAAACTTATAACATACGAGTAGACTTCAAACCAACTCATTTGTCTCATTCATGACATTCAACATCCATCGAAGAGAAGAAAGAAAACAGAAGACATAGCAGAAATAATTCATGTCAGTTTTTCGGGTTTGTAAATATTTAATATTATTTTTGTATTCTTTCTATGTTATTTGTGTTGTTCAATTCATTTCCACATGTATATCCTTTCTATCGTTTCCTTCATGTTAATTTCATTTTTTAGTTTTCTATACCCTCATCAATTATTTCACATCCTCGAGGTTTGTTTGGATTTGTCAACATTCAATTCACTTTCACTTTTCTATTATTTCTATATTATCCTTGTTGTTTAATTCATTTCCACATATCTACCATTTATATTGTTTCCTTCATGTTATTTCGGTTTCATATTTCTATACCCTTACTAGTTGTTTCACATTCTCAGTATTTGTTTGGATTCCTCGATATTCAATTCACTATCACTTTTCTATTATTTGTATATTATCCTTGTTATTCAATTCATTCCTTAGTATCTAGCATTTTTATCGTTTCTTTCATTTCCAATTTTCTATACCCTTACTGGTTGTTTCACATACTTGGAGTTTGTTTAGATTCCTCGACATTCAATTCATTATAATGCCCTTCCAGGGAACCCATGAGAAATTAACCTAAAACATGTTACTAAGTTTACAGAATGATTTTTTTCTTAAAAATTTACAAACAATAATGAATAACAAAGTGGAAGCAATATAGCATAAGTCAATACATACTTACAAATAAAACTCATTTATAGATTACAAATCCTAAGGGTTCCATGACATAAAATTGTGTAAGTTAATTAATCTACTAAATATAATAAATAATATATAATCTTCATATAATGCAAAAGAGTAGCAAGTACATCATCTCATAAATGAAAACATAAATACATATGATACCATAAGGTATACACAATGAAACAACATCCACTACACCAGTCGTAGGGTGTGTAATAATAACTAAATACAAAGTACAAGTACAATGTAAGAAAGATAAGAGAAAGTCTCCAACAAGAACAAGAAGGAAGTATCAACAACAAGGATCATTCAATGCCATCATGCATGTCAAAATCTCAATGGTAATAGAATCACTACCACCCTACCACGTGGAACCAAAAATTCCACTCCCATCGTGTTGGGGAGATAACAACAGACCCCACTCAAATATCAAACACCAAAATCAACCATAATACAAACTAAGCAAGGGATCCTAAAAGATCTCTATCTCAAAAAAGGTACAACACCAATTGGAAAGATAATACATACTCAACCAGAGGCAACCAACACGTAGGAAACTTAAGATGCATAAAGGAAATGTCATCGCATAAGTCAACTCTACAGAACTATCCTGGTAGTCTCTCTAAACTCTAACTGTTAGAATAACTGAGAGGGGGGTGAATCAGTTAGATCAGTTATCCTACAGTCCCAAATACAAAGATGTACCTTATAAAATAATTCCAACAAATTATGCAGCTCAGTAACATAAAATATCAATCTATCTGTTCAGTTTACCGATTACTAGTAATTATCCAACTGCGATTGCCGACTTAATCAACTATGCATTATGTAAAGTATGATAGCAAAACAATCATCACAAATAACACATAACATAATAATTTAAAGTGGAAACCCTACTAAGGGAAAAACCACCTGGGACCGGTAACCCAAAATAATTCACTCTTCTGAAGTGAGCTTGGTGAAGAGCCAACCCTGTTAAAGGTTACAATACACACTGTTAGGTGTGACCTGGTTAGAGGATTTATCACTAACAGCTAGCTTTTGACTAGCATTCACTATGGGGTGAACAAGATAACACTTTACATTCAACAAATGTCATAGGGTAGAACATAAGACTGTTAAGTCCACTTGGTTAAGAGATTTTCCGAATCGATGGTTAAACTGATATAGTACTAATCTGATTCAAATACAACTCAATTGCAAATATTTAGATCTATGTTAAGCCCATATAAATCCTCTGATCATTAATCAATTTCACTTCCTTAATATTTCTCAACTTACTTTCACTCGGTAAATAGTTCTTTTACGCTCGGTAATGTCTGCAGGCTCGGTTCTTTCACTAACCAATTTGATCAAGCATGCATGAATATAACCTTCATGCAAAATCTCTATAGTCTTCTTCTTTCCGTCATGTTTCAATAATGAAACTCATATCTCTTATATAGACAAGTAAATCATTTTCATATCAGCCATTAGATTTTGCCACTTAATCTCCTTCGTCCATGTTGCCGCTTAAACCTTCCTTAGCAGATGTATCATTAACATGTTTCAATCTCATCCTTTAGATCTTCTCCAAAAATTTTCAGTCGTGGATCTCATAACAAACTTTATCCTTAACCTCAAAATCATAACAATTTCCAACTCATCCAATTCAGTCAGTTTTTCTTAGCATTTAATGTTTTCATCCATACTCTATTAATATAGAAATGCATCAGTGATAACTAGTTAAACTAGCTCGGTTAATACTGTCAGTTGGTATACACTGCACTGGCTCAGTGTATACAGAAATCTTCAATTACCGACCACATTAACATGTTCATTTCCAAATCTCTTCTTCATAGTAGATTAATGTAACATGCTCAAGTCAACAATATAAAGCCATAGACTCATCAGTAAGTTACCCAATGTTTTCCTTATCCTTATCTGTCATATTCATCTTTTCCTCATGTAGATATCTCAGTTCTTCATCTTTTCTTCCTTCAACATATGTTTAGATGTTTGTAACTATCATGATAAGTACTGTCAAAACTAGTTGACATCAATGACAACATATTGACTGATTTAATCATCTTACATATCATTTCAGTAGCTCGGTGATCTCTAATCACTATTCCTTTAGTTCATTCAGATATTCAATCAATTGTAGTTCATTAATCTCTCCCTTTGGCATTGATGGCAACACAAGCAATATGAAAATAGGCCATACACATACTGAACATGTATTCTACAACTATGTAAGTAAATGTTGTAGCTCGGTAAGCTCATATTTAATATGTTTAATTATTACAAAACATAACAGCATTACAAGTGCAGACTCTCCCTACGGATTTGATATTTTCAGTTCTCAGATTCCCTTTGTTCTCAACAACAAATATTCAAGTCTCTCCCTTTCTGCAATCTCTCTTTGTTTGTGTTCTCACTAACTGATTTTTTCATATTCATTCTCCCTGATTTTCTCTCCCTTTGACAACAATGCCAAAGAAAATATACAAACAGGTCTGCAGCAGCCAAGTAATTCTATGTTGTTTGGTTTATATCAGGTACCTTCAGTGTATAGATAAACAAGTTTTTGTTCCAGCTTCTACAATCTTTCACAACCTTAGACACAATCCAAAGTGTGAGTTATGCGCATCAACATGAATGATCTTATGATAAGTATAGGTTAATGCAACCTCCAGATCACCGCAGTGACCAGTAGACAGGGGGCGAACCCCAAGTCTAGTCCTCAAATATTCAAAAGTGTCCTCCGGTAATGGTTTAGTAAAGATATTACCAAGTTGTTCCTTAGATGTTACAAATTCTAGTTTCACCTACTTCTCTTGAACTTGTTCCCTTAAGTAATGATACTTAATGGATATATGATTTGTATTTGAATGCATCACATGATTCTTAGAAATATTTATAGCACTAGTGTTGTCACAATATATAATCACCGGGTCAATGATTACCTCATTAATCCCCTCCAACACTTGTCTAATCCAAGCAATATTTGAACAATTTGCAGTAGGAGCAACATACTTTGCTTCAACAATAGACTGAGAAATGCATGCTTTTTTCTTGTTAATCCAAGTCACAAGCCTTTCCCCTAAAATGAATGCTCCACCGGTTGTTCTCTTTCGGTCATCTATATTTCTAGCCCAATCTACATCTGTGTAAACTCTAAGTTCAAATTTGCCTTCAAATGTATACCATAATCCATAGTCTTATGTTTTCTTCAAGTATCTAAAGATTCTTTTTACTGCAACCATATGTGAATCTTTAGGATTGGCAAAAAATCTAGCCACAATCCCCACTGCATGTGCAATATCAGGCCTACTGTGTACAACATACATCATTTTACCAATCATAGATCGCTACAGAGTCTGATTTACTTCTCCAGATTCATCATCCTTTGTCAATTTACATCTAGTTACCATCGGTGTTCCCACTAGTTTAGCATCTTCCATCCCAAAAGTTTTCAATACTTCTTTAATGTACTTTAATTGTGTGATGAAAATCTCATCTTTCTATTGTATAACCTGCAAACCTAGAAAGAATTTAATCTCTCCAAACATAGACATCTCAAATTCATTTCTCATGTCATCAGCAAAAGATTTGCAAATTAGATCTTGTCCACCAAAGATTATATCATCAATAAATAAAATAAAGTATCTATTACCATAGGAGTTTTGAGTTCTCATAGGACCACATAAGTCGTTATGAACCAACTCCAAAATTCCTTTAGATGAACATTCCTTACTTTTAAAACTAGATTTTGTCATCTTTCCTTTCTGACATTGATGGCACATAACATGATAAGGTTTGGTTAGACTAGGCAATCCTCTAACTTTTCTCTTTCTACTAATGTAAATAATGTTATCAAAATTTACATGACATAACCTCTTATGCCATAACCATGCATCTTCATTTTTCACTAGTAAACAAGAAGTTTTAGCATTGTCAAGATAAAATAAATTACCTTTTGATTGTCCACCTGTTCTGACAAGCTTTCCATTTTCATCATAGATTTTCACCTTCTTGCTTTCTAACGCAACTCGGTGACCTGAGTTATTCATTTGTGTTACACTCAACAAATTGTAATTAAGTCCTTTTACCTAGTATGCATTATCACATCTAATTTTATCATTCAATAAAATAGATCATTTTCCTTTAACCATGCAAGGTGTGTCATTTCTCATTTTCACTGATCCTCCATTATAATGCTCAAGATGATCAAACTTATCTTCATCACCAGTCATGTGATATGTACAACCACTATCAATGATCCAAGTATCATTCTTACTAACTTTAGAAATAAGTGTCTTTTCTACATACCTTTCCTCCTTTTCTGAATCATCTTTCATTGCAACAAACACTACCTCGATATCATCATCAGTGTCAGTGTCGGAGTCATCTTCTTTAGCAAGGTAACATGCCTTTTTGCCCTTATCTTTGTGATCTTGGTTATCTCAGTTGTAGTGTCGGTAGCCTTTGTTATTTCTTCTACCATACTTCCCATCACCAGATCGGTCTATGTCTTTATCATCATCTTTCTTGTTAGGACATCTAGCAACAATATGGCCAACCTCTTTACAATTAAAACAAGCTAAAGGTAACTTTCCCTTATATCTACCTTTACCTTTCTGCAGTCTTCGAGCCATAAGTGTTTCAATCTCATCAAGCTCATCATCAATATTACTATCACTTCCATTCCTTATATTATGCTTACTGTTAGATTTACCAATCTTAAGAGATGACATAAAAGTAGACTCAACACTCGGTACAACACTATTGTCAAAATTATTCAGATCAAAATTTGTTAACTTTCCAATCAGACTATCAAGAGTAAGAGTGATATTAGGTGCAGACCTCATTTCATGAATAGTAGATATTTTGGTTGCATAAATAGGCAACAAGGTTCTCAGTATCTTACTTACCACAGTATCTTTAGAAATAATACCACCAGCTCCTCAAATAGCATTAACTACCTCTTTGATTCAATTTGTGTAATGTGTAATATTCTCTCCTTCCTTCATCTTCATGTCATCAAATTTGTGTCTCAAGCTTTCAGCTCTGCCTCTCATCACATTCGCATCACCACCATAAAATAGACCAAGTTTATCCCACATTTGCTTCGTTGTTGTGCAATCCTTGACATCCTCAAATTCAACATCAGATAGAACAACAACAATCTCTATCATAGTAATATTGTGTTCATGTCAATCTCTCAACTAATCAAGAGTCAAAGGTCCAACATTCGGTTGTATGTAGCCATTGTCTAGTAAAGGTATAACAGATTCTCCAATTCTAGATATGTGAAGTCTCATTCAGCTTTTCCATGTAGTAAAGTTGTCTTTGTTCAACTTCGACACTTCCCTCTTATACATCTTGTAATCTTTCTACTCAAGTCCTTAAAACTTTCTTCCAAGCAACCAATAAGCTCTGATAGCAATTGTTAGAATAACTGAGAGGGGGGGTGAATCAGTTAGATCAGTTATCCTACAGTTCCAAATACAAATATGTACCTTATAAAACAATTCTAACAAATTATGTAGCTCAGTAACATAAAATATCAATATGTCTGTTCAGTTTACTGATTACCAGTAATTATCCAACTGTGATTACCGACTAAATCAACTATGTAGTATGTAAAGTATGATAGAAAAATAATCATCACAAATAACACATAACACAATGATTTGACGTGGAAACCCTGCTAAGGGAAAAACCACCCGGGACCGGTAACCCAAAATAATTCACTCTTCTGAAGTGAGCTCGGTGAAGAGCACGACCCTGTTAAAGGTTACAATACACACTGTTAGGTGTGACCTAGTTAGAGGATTTATCACTAATAGATAACTTTTGACTAGCATTTACTATGGGGTCAACAAGATAACACTTTACATTCAACAAATGTCATAAGATAGAACATAAGACTATTAAGTCCACTCGGTTAAGAGATTTTCTGAATCAATGGTTAAACTAATATAGTATTGATCTGATTCAAATACAACTCAATTTCAAATATTCAGATCTATGCTAAGCCCATATAAATCCTCTGATCATTAATCAATTTCACTTCCTCAATATTTCTCAACTTAGTTTCACTCGGTAAATAGTTCTCTAATAGTCGATAATGTCTGTAGGCTCAGTTATTTCGCTAACCAATTTGATCAGGCATGCATGAATATAATCTTCACGTGAAATCTCTGCAATCTTCTTCTTTCCAGCATGTTTCAATAATGATCTAACACCCTAGTGACTCTATGCGGTATCAATAATCCTCTCATACAAACAAGGTACCAACTATGCTATATCCAAGTCCACACAGGCGACAAGCACATCTCACACTTCATCCTAGCATGTACTAGTGTACACACAAAAGTAGTGCACTTCTATGAATCCTTACATGCAAGGAAACTCAAGAATGAGCCCTCACAAATCGATCCATAGCTCTTTATGCATGGAGTTGCAAGATTTGTAAAATTGCTCTCAGCTAGAGCTATAAACTCATGACCTTGCTAGTCAACCACACAATGAGAGATTCCAAATGAATGCAATGATATGCAAATCTATATGAGAATGCAAATTAATTTTATGAGAATGAAGATGCAATTAAGCTATGAAAATAGAAATGAAAGAGTTACAAACCCTCTAATTAAACTATGTGAGATTAATCTAAAACATGAAAGGAAATGATACCATGATGATGCAACTATGATGCAAGCTAGGATGTGATGTAGATGCAAAATGAATGCCAATGATGCTCCAAATCTTCAAAACTTGATGCAAGAATATCTCCAAAAGCTTCAATGACTTTAGAAAACCTGTAGCATAATAATAGCATAAAAGAGAATGGATATGAAAATGAAGAAGAGAGCTCTTCTTTTATAGGAAATGAAAAATCAATGGACGATGGAGATTAAGAGGGAAAAGATTTAATCAATGATGGAGAAAAAAAGAAGCTTGATCCTTGTGCACAAATATCCTCCAATAAGAAAATTAGAAGCATTTACTTTATGTTGAGCATTTAATTTATGTCCATGTGAGGCAAAAGTACTTTTCTTTTATTTTTCTTTATAAATAAGAATTAAATGCTTTATTTGTGCAACATAGGATAAGAAGAAAAGTGAGGATTTTTTATTTAAATAAAAGGGGAGGAAATTCCTTTTAATTAAATAAAGGCTTAGGATAAAATAATTTTATTATTTAATTAAAAGAGATTTTTAATTAATTAAAAGAGAGCAAGTTCTCTTAATTAAATAAGATTTTTATTTTTATTTTCTCTTTTAAATTAAATAAAATTCAAACCTTAGGAAATATTGAATTGATTATGATTTGATCAAGGAAATTGATATAATTGATAAAATGTTGATATTTGAAAATATTGATTCAGGGATTTGATAAATTGAGAAATGGGGGCCCAAAGTCTAGGCGACCATTTTAGGGTGCATACATTTGCCCCTCTTTGACTAATGTGTGATCGATTTGGGAACACATGTAGTCAAAGAATGAAGTTGAAATGTGAGATCGATCTGGGATCACAAAACAACTCAGATGTGAGATCGATTTGGGATCACATCTGGACAAAGCATAAACAAAAGATTCTGGACATGAGGTCGATTCGGGATCATATCCAAAATAAGATATAACAATCTCAAATTTGAGCAAAAGCTCACAAAAGATGTCTGAATCAAGAGAATCAAGGAAATCAGGGATGAGAATCCCATAGATATTGCCCCCTCGGAATCAAAATCGAAATCAGATAGAGAGGAATAACAAAATTGATAAAATATTTGATCAAATCCTAATGAATCATAATCGAAGGATGAAGCATGATAAGATAACCATCAAACAGTGAAGATATGCCCCAGGTTGACTAGGTTTGACTGGGAAAGATATAGGATAAAGATTAAGTCAAACCTCAGAGAGAGGAAGTGAAAGGGGTGAATGAAAGACTAGAAGGTTGAAAGACATGGAAATGAAGAAATTCTATCAGAAATCGAAGAATTGTGCCTCAAAAGGTCAGTCAACGCGACTCAGATTTCAGTTTCGAGTCTGAAATAGATAGGAAATGATGTGACATGAAAGACCAAAAATGAAAGAGATGATCAAGAAGAATCAGAAAATGAGCACAGTTGACCAACTAGTCCATAGATGATAAAAAGAAGAGCTCTCTCCATATGCAAGATGCAAAAAACTAAACTATGATGAACCTAAGAATGCAAGGTACTATGAAAGTGGTTGACTTGCAAGGTCACAACACTTATAGACATCTAATTATCATCATCGAGCGTTATTGGTAGCGTCGTAAGATCATATAATGCACACTAGCATAACTATGTGGATATGAATATGATCTTTATCAGATAGAAATGTGGAAATCTCACCTAGGCATCAAAGACATATAGGTCAAGATGACTAATGTAGTAAGATTACCTAAGTTTGATATGGCAAGATTATGCTTGTATCAAGACACATGAAAGTCAGGATAACTAGAAGCATGCACTCGCATAACAGTCAAGGATAATATCTCGTCAATCCATAGTGTCAAGTAAGACCAGCATAAATGCTCATGACAGTTAGGATCAACAAAATATACCCACAAGCAGATAAAGAAATAAAACATGTTCTCATACCCTCAGTCTTCTAGCTATGAATCATCGAAAACTTCTCAGGGAGAGACCACTCATCAAAGAAATCTTCATAGACAGCACACAAAGAAAAATAAAGTCAACATATCTCAATGAGTTGATTGTTTAAGTGCATGTGTGTTGGTCATAGAGTCAAACTCTGGTTATCACATCTGCAAATGAGAAATATCGTAGCATACTAGACTGTAGGGTAAGACATCTGATAAGTGTTAAGAAACACTCGACACAAGGGTAGTGTTGAAAAACACTATTTGGGGTGGTGTTGAAAAACACCTGTTGTGAAATGCCCCAAGAGACAAACGCACCTAAAAGACCTATGCTAATAGGTATGCCCCTTAGACAAAGACAAAGACCAATTCCAGACCAAGTCAAATAAGGTCAAGGCATGACGGAGAAAGGCTAAGTGTCGAGGATGCATGCTAACAAATAGGGGTGCAAAGGCCTCAAGTAGCGCCTGTTTCCAGGTTTTCACCACTTGGATTTATTGCAATTTTTTCTTTTTTTTTTCTTCTTTTGTATTTTTTCTACCAAGGCGCCTGTTTCCAGGTTTTCACCAAGGCACTTTTTTTTATTTTTTTTATTTTTTGAATATTTTGATTTTTATAATTTTTTCAGGACTTTATATGCTTTTTAGGATTTTTTCAGCATCATATATATGAAATTTTTTGAAATTTTTTCAGGATCAATAAGATATGTACAAAGGATGCCCCCAGACAGAATGGGCATCAAGGATAGAACTTCTTGAGGTGTACAATGTTGATGGGATCAGGGAGCTGTTCTCCATCAGGGTCTGACAGTAAATACGCACCAGTACCAAAAGCAGCTGTGATAACATATGGTCCAAGCCAGTTAGGTTCAAACTTACCCTTTTGCTCTCTGTGTTGTTGGTTCTTAGGGTTCTCTCGCAAAACAAGATCACCTATTTGAAATTCTCTAGGGCGAACTTTCTTGTTGAATGCCTTGGACATACGCTTCCGATACACTCTCATATGATCAAAGGAAGCCTTACACTTCTCATCTAGAAGTTCTAGTTCCTGTAACCTCATGGCGCGGTAATCCTCATCTGTAATCAAACCTTTGAGTGAGACTCTAAGTGATGGTATCTCAACTTCTAAAGGCAATATTGCTTCAGCGCCATAGGTGAGAGAGAAAGGAGTGGCTCCTGTAGGTGTGCGAATGCTTGTTCTGTAAGCCCATAGTGCTGGATTGATTTGTAAGTGCCAATCCCTACCATTCTTGTGCACTGTTCTATGAAGAATCTTAAGAATGGTTTTGTTAGAAGCTTCTGCTTGTCCATTTCCCTGTGGAAAATATATGGAGGACCAATGTTGCTTGATTTTAAACTTTTTGCATAGGTGCTTTAGGTCCTTATTCTTAAATTGACCTCCATTGTCAGTAATGATCTCAGAAGGCACTCCAAATCGGCAAATGATATGATTCAAGATGAATAAAGAAATGGTCCTTCCTGAAGCAATAGAAAGTGGCACAGCTTCCACCCATTTTGTGAAGTAGTCAGTGGCAGTAATAATGAACTTGTGTCCACCTGATGAGTTGGGATGAATCTGCCCAACCAGATCAAAGGCCCAGCGCTGAAATGGCCAATGAGAAACAGAAGGGATCAGCTCCCTACCTGGAGCATGAATCAGGTTGCCATGTTTCTGACATTTTTCACATGACTTAGCAAAGGTGACTGCGTCTATCTGCATTGTGGGCCAATAATATCCCACCCTAAGCAACCTTCGGGCCATGGCAAGACCATTAGAATGTCCACCACAAATGCCCTCGTGGATGTCAGCTAACGCTTGGTTGGATTCCTCCTTTTCCAAGCACCTAAGGAGCGTCCCATCTAAACCCCTCCTATATAAATCACCAGAGATGAGGGTGTGGCGAGAGGCGTTACGGATGAGGTTTCGGCGTTTGGAGCGGTTGAATGTGTCAGGGATGATGCCATCACGAAGATATGAATAGATAGCACCATATCGGGAAGACTCGTGTGTGATAATGGCACAAACGACATGGCTTTCAGACGAGTCAAAGATGGGATGGTGTAGCTCTTCCACCAGGAATTCAAATCTGGATTCATGTGTCTCCAATTGAAGAAGTGAAGCTAATGTGGCCATGGCATCTGCAGCTTTGTTCTCTGTCCTAGGGATCTGTTGAAATGTCACAAAGGTGAAGTAGCATCTCAAAGAATCAACCATCTTTTTATAGGGTATCAATTTGTCATCCTTGGTTTGATACTCTTCATTAACTTGGTTGATGATTAACTGGGAATCCCCAAGGACATGTAACTCTGTGATGTTCCATTCTATAGCCATTCTCAAGCCATTAGTTAAAGCTTCATATTCTGCAATATTATTGGTACATGGGAATAATAGTTTGTAAGACTTCAGAATGTTGTACCCATGTGGAGAAACAAATAACACTCCAGCACCTGATCCATTTTGCATGCGGGAACCATCAAAGAACATTGTCCAAGTGAGAGTAGTTGTATACAAGATGTGTTCATCTGGGAATTCCACTTGGACTGGCATACTATCCTGGATTGGAAAATCAGCTAATTGGTCGGCAATAGCTTGCCCTTTTATTGCCTTCCTTTCAACGTACTCTATGTCAAATTCAGTGAGGACCATCATCCATTTAGCAAGTCTAACCGTCAGGGCAGCCTTGCTAAGCAAGTATTTAAGGGGATCAATTTTGGCAACCAAATGTATGGTATGAGCAAGCATGTAGTGGCACAACTTTTGAGAAGCAAACACCACTACGAGACAAGACTTCTCAATATTATTGTAATTGATCTCATAGGAGACTAGAGTACGGCTGATATAGTAGATGGCCCGTTCTTTTCCAGTATCATCTGTTTGAGCCAATAATGCCCCCAGGGAAGTGTCTGTAGCTGAAATATATAGGATCAATGGTTTCCCTGGAATAGGAGGCATTAGGATCGGAGGATTGGCCAAGTATTGTTTGATCTGATCTAGGCTCTTTTGACAATCCTCGTTCCAAACACAAGAAGCACCCTTATGCAATGTCTTGTTGAAGGGTTGCGCTCTATCTGCAAGCTGAGAAATAAACCTCCTAATTGATTGAAGACGTCCCTGAAGACTTCTCATTTGGCTGATATTCCGAGGAGGTGGCATAGCTAATATTGCTTGGACCTTTTCGGGGTCAACCTCGATACCTTTTGCTGATATTATGAATCCTAAAAGTTTGCCTGAGGTGACGCCAAATGCGCACTTCTTTGGATTCAATCTGAGTTGAAATTGTTCCATACGATCTAGAATTACTTCCAGATCATTGAGGTGTGTGTCCCATTTTCTTGATTTTGCCAAGGTATCATCCACATAATCTTCCATGTTTTTGTGCATCATATCATGAAAGATAGTCGTCATAGCTCTTTGGTAGTTTGCTCCTGCATTCTTTAACCCAAATGGCATGACGTTCCAGCAATAGGTTCCCCATGCACATGTGAATGCTGTTTTCTCTTGGTCTTCAGGAGCTATTTTGATTTGATTATACCCCGAGAAACCATCCATTAGAGAATATATGTCATAGCCCGCCGTCATGTCCACTATCATGTCAATGTTTGGAAGTGGAAAATCGTCTTTTGGGCATGCTTTGTTTAAATCTCTAAAATCTATGCAGACACGAATGGACCCATCATATTTGGAGACAGGTACTATGTTTGAGATCCATTCTGCATAATCGATGGCTCTAATAAATCCAGCTCTCAAAAGTTTTTCTAATTCTCCTTTGACAAGTAGAGCTACATGTGGATGCATTTTTCTTAATCTCTGTTTTACTGGTTTGACTCCTGGAGCTATGGATAAGTGATGCATTATGAGATTCGTGTCAAGCCCTGGCATGTCTGAGTAGGTCCATGCAAAATTAATTTTCTTTTTCTGTAAAAATTGTACATATGCCTTGGTCTCTTCCTTTGATAAAGACTGAGCAAGATGGACTATCTGAGGATTTTCTTCTATGTTTAAATTGACTGGCTTTGTTGGTTCAATCAATATTGATGATCTATCCTGGAAATAACTCGGCAAGTTATTAAGTACCCCATCCTTAGGTGCCTCAAAGAGGTTTTCACCTTCGGATGCGTCATTTATTTTTACTATTTTTGGTTCTGACACCGCCACAAAGTGGTTTTCGCCATCAGACCTATTTTTCTTTTTCTCTTTTATTTTGAGACTGAGGTACTTAATATCAGGCTCTGTCATGCTGGTTGTTGGTTCACTGGTGGAAGCAGCCACGGGTTCAAGAGCATTCAAATAGCAGGCAATTTCGTAATCATTGTGGAAGGTGAGGAATGTGGGCTCTTGATGGCGCTGAGACCAGTCAATTAGGTCAAAGTGAACAAGGGGTAAGTCAATGGTGGGTTCGATGTTGTTTATGCAAAAGGTGTCATCTCTGGTGACCATATAGTCAGAGTTCATCAAGTCTTCTCCTAAGATACCCGAATTAGGACTTATCCTATCAAACGAAGCGTCGTCCATTAAGGCGATTTGAGGAGGGCAATCCTCTAGTCCGACACTAGGATTGTTAGTCGCATCGGGTTGGGTACTATAGGCATGGATAATATCCACGTCCAGATCAATTGTTGCATCTGAAAGTGAATCCCATTCATATTCATGGGAGTCTATCTCTGAGTCATCATTTAGGCCTCGTGATGTAGAAGCCTCAAGGTTAGGAAGGGTTTCCCCCTCTCTAGTGCTAGTATTGGTACTATCCGTCACAGCTAGGACAGTAACACTTTCCTTTGTCAATCTAGCAGTCCCACAGTCACTATCCGTCGCAGCTGGGATAGTAGGACTATCAAGCATCAAATCTGTGGAATCTCCCCAAAGGAGATTCGTTGAGGGCACCTAATCATCAGACACATCTTGTTGGTTGAAAAGATTAGGCGTATAATCTGCATCACTGTCACTGTCCGTCGCAGCTGGGATAGGGACACCTTTCTTCTTCTTATTCTCAAAACCTAAGACAATCATGGACTTGTTCTTTCGTCCGAAGAGAGCATGATCAAGAGGCTCAGCTTTAGCATCCAACCTATGACTAAGGGGACCATATCCCAGATATCCCATATTTTTAACCAGTGTATACCCTTTCCCATAAGTTTCAGGTGAAGGAGCAAAATTCTCGTTATGTTTGTATTTCTCCTCGTGATATATCCAGTCCCTTACAGCAACTTCCTCTTTCTCTTCTTGAATGGGGACCGAAGATTCAACGAATTTCCCAAATAATGTCATTGCCGATGACGAAGGTCTTGTACTTGGTGATGGTCTCCCATAAGACCTAGGAGAGATTGGCATTTTTGAAAAAGAATCAATCTTATAATCTCCCATCCCGAGATCCATGGTCTTGAACTTCTGCTTGCATTGTTCAAGTGAACTACTAGGACTGTCAGCTTCCCTATTCAAAGGTACATGCGATCCCACAGAAATGTTATTAACTGATAAAGCACTATCTCCAGGGATGCAAATTTCTACACCGTTATGGGGAAACTTTACACACTGGTGATATGTTGATGGGACTGCTTGCATTTCGTGAATCCATGGCCTACCTAGCAAAATTTTGTAGGCTAGAGGTCCAACATCAACAATTTGAAATAAGATATCTTTCTCTATTGGACCAATGCGAATAGGTAAAATGGCCAATCCCTTAGAACTTCTTTCTGCTTCATCATATGCTTTGATTGTGATTCTTTTCTTTGTGTCAATGACATTCTCGGAATATCCTAGGGCCAGCAACAAACTCAGGGTACAAATATTGAGCCCCACACCCCCATCTATCAGTACACACCTAACACGGGTTTTATGAATCATGACTTCGATGTGTAAGGCCAAGTTATGTGGGTGACTGATGGATTTGTCATCTTCTTCGGAGAAGGTGAGGTAATGAGGGCTAGCCAAATGGTTGACCATGTTTTGGAATTGGTCAATATCTAAGTTGTTAGGGACATTGGCTGCTCGCAAAGCATCCTTGAGGACGCGCTTGTGCTTAGGAGACAATTCTAAAAGCTCAAAAATGGAAATCTGCGCGGGTGTACGTTGTAGCTGGTCAATAAGATTATAATTAGAATCAGGACCAACGACAGATTTGGGAGGAGCACCTTTGGACACGGGCTGTTTAGACTTGCTAGTGCTAGGACCTCTAATGATAATGGGCGCTTGGGCTTGGCCCCTAGTGACAGCATTGAGGGACTGGGGCAGTCTTTGTGAGTGAGGACCTCTTATCACCACAGCGGGTCTTTCATCAGTCATAGGATTTAAGTCCACATTATGTCCATAGGGATCTTTGCCTCTCATCATGTTGACACTATCATCCACAACTTCAAGCATGTTAATGACGTTCTCCGCGTTTGTGTAGGTATAGTTGATAGCCGCCTTGCCATTCTTATTGTTAGAATTCTCTCCTTTCTCATATTTAGGCAAGGGCTCTTTAAAGGCTTTATGATCTGCATTAGTGGTTAACCCATCCACTTGTAATTGTCCTTTCTCAATAAGGTCTTGGACAAGATGCTTGAGTTTAAAACAATTTTCTATGTCGTGTCCAATCCCATTATGGAAAATGCAAAAAGCCTTAGCATCCCACCAATGAGGTAAAGGATCCGGTATGTGATGTTTTGTAGGATCCTGTGGGTGCGCCAAATTATGAGCAACTAATGTCTTAAAAACATCTGCGTAAGATTCTCCCAATTTGGTAAATTGTCTTTTCTCCGTTTTAGATCTCTTTTGATACTTAGGTTTGTCTTGTTGTGTTGAAGACGTTTGCAATTTCATAGCTTGAACTGCATGAGAGAGGTTAAGAACTCCTTCATTTTTGACCTGAGATGAGTCAACAACTCCGTCATTGACCACTTGCTTGTTTTTGTTCCAATAGGAGTTCTTTTTGTCCTTGTTACCATTAGTATTGTTATTTTGGCTATTGTTATTATTTGTTGGTTTAGCCAAAATTCCTTGTTCTTTTAGGACATCCTCAATGCGACATGCCACCTCTACCATAGTATCAAAGGAATTAAATGGGATTTTCTTGACTTCATATCTGAGTTCTAGTGTTAGATTGCTCACAATGATATCAATTCTCTCCTCTTCAGGGATTGTCCTTGGGTATTTCGAACACAATCACCTCCATCATTGTAAAAATGTGACCAAAGATTCCCCTTGATTTTGCTTAAGTTTACACAAATCAAGCATTGTGACCGACCTCGATAAGTTGTAAGCAAAATGCTGAACAAATCTTTGGACAAGTTCTTTAAATGTCTTTACTGGAGGGGAAAGGTTGGTGAACCATTCCATGGCTTGACCTTTTAAACTCCTTGGGAATAATCTCATCAAGTAGGAGTCTTCATGGTGAAAGGAAAAGCTCATTATGTAGAACTGTCGAACATGGTCGTGAGGGTCACCAGTGCCATCATATTTGTCGTATGTTGGGAATTCAACTTTCTTAGGGAATTCTACCATCACCACACTTTTGTCAATGGGGTTAGGACATATGGAGTCCAAATGAAATGTGCTCTTGGGAGCCTTCATCCTGTCTATATCCTTTTGCATTTGTAAGATCACCTCATCAGTTGAAGGATTATGTTTCTTGATTTTTTGGTGAACATCAAAATTATATGGAACTTTAGCGCCTTTGTTGATAAGACTTTCCAAGAATTGGTCTTTGTTTTGTTCCACATATTGCTCCACATATGCTTGAAAGGATGGTTCTTGTTGCAGAGTCATGAAATCCATATGATCAAATTTAGCATAACTTCCTCCATGTTTTGAGCCATGATGTGCTCGTTGGGAGGGTTGCTTTGAATGTCTATGAGACGACTGTCTCCTATGATGGTCATATCTTGAAGCCCTTCTTCCTCTAGGACTCGGGGATTGTGAAGGTGTCCTTGATCTTCTTCTAGGGCTAGGGGAAGGGGTAGATGGGGGCAAGTTGGTCCCACTATTGGCTCCCCTCCCGTTAAATCGGCTTTGGAGTTGTTGTGCATAGAGTCTATCTTCTTCTTCTTGGGTGACTCTTTTCTGTATATCCAACAATGCACGTTCCTCCTCCTCTAGTTGTCTGAATTTTTTTTTTTAGCAACCTGTTCATCCAAGTAGGCTTGTTTCTCTCTCTCAATGCTTCTCAATCTGGTATTTGCATATCGAGAGGTGTCTTTAAGTGGGGAGGTTTGTCTCGAATGCCTCATTGCATTAGCTGTGTTGATGTGGTGATCACTAGATTCGTTGTTCTGGTCTTCGTGTTGTGACCTTGAATCTGAGTGAGCTTGCTTATGATGTCTTTCGGCTCGTTGATGAGCATCAAAATACCTCATGTTGTTGGGAGGTGACCCGAGTGGACTAGCATGAGAAGAACCACCATACTCTCTTCTGTGTCATTGGAAGATATCCTCGAGAGTTTGATTCATGGCTTCTCTTTGTTGTCGGGTGAAAGTGTAACTCATGTCCATACTTGATGAAAGTGGTACAAAAGAGGTGCTCACTTCACTAGGATTAGCTCCCGGATTAAAACAAACCTCAGATTCACTCTTAGGAGATTGGTCAAAAAGGGGTCCTTTTCCCTTAGGTTGTCGACGAGTCTTGACAGGTGGTAACTGGCTAAAGGCAACAGGGGGTCGCTTCCCTTGATTAACTTGGTACCTTGTCATAACTGACATGAAAGAAAGATACTCTCAATGATAAGGTGACCTTTCAAAGTGTTAACGCCAAACTAGGATAATCAAAGTCCTTTATTGTCCAAAGAGAAATGAGAAAAAAAAGGGGCTTTACCAACACTGTCAAAGAGGTGCTTCAAATCAAAGGGTGACTACCATTGCACTTTTGAATCAGGAGGTTGGACTAGGCCAAAAGATAATTGAAATTGATTAAATGAAAGTGATTTGGACAATAAGAGCACTAAAATTCTCCAAGAATGTAGCTAACAATTCTAGAGATAAGCTTTCTCACCAAGAATAACCTTCTAACTTGACAACTATTTCCAAAGTGGCCTTGTAAACCAATTGATGCTATTCCTAGAGGGCAAAAACTAGAGATTTAAAGTCAAAACAAGTCTCTAATGACAGGATAGAAAATTGAGCAAGCTGTAAAAAGTTGGTGTCTCAACTCAGGAACTCAGTTTGTTTTAAAAGATCAAGTAAGTACATCAATAGATTTTCATCGTTGAACAGGCACATAAGACAGCAATCAGGGAGTTCAAGCAAACAGTCTTCAAACAATGAGCAAGGGGCAAAGTAACCTTGCACATGAACAAGTATAGTGACTTAGTATTTCTACTCCTTAAAGGTTCTACTCGTGTATGTTCTTGACAATGTTTTAGCAGGCACTTAGAACACAACAACACCTTATCAAGCTGTCTATAAGGATATACATGGATTTTCTAAGGAGTCCTCGATATACGCAAGGTACGTGAGGCCCAACTCCGTAGATGAGAAGAATCCAAAATCACACAGCCAGGGGGAGACGGTAACCCAAATCTCCTCCTTCACTTCTCAAAGGTATAAAGTTCTTTGAGGCTTAGCCAAGAGTGATATCAAACTCAATTCCTAAGAGAGGTGTCTTTGGATTCACCTCCCGATATTTATACTCCATCGGAACACAGGAGTTAAGGTCATCCCTTGAGGTGGTGTGTCCCCAAGCAGGCCTTCTAGAAATAAAAACTAAGTAATTCACTATCAAAAGTATTTAGAGCACTAAAGGTGGAACACTTAACTCTTCAAGTAAATGCGAAGTGAGTCCAAAAGTGAAACATTTAACCCTTTAAGATAATGCGAAGCGAGTCCAAAAGTGGAACATTTAACCCTTTAAGATAATGCGAAGCGAGTCCAAAAGTGGAACATTTAACCCTTCAAGAGAATGTGAAGTGAGTCCAAAAAAGTGGAACACTTAACTCTTCACACCAACTCAAAGTGAGTCCAAAAGTGGAACATTTAACTCTTCACACCAACTAAAAGTGAGTCCAAAAGTGGAACATTTAACTCTTCACACCAACTAAAAGTGAGTCCAAAAGTGGAACATTTAACTCCTCACATCAACTCAAAGTGATTCCACACCTTAGAAAACAAGTGAGTTCCAAAAAGCACAAAAGGGTTGCCTGGTGGAACACTTAACGCTTCTCTCCTGTAGACCCCTCCCCTTTAATGTGGCGCTGATCTTGCAACCACAGGGCGGAAACGAGGGGCCGACGGATTTAGCGAGTCCAATAACCCAAGATAGCAATCTAGATCAATCACAAGTAATCTAAGGCTGCTAATCAATACTACTCACAAATGAAAAAGGGTTGAACAATGGAATATTTAACTTTCCAAGTAAACATAGAGTGAGTCCACAAAGTGGTGCATTTAACTCCCCATGTAAACAAGGAATGAATCCATGCCCTCAATCATTCAATGAGATATTTGATATTGAAACCAAGAATTACTTAAGGTTTAAACACAAACATTCACTTACACAAACTTGTATGAAAGCAAATCTATGTTCATTCATTTATCATTAAGAGCATCAATTGAAATGTGTTCTATGAAAACATGTAAAACACTCAAGCCAAACACATGAGAGGTTCAATTTTAATCTCAAAATCCAAATGTTTTAGAGATGTAACAAAATACCTCAAGTCCAACGCAATGCGCTTAGTAGATTTTCCCTATTTTTCGTTTGTTTTAAGCATTTTTCATGAAAGTAAGTCATGCACCTTCAAATGAACAAGACAAGAAAACAAGCAAACAAGATATGCAATGTATATCCAACTTATGCAAACCCTAAGGTTAGATCTGAAAATCAATTTTTATGAGCAATAAAAACCAGCAAATAATCCAAATGATAGCTCATATCATGCATTGAACAATGAAAAATAAGTGCATACCCATCACAAAATTTTATTTTATTTTTGCATTTGACCTAGTCAACAAGATCTGATTGTTACCACATGAATTCGGACCCTAAACCAAAAATATAGAAAAGAGACCTTTATCAAAAAATAGAGAGCTTTCCAAAAATGTAAAAATCTCAGAAAAATCTCTTCATTTGTGCCCTAGAGACCTATTTTACCAAAATAGACCAGTTTTTATAAATTGACCAAATGAGCTATGATATGATCTCTAAATTAAAAACATAGTGAATGGACCCCCTATAGAATTTCAAGACCTTTCCAAAAATATAAAAATTTCCAAAAAATATGCTGATTTGTGCCAAAAATTGATTTTTTATGAAAAATAAAGAAAAAATCATAAAAAATATAAATTACCTCCGAAAATTCTAAATTTTTTTTTGGAGCTTCTTTGATATGTCTTCAACCTACAAAAAAATTTTCAGACCAAAAAACCAAGCTGTTTGGGATATATGATCAAATCTTTCAAATCTAAAGTTTTTTTTGTCTCCAAACAAATCTGCACAAGGGTTAGCTCCAAAATAATCAAAACCAGCAAGTGTTAGCTCCAAAAATAATCAAAACTAGCATGTAAAAAAAGTGGGTTGCCCCACGGTGGGCGCCATAAATGTACACACAAAAGTAGTGCACTTCTATGAATCCTTACATGCAAGGAAACTCAAGAATGAGCCCTCACAAATCGATCCATAGCTCTTTATGCATGGAGTTGCAAGATTTGTAAAATTGCTCTCAGCTAGAGCTATAAACTCATGACCTTGCTAGTCAACCACGCAATGAGAGATTCCAAATGAATGCAATGATATGCAAATCTATATGAGAATGCAAATTAATCTTATGAGAATGAAGATGCAATTAAGCTATGAAAATAGAAATGAAAGAGTTACAAACCCTCTAATTAAACTATGTGAGATTAATCTAAAACATGAAAGGAAATGATACCATGATGATGCAACTATGATGCAAGCTAGGATGTGATGTAGATGCAAAATGAATGCCAATGATGCTCCAAATCTTCAAAACTTGATGCAAGAATATCTTCAAAAGTTTCAATGACTTAGAAAACCTGTAGCATAATAATAGCATAAAAGAGAATGGATATGAAAATGAAGAAGAGAGCTCTTCTTTTATAGGAAATAAAAAATCAATGGACGATGGAGATTAAGAGGGAAAAGATTTAATCAACGATGGAGAAAAAAAGAAGCTTGATCCTTGTGCACAAATATCCTCCAATAAGAAAATTAGAAACATTTACTTTATGTTGAGCATTTAATTTATGTCCATGTGAGGCAAAAGTACTTTTCTTTTATTTTTCTTTATAAATAAGAATTAAATGCTTTATTTGTGCAACATAGGATAAGAAGAAAAGTGGGGATTTTTTATTTAAATAAAAGGGGAGGAAATTCCTTTTAATTAAATAAAGGCTTAGGATAAAATGATTTTATTATTTAATTAAAAGAGATTTTTAATTAATTAAAAGAGAGCAAGTTCTCTTAATTAAATAAGATTTTTATTTTTATTTTCTCTTTTAAATTAAATAAAATTCAAACCTTAGGAAATATTGAATTGATTATGATTTGATCAAGGAAATTGATATAATTGATAAAATGTTGATATTTGAAAATATTGATTCAGGGATTTGATAAATTGAGAAATGGAGGCCCAAAGTCTAGGCGACCATTTTAGGGTGCATACAACTAGCACTCAAGGCATGAGTGAGGAACACCGACATCTTGTTAATTCATTTTAAAACTCTTAATGTATTTAATATATCATTTTATTAAGTAACTTGTAAATGATACCCAAACGACCACTTCCGAGCTCCAATACCTCCAAAGCAAGCCACTTCCCCTCTAACACCTAGATAACCTACCATAAGCTCATAAGCTTCAAATAAATCTCATAAATTAAAAAAGACACGATAATCAAATTCAGTTCCATAAAAAGATACCTGGAACACATAGTGGTCCTCAAATTATAAACTCATACTTGCACATCGGTCCTCAAACCATAACATCATAAAACCATACTCTCTCAAATAGTTCACAAACTAATAAGTTTAAAATGAACAAAGGTTGGGTAAAAAAATCGAAACCATTATCACATTACAAATATTGTAAATATCTATGCCATAGTACAAAGGTAAAACCTCAAGTCTCTAATAACAATTCCTAAAAGCTAACTTAATGCTACCCATACCAACAAACAAACACAACAACTAAAAACTTCAATAATAAACACAAACATTAAATTCTCATCAAATAATATTTAATTATATATCATTTTTTTTAATCTATAATAGGTTATATATTATTTATTAAAAAAATATTTACAATCCACTTTACATGGAGTCATTTCTAGACTCTATACAAAACCTAAAACATCCCCAAATACATATTTTAACCTTTACATATAAACCCCGAGCCCTATAAACATCACTTTGCTATATTAGTCATAGAAAATTTACACTAACAAGCACTGTTATAGTGCTATACAAACACACCGGAGCTTCTAGGCTTCCAACCATCGTTGTGCCTGGAAATCATCCTCCCTTGTTGTCCTTGCATGAAGAAAATTCAAAAAAAGGCACACTTCCACCGGTTACAATGCTATCACAACATCCACAGCCAACCATTACACAAATCTTTCAAGTTCAACCATTATCCTTCCAAAATTCAAAAAGAAGAATATTGTAACTACGGTCACAAAATTTGAAAACTTGCCATCACAAGCATTCTAAACATTCCTTGTTTTACGGGCCCTAACAGACCTAGGTTTCTTAGGAATCATCATAGTCAGAACCACCCTCCTACTCGATGCCTGAGCCTCATGGATAGCACTAACCAACTGCTACCAAGCATTCTTCCTATCCATTGTGTAGGCCTCTCTATTCACCCTTTTCAGCCAATTCAGGAAAGGGATGACTCCTACCTCCAAACCTTTTGTTTCATCCTCAAACATCTCACTATAATTAAAAACCCAACCAGGGTGAGCCCACTCCAGTAGGGAGTCAATCCCTTCCAATAAATCATTCTCAAACAAAAAAGTCATCACACATTTTACCTTATCTTCACTCACCCCAATTTCTAATCCCCACACCATGACCATGGCGGCAATGTCCACCTGCAGTTTCCATCTACGATGGTCATTGTTAAAAAGCGGGCCCAGAGTGCCTTGCACTGTTGAGATGACTTGCTCTGTGGGACAATTTAGCATTTTCTGCAACCTCAGCTTCTCCATCGGGCCAAAAAGACCTTTATGTTGCTTCTTTGTTTTAAAGGTGAAGTTTGGCTCCATTGTAACACCCAAACTTCTGCTCTGTCACTCCTCAAAAACAAAAGAGATGAAATCTCCAATCCGCTTCAACCATCATATAAAGTAGGATGACGCCTATAATGTCATTACTCCACTCCCATCAAGTTGTCCTTAACACCTTCATTTAATTATATATCATTATTATTCTTATTTTTATTTTTCTAAAAGAATTCTTGTGCATGAAAAATTTTTATTTTTTATTTTTTTTCTAAAAATAGAATTTCTAAGTATAGAATATCGCTACATGCAAATTCTAAAAAGTTTTTATTTTGTTTTTTTTTTAATTTTTTTTTTAAATAATACTTTTTTTTCTAGAAAAGTAAAATTTATAAATATAGAATACCACTACATGCAAATAAATATATCTTTCTTAAATAACATGCAAGTGAATATATCTTTCCTGAATAAAATGCAACTAAATATATCTTCCTTTTAATAACATCCAACTAAATATATCATTCATAAGTAACATACAACTGAATATATATTCTTTTAATAACATGCAACTGAATGTATCTTTCCTAAATAACATGCAACTGAATATATCTTCCTTAAATAACATGCAACTAGATATATCCATCTTAAATAACATGAAACTCAATATATCTTCCTTAAATAACATGCAATTGAATATAAAGTGGAGAGTTCCATGGAAAAAATGGAGGGAGGGAACAAAGATTTTGAGAATCTGGGTTGTCTGGCTTTTCTGATCACCCTTAGCAATATGAAAACTGGCATTACAGCTATGAAGTCTCATATTCATCAGCTCCAAAGAGAGACGGGGGTCCTTAATAAGATAAACCTGGGGGAGAAAACCATGGGCCAAACAATTGATGAGCTCATTGAGACTGTCGGAAGGGCTGAGGGGCTCACTGTCTTCAATGACAAAATTATTGCTATGGAGAAAAAATTTGATAATAGTGAAGGGATGACCAAAAGAATTGAGATAATAGAAAATAGAATTGACAAGCTAGAGAAAACAATTGGGAATATAACAGAGCAGAGATATGCTATTCTTAAGGCGTCGAATGAGTATGTGAAGATTCTGGTGGACAAGCTGGACCATGGGAAAGGAGAGCAGGCGATCACTGAGGCCAAAGATGATTAAGGTCCCAGCAGGCGTACTAGATCCAGGTTCAGGAAGATGGAGGATGATAAGAATAATGACATTGAAGATCTGAAAATGTCCATAGCTAACATGTAGAATCTAGCTGATTAGGCAACATAAATTATGAAATGTGTTTAGACAACAGTTTGTTGTCTTGCTGTCCTTTGTCTTTTTTCTATTCTTTTTGTTTAAAGACTCATTTGTGTGGATTTTTTTGGTGTTGTTGCACTTGTCTTATTGGAGCTTAATTGCCTTTATTGTAATCTTGATGTAAAAGGTTTCGGGTCCTTTCAAAACCTACTTTTACGTAATCAAAATATGCAATTGAATATATCTTCTCTAAATAACATGCAACTGAATATATCTTCTTTAAATAACATGTAACTGAATATATCTTTCATTAAATAACATGCAATTGAATATATGTTCTTTAAATAACATGCCACTGAATATATCTTCTTAAATAACGTGCAACTAAATATATATTTCTTAAATAACATGCAACTAAATATATGTTTCCTAAAAAACATGCAATTGAATATATCTTCATTAAATAACATGCAACTCAATATATCTTCCTTAAATAATATGCAACTGAATATATCTTTCCTAAATAATATGCAACTGAATATATCTTCCTTAAATAACATGCAACTAAATATATCTTCCTTAAATAACATGCAACTAAATATATATTTCCTAAATAACATGTAACTAGATATATCTTCCTTAAATAACATACAACTAAATACATCTTTCCTAAATAACATGCAACTATATATATCTTCCTTAAATAACATGCAACTCAATACATCTTTCTTAAATAATATGCAATTGAATATATCTTCTTAAAATAACTTATTTATATTTTCTTTAAATCCCATGCAACTGAAAATATATTTTCTAAATAACATATAACTGAATATATCTTCACTAAATAACATTCAACTAAATATATCTTCTTTGAATAACATAAAATTGAATATATATTCTTTAAATAATATGCAACTGAATATATTTTCCTTAAATAATATGCAATTGAATATATATTTCATAAATAACAAGCAATTGAATATATCTTCTTTCAATAACTTCCAACTGAATATATCTTTCTTAAATAACATGCAACCGAATATATATCTTCCTTAAATAATATGCAACTGAATATATATTTTCTAAATAACACACAACTGAATATATCTTTGTTAAATAATATGCAACTGAATATATATTTCCTAAATAACATGCAATCGAATATATCTTCCTTTCACACATGCAAATCTGTATTATTTATATACACATGGGTAAGTGCACAAAGATGAGGGGCCAAAAAGGGTTATAAGATGTCACTTTTTTCTTGAAATCAGCAAACTCTGAACTTCAACGAGAAATTGAAGATAGTTAGAATCAAAATTTTAAGATACGACAAGAACAAGAGTTGTAATGCTCTAAATCTAGTTTCTAAACTACTAATTTATTTTGAAAATGGTGCATATTAAGGTCCTCACAAAGGGGGAGCAGAAAAAGTGGTCCTATTTTTTATGAAAAAATATAACATAGTGTCTGGTGTACTCCCCCTAAAATGTTAACTTTTTAAAAAAAATTATTTTAATCACTCCAATGAGAAGTTAGCTAACACCACATAGTTTATCCTGGATATTTTTGCTAATTTTTTGATGAATGTATAATTTTTTTTGAATTTCTAAAGTGCACACATCCTAAAATTGTGAAATTTATGTGTGCTCCCCCTATAAATCATTAAATAATAATAAAAAATTAAAGTTTCTTTTTTTAAAAGTGTGTATAATGGAGTCTAGTTTCTAAAAAAGTAACTTGTTGCAAAATTTGACGAACAAGCCAAAATCTATGACCAAAATACTACACGTTGGTTTTTGACAAAAATCAGACATACATACAAAATAAATTAGAGATGAAAAGCTTAACATAATCAGAATTCAAAATAAATTATATAGTTAGATAGCTAATAGAGAGATCTACAATATCATGTCATCTAATTTTAACGTTATTAAACCACGAGTAAACCTGACTAGGAGCACACAAAAAAAGATATGAATTTTTTGTATGTCTGCTGGAAAACACATCTCGGGCCTATTTGAATCCTCCAAGCCTTTGGGTTGAATCTCCAAGGAAAAACCAAGCCTTAGGATTGGTGGATTCCAATGTATTATAAAGCGCATATGCACTATTCAAATTTATGGCTTGAATAGCGCACACACGCTATGTAACATCTAGAAAAGGCTTAAGGGAGTGAGAGAGAAATAATGAGAAGGTGGCAGGGGCTAAGAGAGAGAGAGAGAGAGAGAGAGTTTGTTACACCTTCGATAATCATATTATTGTGTCAAATACATTTCATGACCCTTACATAATTCAGAATCCTTAGGAATTAATAGAATATAGAAGATTGATTTCTATCTAGTCCATGCCTAGTGCACTTATTGTTGCCTAATGAGTCGTAGATGGTCCTAGGACCCCTTCCTCACCTCTCTCTCTCTCTCTCACACACACACACACACACACACACACGAGTGCTCTATCCCACCTTCCTACCCTCTATATTTCCCCTTCTTACCCTCTCTCTCTCTCTCTCTCTCTCTCACACACACACACACACACACACACAAGTGCTCTATCCCACCTTCCTACCCTCTATATTTCCCCTTCTTACCCTCTCTCTCTCTCTCTCTCTCACACACACACACACACACACACACACACACACACACGAGCGCTCTATCCCACCTTCCTACCCTCTATATTTCCCCTTCTTACCCTCTCTCTCTCTCTCTCTCTCTCTCTCTCTCTCTCTCTCTCTCTCTTTGTGTGTGTGTGTGTGATGCAGTGCGCTGCAAGAAGTGTCCTTGGTGGATTATTACTTATACAAGTTGATGACTTGTTTCTTCAATAAAATTTTATGTACCAACTCCACTCCAACACTCCTAAACCTTCACAAAGTCTCACATACCTAATCAATCAATTTAGTCTTGGATTCATCAAAGTCCATACAACAAAGAAATACCCAAAAAATCCACTTTATTCCTTCAAAAAATCATAAGCTTTTCTGAATCATTCTTCACTCCTTTGGAAAAAGTTTAGAAAAAGTTCAAATACATTCATCCAAGTGATCTAACCAATCCTTGGATAGTTGGGACCATTGGAAACCAATTTTGAACCTCTCGAGCAACTTTTGGAAAAGTTGCTCAACAACACTATGTTTGCATTTGTAGCAACTTTTACATCTTTCTATGTTTTGAACCCAAATAACTTGTATCTGATACCTATCACCTAAACATAATGAAATATGACCAATATGATCCAAAAATACTTTAAACAACACAAAACTTCTAAAACACCTAACTCACCCAACAACTCTACTAACTCAAGGTCCTGAATGGACTAAGGGAACTGAAGATTTATAGATGCACCTTTGAGACCCTTGACCACACAGGATGGACCAAAACACATGAAGATGGTATCAAGGACCTATCTCCTTATTACCTTGAAAGGAAACATCCTAAACTGAATGATGTGTATGGGTCTCTCTCTCTCTCTCTCTCTCTCTCGTCACCCGCTTTCATCTCCCTCCATCCCTCTCCCCTTGTCACCCCCTCTCTCTTGTTACCACTTTTGTGTTTCTTGCATAGCGCATACACACTATGCAAGACTAAAATAAATGGTATTATCCATTACAAAACTTGTGAAAGAGGCCCACATTTTCTGTATACTATCTAATTTATGTATTTTTTCTGACAAATATTCACTTTTCATGGTGTTCAAGGTGACAAAGAAACATATTCTATAAATTTGCACCACCTTTTTGTTTAAAATTCAACATCGAATTGTGAAAGTCAATCATTCTTCACCAAAATTTATCGATTGAGGTAAGTTTTTTTTATTTTTTACATGTGAAATGTGAATAAAGAGTCTTTTTGTTTATAATTGGTATGACATAGACTTGTTCAACACATAATTTGATATAATTGTAATCAATTTATATTATAATTTGATTTATTGTAATAGATTGATATTATAACTTGACTTATTGTAATAGTGTATTCTTGGAAAATAGAAGCACTTCCATTTAGGACTGGTTTAGCCCTCTAAGTAAGTGGTTTGGGGTCATGTCAAACACCTTGAATGTGTCTTTGACTTGGATCTAGCTTTTTCCCCTGTCCTACCCTGTTTTTCGCTTCTTTCCTACCTATTTCTGGCATCCTGCTCTGAGATTTTGAGGTTCTTGATCTCAAGGTCAAGGTCGACCTTCTGGGTCAAGGTTGATCTCGACCCTGACCTGAGGTCCAAATTTCAAATTCTGAAGATTTTTGAATGTCAGGATTTGGAAAGAATTCTTTTTTCTTGCTTTTGGGTCGGCTGTTTTGGGCTTCAAAATGGTGACTCTTAAAAAGTATTTAATTTAGGTCCACTCCTAGGGGTATGACACTAATGGAAATTTATTTCTCATATGTGGGTCTCTCTAGAAGTTTGTGTCCTAGACTAGTATATAAGGAAGCCTTTTCCTCTCATTTTGGAAAGCAAGCAATGAAGCAAAAAGAGAGAAAGAAAATGAAGCAATCGTCTATTTTCAAGCATTCAAGTATTCAAGATCCAATTCATCAAGGAGATCCATTGGTAGCCATTGAAGGATTCAAACTCTATGGAGCCCTCTTGTTGAAGATTTCTCCATCCATATCCATTCAAGTTTCTTCCTATTCCAAGAGCCATTCAAGATTGGTGTTGAAGATCTAAAGGCAATTGATTTGAGACATCCTACATCTTACAATTCTACATCCATTTGGAACATCCATACTTGTGGATTCAAAGATTTGAATCTTCCATAAGGGTTTCAACATAGGCAAGGTGAATTATTCTATTTACTTTGTTTATTACTACAATTTCAATTCTATTTTAAGGTTAATTCCAAAACCTGGGTTTGACCAAGGCAAACCCCTCATCCAAACAACAAAACCATTTTTTCTTGTAGGTGCAGGTGCAGGTGCGAAACAACAAATTACAGAGCATATTCAAATACCCTTTTCGACAAACTTTTGAGATTCACGAACAAAATTTTTGTCAAAGAAGTGCAGGTTAAGGTCGACATAAAGGGGTCAAGGTTGACCTGTATTTGGGTCAAGGTTGACCTGACTCAAAAAAGAAAAAGATTTTTGGGTTTTCTCCGTCTATGTGTTTCTATTCCAAATTTTGATTACAAAATTTCCATAAACTCAAAATAGACACTCGAAAACAATAATTTCCAGATCTACTATACTTTGAGGTTAGTATTTGTCTTTAATTCATTTCAATTAAGATTTTAATATTCTCTTCCAAAATGGAATGTAAGGTTTTCCTCTTTCTTCTTATTACTAATCGATTGATTCATTTATGCATTGACCATATTCTTGTGGTTAATCAATTTGGATCTTTCCTTTGGAAATTTGGGGTTAAGAAGAGAATCTTACCTTCCCCAATTCTTCTATATGTAAAGGATACCATTCACATTTTCACATCATCATTCACACTTTTGGAATCATTTTATTTTATTTATATTTTGGTGAACTCGCTTACAACAACTCTTTCTTTTGTGGTGTTAGATTTACATTTCATGTTAGATCTTGTATGTATATTATATTATCCTTATTTTATGTGCTTGCATTTACATTTCAAAAATAAAACAAAAAAATCATATAAAGCAAAAATACAAAAACATTTATTTGTCCATACCTTGTGTTTTCCTAATTTAGCTCATTTGCATTGCATTGGTATATGAGCTTTACTACCTCTATTCCTACTTATAATATCTTGGTTAGAAGAAGTCGCAGACTTATGGGTTCCTTTGATCCTGAGTCTTCGTCTCCTTTCCTTAGGATCTTGTATGATAATTTGATTACTCATGATTCCAATCCTACTATGGAGCATAACTCTTCTCACTCATCTCATGATGAGGATGATGCTTTAAGAGTTCCTCTTGAACAAGTCCAAAAACTTTCAACTGAACTTGATAAAATGGGAAATTGACTTATTCAAGAAAACCATAATCAAGATTCTATTCAAGCTATAGAGGCTCTTAAGAAAGTTCTTCGGGATAGTGATCAAGGTGTTAATCTCTTGCGTGGTATCACTCATCTTGTGCATTTAAATATCAAACCTTTAGCTCAAGAAGCTCAAGATCTAGGATTCACTCCTGTCACTAGTGTGGAACCTTCTTCTGTTCCTTTACCTAGCATTCATACTTATACTCCTCCTTTAGTTACTACATCTATTTCATCTCTTCCTATGAGTGTTCCATTGGTGTCTCTACCTACCTCACAACCTTCTTATCATAGTGTTCTTTTTACCTATTCCAACCCCTCTTCCAACTGTGGTTCCAAGTGTTCCACCAGTTGTGTCTTCTATTCCTGTTGCTTCCTACACTTTTGCTAGTGTTCCTAATGTTTCTATGCCTCCTATTTCTTCTAATGATTCCACAATTATTAGTCTGGCTCAAACCATGTCTTCTTTACAACAATAACTTGTGTCCTTAACTCAATCCAAATTTAGTATTCCTACATGTGACATGGGTAGTCCTTTATCCCTAGACATCATTTGTGCTCCTGTTCCTCAGCAAGCCGATATGCCTCATCTTGAAAATTACGATGGTAAGGGAGACCCTATCACTCATGTTAAAACATTTCAAATCCTTTGTAGTGAGTATGCTCATGACCATAGGATTTTAGCCAAGTTGTTTGCTATAACTTTTCATGATAAGGCCTTGCAATGGTATTATTCCTTGCTTCCTTATTCTATTGATTCTTTTCGAAAACTTGCTAATGCCTTTATCCAACTGTTCCAAAATAACATTGGTCCACAAGTGTCCTTAACTAATTTGATGCATTGTAAACAAAATACTAAAGAAAATTTGACTGAATTTATTGGTAGATTTAAGCATTTGTATGATCAAATTTCTTATCTTGTTCCTGATATTGATATTCAGCGTATGTTTATTTCAAATTTACAAAAGGATATTAGAGATAAGATTTTGCTTACTAAATTTACCTCTTTTCAACAACTTTGTGCAACACTTCATCATTATCAATTACAAGTGAGTCAGTTTGAGAGCAACACTCCAATGGCTCATGTTCCAATTGATAAGAGTGATGATGATCCTAATCCCAACAAGTTTCAAAAACCTAAGAACTATGTCAAGATAAATAAGCAAGAAAATGCAGTTGCTGATCAAGTTATTGTTGCATCCAACAATGCCACTTTTGCACCCACTGTTTTTCATCTGAATCGTACATTTAATCCTCTTTCTGAATCTTTACATTCTATTATGAGTAAATTGTTGAATGCTAATATGATTACTTTGCCTCCTATTCGACCTCTTTTACCTACTACGATGGCATCCAAATCCTTTGATCCCAAAGCCTTTTGTCAATACCATCGTCAGAATGACCATGATACTGAGAAGTATTATTCTCTAAACATAAGGTTCAAGACTTAATTGATTCTAATGCTTTATCTATTGATAATTTTGATGGTAGTGGGAACAAATTTGTCTCTCCTCCTAATCAAAATCTCCAAATCTATATGCCTACACATGATACTAATACCATTGTTCAGCCATCTTCTGTGGATATTGTTTATGATTCAAAGATGGACGATCTCAATCATATTGTTAACCATGTGGAGCATGTTGTTTTGTATCAACTTGTATCTCCACCCCATCCTCAATCTCAACCTCAACTTCAAGTTCCACCTCAACCTAAGCCTAAACCGAAACCTCAACCTAAACCTCAAAAACAACCTAAGAATAAAAGACCTAGGGAACTCTTGATCACCTTTGATGATTTTGAGACTATTAAAGCTCCTGATGGTCCCTTTTATATTTATGCTAGGATTTCTAAGATACCTACGCATGGTTGTCTTATTGATCCTACATCATTAGTCAATGTCATTACCGAAGAAAACTTTTTATGAAGAACTTACAACGTGATTGTTATGATACATCTAATTTGTGGATCCAAACTTGTAATGGTTTTCTCTATCCATCATTTGGTTTTATTAACTTGCGTGTTGAACTTTGTGGTAAATTTGTGGACACTACCTTCATTGTTGTCCCTACTTCTGATCAGTTTCAAGTTAAGCTTGGTTTGCCTTGGTTGAATCCCATGCATGTCGTTGCTTCTCCTACCCATAAGTGTATTAAATTCATTCATGATGAATAAGTGAAAATAATTAATCATAGTTTATATCAACCTTATAGGCCTAGGGATTATGCTACCCTTGACTTCTTTTGGCCTTCATTACCCAATTCATGTCATTCTCAACCTAATAACCTTTTTTGCTCATATCAAGCCTATAAGCATCACAAGATTGTTGAGTTAAGCATGCCTCGTGGTCTTTTGCCTATGCCTTCCATACCTCCTTTATCCATTGCTTCTAGTGTTTATTTTCAGCCTACTAAGAATCCTACTAATCCTCCTATAGAGATTGTGAAGGAATTGATGGTTGTTCCTCCTAGTTTCAACATATTTCAAATAAGACAAAGCGTAACTGATCTGCCAATGAATGTCGTAAGAAGCGTCGGGCTCGAGCTAAGGCCCATGCCTCTGTTCTTCAAAGATCTTTACCTTCTTTTGACCAACCTATGCCTGATGTATTGGAAGAAGTTAATGTTAATAATGATGTTAAGATGAATGATTATGATGATTCTATTTGTATCTTAGATTCTATTTCAATTAATCTTGATGAAGAAGATACTCTTGATGATCCTAATGATGATAATGATGAATACGAGACTATTGACATTGATACTAATTTACCTAATATGCTTTCAACACAATTGATAATTACACCTAGTATCGAACATCATGATTCTCAAGAGGATCCTTGTTTGGAATTGGCTATTATTCCTACTGTGTTGGATATAGTCCCTCTTGCGAGTTTCCCACCTCCCTAAATGATATAGACCAAGATGGGGAGAGTAGGAAATGTGCTTGATTGGCTTGTCATCCATGGTATCTTTTTTATGTGTTTTCCTGTTGTATTGTTTTTCTCCCGTAATGTGTTTGCTAAATGTTTGTTAGATTATTTTATATGACCCTTGTTCCTTTGTTGGTACAAGGTGGTAAAGGAATCGAACCTATTGTACTATTCCTTTATATGTATTTCTATTCTTATATATGTTGTTTTCATGTTCTATTGTACCTTTGCTATTGTTCATAAATGTTTTCCTTGTGTAGTTCACTTGGATTTGCAACTTGGTAGCACTGATTCTTTTTGATCTCCATGTTGTGGTCTGAAAAGACTCTTCTTCGTAACTCTTGCATTTTCTTTCCTCCATTGTGATTGTAGTTCTACTTTCTTTGGGGAATGATGTCAATCCATTTGCAACTATATATATATATATATATATATATATATATATATATATATATATATATATATATATATATATATATATATATATATATATATATATATATATATATATATATATATATATATATATATATATATATATATATATATATATATATATATATATATATATAAAATCTTATGATCATACTAAACCCACAGTAGGTAGATCCCTTCTATGTTCTTTGTATGTTTATGTGGTATTTCCCTTGATTTGTCTTCGCTTAGGGGCATCTCATAGTGGAAACATAATCAATGGAGTTGTTTATGTTTCCGTTCAAGCCATTGCTCATATTAAAGTGTTAGCAATGAATTTAACATGGGGGCATACGCTCTACTCACTTTTTGCACAAATGCACTTTCAAAATATTTTACAAAACTTTTCTCCCTTTATGTATTAGGGACTAATCCTTAAAGCATGGATTTTTACCTTATAGGATCTCTTGATCCCTCTAGTTTTGATTTACAAAGTTTTGATCCCTTAAGGTCGGAAGGTGTCCTTAAGACTAGATCTCTCTTGTTTTGGCTTTACTCTTTTGGAATAGAATATTCCTGAGGGTGAATCCTTGATGGGTTGACTAGTGAGTAGCCACATTCATTAGGCGGTTCAACTCCATATTTCCAGTTGTGTTGTTTCCTTGTGTGATTCACAATGGGACATAAGTTCTCATTGGGCGAGGTAATCACACCCTCTTCTCTCTTTTTTCTAGTGATGTCTCTCTTATTGTAATCTTGGGGTTGACAAAGACTTGAGTCCTTGGGGGATTGAGGATTGCTTTGTCCCTTTGATTTCAATAAGATTTTCTTTTTCTTTATGATCTCCTTTACCAAGAGTTTGCATCAAGTCCATACTCTTTCTAAAGTGGGGCTAAATGTATCATTGGAAAATGGAAACACTTCCATTTAGGACTGGTTTAGCCCTCTGAGTAAGTGGTTTAGGGTCATGTCAAATGCCTTGAATGGGTCTTTGACTTGGATCTGGCTTTTTCCCCTATCTTGCTCTATTTTTTGCTTCTTTCCTACCTATTTCTGACATCTTGCTTTGAGATTTTGAGGTTTTTGATCTCAGGGTCAAGGTCAACCTCAAACTTGACCTAGGGTCCAAATTTCAAATTCCAAAGATTTCCAGATATCGGGGTTTGGAAAGAATTCTTTTTTTTTGCTTTCGAGTCAGCTGTTTCGGGCTTTGAAATAGTGACTCTCAAAAGATATTTAATTTAGGTCCACTCCTAGGGGTATGAGCCTAATGGAGATTTATTTCTCATATGTCAGCCTCTCTATAAGTTTGTGTCCTAGACTAGTATACAAGGAATCCTTTTCCTATCATTTTGGCAAGGAAGCAAGGAAGCAAAAAGAGAGAAATAAAATGAAGCAATCATCTATTTTCAAGCATTCAAGTATTCAAGATCCAATTCATCAAGGAGATCCATTGGTATCCATTGAAGGATTCAAGCTCTATGAAGCCCTCTTGTTGAAGATTTCTCCATCCATATCCATTCAAGCTTCTTCCTATTCCAAGATCCATTCAAGATTGATGTTGAAGATCTAAAGGCAATTGATTTGAGACATCCCACATCCTACAATTCTACATCCATTTGGAGCATCCAAACTTGTGAATTAAAGGATTCAAATCCTCCACAAGGGTTTCAACATATGCAAGGTGAATTATTCTATTTACTTTATTTATTACTGCAATTTCAATTCTATTTTAAGGTTAATTCCAAAACTAGGGTTTGACGAGGGCAAACCCCTCATGCAAAGAACAAAACCATTTTTCCTTGTAGGTGTAGGTGCGAAACAATGAATTATAGAGAAAATTTGAATACCCTTTTTGGAAAACTTTTAGGATCCGCGAACATAATTTTCATCGGAGCAGTGTAGGTCAAGGTTGACATAAAGGGGTCAAGGTCAACTTGTATTTGGGTCAAGGTCAACCTAACTCAGAAAAGAAAAATATTTGTGGGTTTTCTCCGTCTCTATGTTTTTGTTCCAGATCCGCTTGCAGAATTTCCAAAAACTCAGCACAGACACTAGAAAACAACAATTTCTAGATCTGCTATATTTTGAGGTTAGTATTTGTCTTCAACTCATTTCAATTAAGATTTTAATATTCTCTTCCAAAATGGAATGTAAGGTTTTCCTCTTTCTTCTTATTACTAATCAATTGATTTATTTATGCATTGACCATTTTCTTGTGGTTAATCAATTTGGATCTTTCCTTTGGGAATTTGGGGTTAAGAAGAGAATCTTACCTTCCCCAATTCTTCTATATGTAAAGGATACCATTCACATTTTCACATCATCATTCAAACTTTTCAAATCATCATCATCATTTTTTATTTTCTTTACAAATAGATTGATATTATAATTTTAAAATTGTAATGAATTCATATGTATAAATCATTATCATGTCGAGGAAACGAGCAAAAACTCTAACACCGGAAGAGCATGAAAGAGACAAAGAGAAGAAAAGGGAAAGAATGAGACAACTTCATGAACACAAAAAATTTCATACCATAGAAGAAGATTTTTCTTTGGATGAGGAACATGAAACATCAATAGAAAGTAAGAGAGAGTTGGAATTGGAAACAAAAAGATAACAAATGAGAAACTTGTGTGCAACAAGACAATTGAATTATGAAGATGCGGGCACATAATCTATGAGTTCCAAAGTTGAAGAGACATCATCATCCAATGTTGGAGGCAAACCATTATATCATGTTGAAGGTACACCATTTTCTACTTCCCAAGGTGTGGGCACACCATTGTATCCTATTGAAGGCACACCATTGTCTACTTCCCAAGGTGTGGGCACACCCTTGTATCATGTTGAAGGCACACCATTGTCTACATCCCAAGGTGTACGCACCCCCTTGTATCATGTTGAAGGCACACCACTGTCTACATCCCAAGGTGGAGGCACACAATTGAATTATGTCGAAGGCACACCATTATCTACATCCCAAGGTGCAGGCACAACATTGTGTCATGTTGAAGGAACTCAAGATGGTATGCAATTCACACATAATATTTGTTATGCTCCTAGATTTTTTTTATAGAAAGCCAAAATATTTGATTGATATTGATACTAACATTTTGCAAGCAATGCCTAACAATATTCCTAGGTGTACTTGTCAAAGAAATGCTAATCATATTTGGAGATCATTTTTTGAGAATTTAAACATGACAAGAAGATGTCAACTATTTGTTGAAATGATGAGAAATCTAAAATTTAGGCCCATCATGAAGATTCTTGGGCTAAGAATGATGGATGAGTCAAGTGAAAAAATATATTGTAAAGAATCTAATGATTGCATATGAGAGTGTAGGTTCTACATCACGCACAAAAGATAGTAATGTCACATGACATGTACTTACATCAACAATAGTGAGAACTCAAATGAATAAATCTCGAATCATTAGAAAGACAAGCAAAACATTGAAAATAAGTAGAAAGTCTCTAATGAGAGCCCTGGGAAGGCGTCAAAGAGTGGAAGATCCAAATAGCAATGAGTTATGGGCATTTTCCGATAGACTACTGTGAAAAGATAAAACAATTGTTGAAGCTTTGAAATCCTTGATTGGATAATTTTAGAAGAATAACACACGGGTATCTCCTAATCAAAGAGATGTTGTAAGAAGGAGGATTGGTAGTCGAATCCGCTTTCCATATCCAAAACATTTTTTGGATTCAACTCAGACACAATTCTTTGCAAAATTTATACATATGTATCCTCAATTAAAAATTAGTCAGAGATATTTTGAAATGGGTAAATCTTTTAATGTGAAGATAAATCACACACACACAACTTGTTGTTGTAGGGTACATATTGAATTTTCTAACCATTTTGATGTTTATAGGAATATATGTGTAGATTTGCACTCTAATAATGTTTTGTAGGATTGTAACATAAATGACCCACCTAGATCTTAAAAGGAATTAATATCTACCATTTTATGTGAAAGATGGATTGTCAACAATTTTACAAGCTCTCATGCTTGAATGGTACATGCATAGATTGCAGAGGTTTGCCACATTTGCCAATTTGTCAATATATGGAGAGTACGCATGCAATCGACAATGAAATAGTGGAATTTGGAAAATACAAGACCATGACATACAATCTAAAAGATGGAAAAGAGGCTAAAAGATGTGATTTAGTAATTGAAAATATTCTAGTGTATCAGTTCATGGACATTTTTCATGAAAAAATTATTTATGAATATGCAAGGCATACACATAAAGCGTGATGGTTGGATATGCAATTCAAGTTGTGCAAGGATACATTCCCACTTGATACCATTATTTTAGTTGTGGAATTTGCAGAGAACTACACACTACAAACACATAATGAGGTGAAAGCAAAGTATTACAACTCTCAACAAATTGCTATATTTGTTCATGTAGTATTCATGCATTCACCTGACAGTACAGAGGAGAACAAGAAGATATTGAGGGAGTATCATTTTTACATCAGCAATGATCACTCACATTCTATAGAGTTTATACATAGTTTCTTTCAACTATTTTATGGTGATTTGGCTAAAGGGGCATATCATATCATCAACACATCATATGGTCAGATAATTGTGCATCACAAATCAAGAATTCTCAGATGTTTTATTAGTTGTGCAGGATGCATAAGATCATTGAAATTCAATATATGTGGAATTTCACAGAGGCTGGTCATGGAAAGGGAGAGCACGATGGTGTAGGTGCATGTATTAAAAGAGCCTTAGCACATGAAGAATTAAAGTACAAAGAGAAAGCAAAATTTTCAGATGTGAGATGTATTGTCTAGTGGTGTAATGCTATAATGGGTCTAGGTAATGAAGGTGAGTCTACGGTTCATAGATTTTTTTGGTTGATGGATGAAACTAACATTGCACCATATGAGGATTGTTGTACACTAATAGGATCAAGTGAGCTAAACTCTTTTAGAAGCTATAATACAGGTTCATGGAGTATCCACACATGACATATGGTGTTCTTTTGTTCATCATGTGTAGATGAAGATTGGAATGAGTGTGAGTCAAAGGAATGGGCTGACGAATGGTATACACGTATTTTGAGCCCACTTGACTCCTATCATCCCCATGAATCACTAGAATTGATAGAAATAGAATCATCCATTGACTTTGATCACTTATCTGATCTAGTACAACTAGGTAAATTGTCTACATACAAATAATCTCAAATTTAGTACTTTATTGTAAATATTCAGTAAATTAATATCCTCATTATGTTTATATCATTACAAGCAATGTTATTATTTTTATTGCACCTGAAGATAATGAAGAAGGGACAAATGATTATTTGTGTCATTGTGTTGAGGCAAAAAATAAATTAGATCACTCGATTATCGATGGTGAAGAATTAGAATACCCTATAGGAGCAGTGGTTGTAACTGGTACATGGCTTAGGCAGTATGGTACAAAGAACTCTAGGCTATGGTTGTTTGAGGATTGGGAGACACACAAAAATATTCTTCATTATTCGAACCTCATCATTGCATCAAATGTCCACTTGATCAAATATGGGGGAAGATCACACAATAAAACTCTTTGGAAGGTTCGTGAGTCAGACCATGAGGCAATACTTAAGACAATAAAGGGTAGGGCATATCCAATTGGTTCATTGGACTAAATAGAGATACAAAATATTGTAATGTCAAATCTATTTGAATAAATGTGCATATAACATATATATTTATATAGCACTGTAAATTGCTCATGCATTACCCCATATGTATAATAAGAAGTTTGTAAGATTTAATGACAACCTTTCTCTTCTATTTTTTGGGGCAATACCAGAGGTTTTCTCTGCTCAGCTCTTTCCTCCCAGTGCTCCTAATGAGCTAAGTTATAAAAATGTTTCTTATTATTAATAAAAAAACTTTATGATGTTATGCCAATGACTTGCGGGCACATAATACTTGGAAGGCCATGGAAGCACCTTAGGAGGACTATTCATGATGGTTTCATAAATAAATATATAATGCACAAAGATGGAAACATGTACAATGTAATCACACCACCTTGTGGTGATCAAAAGAAAGGTATTGTAATTCATTTTGGGGAGAAGATGATGATACCAGATATCAAGTGTCTCTCAAGGTGTACATAGCATCAAACTATCTGCACCAACAACTTTGATTATCCAGGTACATGCTAGTGGAAACCTCATTTCGTACATGAACTCACTCGAATGTTGCCGACCACTTCAGACCAAAGTGTCCCTCAAGGTGCACTCAACATGAAATCGACAATCTTTACGGGGTCATATCTTGGAGCTCGTGTGAGGTATCATCAAACCGTTAGGTACTACAAGATCATGTTGCTAAGGCCTACAATAACCTATCTCAGTTTTTAGAGATTCAAATTCATTTAAATTTGGCAATACAATCTCAGTTGATGTCAAAACTCAGTGTTCCTCAATTGAAATGAGCAACATTGCGTATCTTTCAAACCATCTGTCGTCGCATCAAACTGTCTACACCAACAACTCTGATTGGTCAAGTAAACACTAGTGGCAACCTTATTTTTCACATGGACTCTCTCGAATGTTGTCGACCACTCCGGATTGAAGTGTCCCTCTAGCTACACTTAACATAAAATCAATAATCTTTACAGGGTCATATCTCAGAGACCATGTGAGGTATCATTGAACCATTAGTTTCTACATGATCATGTTGTCAAGGCCTACAATAACCTATCTCATTTTTTAGAGATTCAAATTCATTTAAATTTGGCAACACAATCTCGGTTGGATGTCAAAACTCACAATGTTCCTTAGTTGAAATGAGAAACATTGCATATCTTTCAAACCGTCAGTCATCGCATCAAACTATCTACCCCAATAGCTCTAATTGGCTGGGTAAATGCTACTGGAAACCTCATTTTTCATAGGAACTCGCTCGAACATTGCCGACCACTCCGAATCGAAGTGTCCCTCAAGGTGCACTCAACATGAAATCAATGATCTTTATAGGGTCATATATTAGAGCTTGTGCAAGGTATCATCAAACCGTTAGGTGCTAGAAGATTATGTTGCTGAGGCCTACAATAACCTATCTTAGTTTTTGGAGATTCAAATTCATTTAAATTTGGCAACATAATCTCGGTTGATGTCAAAACTCGCACTGTTCCTCAGTTGAAATGAGCAACATTGTGTATGTTTCAAAGTGTTTGTCTTCACATCGAATCATCTACCCCAAAAACTTTGATTGGCCAGGTAAATGCTAATGGCAACCTCATTTCATACATGGACTCACTCGAATGCTGCCGACCACTCCGAACTGAAGTGTCTCTCAAGGTGCACTCATCATGAAATCAATGATCTTTATGAGGTCATATCTTGGAGCTCGTGTGAGGTATCATCAAACTATTAGGTGCTACAAGATCATGTTGTTGAGGTCTATAATAACCTATCTTAGTTTTCAGAGATTCAAATTCATTTAAATTTGGCAACACAATCTCGGTTGATATCAAAACTCATAGTGTTCCTCAGTTGGAAGTTGGAGGGAAACTCCAAAAATGGTGATTAGTTGTTTTGTTAAGAATCTAACCGACTTGGATCAGTTTGAGAAGGTAGAAGAAGGTTATTTAAACCATGTAAATGATGAATAAAAGGTTATGGTGTGCAGTGGTATGGTCTGAGACCATGATTGTACAAACTATTCCAATTTTTTAGCAATAAAGATTGAATTTCTTGTATTTCTTGAAGTTTGTTTTCATGTTATTGCATTCTAATTTCTAGAAGCACCATGAAAAAGTGATAAACATCATTTTGAAGTACTTTAGATTCATTTACTAACCCCTTTGAGTGAATTCTACATGATTGTCCTGTAGCAGCAGTGGGTTTGTGCATTGAACAAAGGATGAATTAGTTGGATCCATCCACTTTCTATGGTTACTATGGTTGTGGGATGGATCCAACACTTGTATATTATGTAATTTTCCATTATTATGCATGATTTTAATAAATATGCAGGGTTACCAAAATGTGCAAGTTGACAGGGTGAAAGGTGCATGAAGTAAGGGCCATGGGTGTAGCAGAAGGAGTTTGGGCTGAATGAGAGGGTTTTTTCCCTTTTGAACATGCTAGCACATGTTGAGGACATGGTGTAGGATCAAAGAGTGGATCCTAGAAGTGATTTTTAAGCCATTTATGAGAAAGCGCTAGTTATAGGCTTGATTTGGTGAGGGTTTGTGGGTTGGGGTATGTGCAGAGGGTCCATGGCCTAAATGATGTCAAAATCCTTGGTTTTACTTCATTTCAAGAGACTGTAGTAAGTGAAAAGGTCAGGGGATACAACCATGATATGGTTGCTTTGTAAAATGGGGCTATTAGGCCTAGACATGAAAATGAAGTAGCAGTTTTTGGAGGAGAAGTTATGAAACAAGTGGGCTTGGTTTAAAAATATGTTTAATAAATTGGAAAATAATATTTGGATCACTGATTTTTTTGGGGAGTCATTTGAAATAATTTGGAGAAATATGCAAATTTCTCACTGGATAGGGCTAGTAGGACAGGCCTAAAGAGAGCAGTTTAGTTATGGGAAGATAACCACTAGAGATTATGAGTTTGAATATGGGAGATGAGATGTTTAGAGTATGTTGAGAACCTTTCAAGGTTTTGGAACACCCATCAAGAGACTCAAGAGTGCTTGAATGGTTAGTTTGAGAACAATCATGGGACATGAAGTATGGTTGAGTGATTGGGTATGAAGATGTGGGAGAGAATCTAAAGTTGCAGAGGCTAGTGGGTTGTAAGATGTTGAGTTTGACCTTTGATAGGTCTAGTATGTGGGTTGGGTCTTGGAGTTAATCCTTGCTTCAAGGAAAGATTAGAGTGTTGTTACAAAGCAAAGGAGAAATTTGATATTCTCCTATGAAGATTACAAATCCACCACTACCCTCTACATCAAAATGAAACATATATATTCTAATAAAGTATAAATTATATAGTAACAATATACATCGATAAACATACAAGCATAAATATAAGGCATGATAAATTTACATAGCATACAACATCCACATAAACATAAATTAGTATACATCAATACACCTGACACATGAATTGCATACCTAAAACATAACCTATATATATTTGTAGGGCATGAAGTCAAATATATATGTCCAATAATGTCATACATCAAATATATCCAATACAGTTAAACTAGCTTCCTTGAAGCTAAATGGATGTACAACATGTTATTTATACAATATACAAAAAATATGTCCACTAATGCCATATAGGCATACAATCTATATCCATAATCTAGTCCTTTCCTGCCAGGAAAATAAAACAAATCCTGAGCTGTCTTTGATTATCGCGTTGATGGAGATGCAATAGATGTTGTATTCTTTTGAGTGCACTCACTAGTCCTCCTCTCTAGACTCTTCTGCAACTCGAGATGATAAAAAAAGTATAAGCATCAATGACTAATATACATCGAAATTGAATTATACAATGACATAAAATAGAATATTTTCTTACCACTAGCAAATAATCACTATGTACATCCATCGAAGGCACATGCTGGTGATCTGGAGTAATAAGTCCCTACAACAATGATCAAAATAATAATTAAAATACATACATGAATATCATTAAAAAATTCAATACAAACTATTAAAATAACAATTAAAATTAAGTGATCTCTTTCATACCTCAGTTAGTGCTTCAGAACTAATTAAGATTAACTGGTACATGGCTTAGGCGATATGGTACGAAGAGCCCTTGTGTATCACAAGGTGTAATTATTTAATCTTAATTAATTCTTCAATCTATTTTAACACCAAAACCACATCAAACCACATGACATGCAACTATGAAGCAAAATTGACTAAATCAAAATGCAACAATCAAGTCTAAAGGAAGGGCTCATGAATTTACATCACCTTGATGAATTCAAATAGTTAGAAAATCAGATACTTGTTCACTATTTTAGGATAATTGATGACTTAGGTTGGGATTGGACATGTATGTTATCCCCCTCTTACCATTGAGATATTACGATAGGGCACACTCATCATGACAATTCAAGAAAGTCGATGCTCGGTACCTAAAATTTTGCATAAAAGATGAGCACGTACATACATGTATAAATATATAACAAACAATGGTGGAGATACCGATTGTGTAGATCTCACAAACAAGTAACTACGACTTTGTCCTTCTACCATATCAGACACATCAAATGGAAAAATAAAACATACATGCCAACCATACACATGCAAGTATGGGATCAGTAAAACCATAAACATAAATAACATCAAATCTATCTGAAGATCTAATACACACATGAAAAGTGGTTTAAAAGAGTTTGACCAATCAAACTGAAAAGCAAATTATGGGAGGGGTATTACATCCACCTCCCCTAGAATTGCTTATTCTCGGAAGCCTATACACAAATAACGAGATACATCCCTCAATCACGAAGCATCGTACTAATATAAAAGATAAAATGACATTTTGAAACCAGTTAGAAAATAAGGACATGATATATAGTCATCAAGAGCAATATAATTATGATTTAATAATAAACTAAAAAAATCACATTGATCAATTATTCATTATTTAACAATTTAAATAGATCTAAATTTTTATTGATTCATCATTATAGAAAACATCTAGTAATCAATTATATAAAGTACGCATTCATATCTACATCAACTAATAAGTTTATAAGTTCATGCAAATCTAGTTAATGCAACAATCATATAAAATCTAATATGAACATACAAGTCTAATTTCATACCTCTAGAGTCATAAATAATAGTCTGAAATACAAAAGATTTATATGTCTAAGTTTTGTTTCAAGTTTAACTACTAGACATCTAATAGACGTACAAATTTCTAGAGTTCATAGAGTAGAAACTTGGGCTCCAATACTAAGTATAATGCCCTGCCAAGTAACCTAGGAGAAATTAACCTAAAACATGTTACTAAGTTTACATAATATTTTTTTCTTAAGATTTTACAAACAATAATGAATAACAAAGAGAAAGTAATATAACATAAGCCAATACATACTTACAAATGTAACTCTTTTATAGATTACAAATCCCAAGGGTTCCATGATGTAAAATTATGTAAGTTAATTAATCTACTAAATACAATAAACAATATACAATCTTCATATAATGCAAAGGAATAACAAGTACATCATCTCATAAATGAAAACACAAATACATATGATATCATAGGGTATACACAATGAAACATCCACTACATAAGTCATAGGTATGTAATAATAACTAAATACAAAGTACAAGTACAATATAAGACAGATAAGAGAAAATCTCCAACAAGAACAAGAAGAAAGTAACAACAATAAGGATCATCTAGCACCATCATGAATGTTGAAATCTCAATGGTAACATAATCATTACCACTCAACCATGTGAAACCAAAAAGTTCACTCCCACCGTGTTGGAGAGATAACAATAGACCCCACTCAAATATCAAACACCAAAATCGACCACAATACAAACTAAGCAAGAGATTCAGAAAGCTCTCTATCTCAAAAAAGGTACAACACCAATTGGAAAGATAATACATACTCAACAAGGGGCAACCAACACATGTAGGAAACCTAAGATGCATAAAGGGAAGTGTCGTCACACAAGTCAACTCTACAATTATCCTAGTAGTCTCTCTAGACTTCGACACCCTAGTGACTCTATGCAGTATGGGTAATCCTCTCATACAGATAAGGTACCAACTCCACGCAAGTGGAAAATATCATCTCACACTCCATTCTAGTTTGTACTAGCACTCAAGGCATGAGTGAGGAACACAAACATATTATTAATTCATTTAAAACTCTCAATGTATTTAATTTATCACTTTATTAAGTAACTTGAAAAGGATACCCAAACAGCTACTTCCGAGCTCCGACACCTCCAACGCAAGTCACTTCCCCTCTAACACCTAGATAACCTACCCTAAACTCTAAGTCTCAAATAAATCTCATAAATTATAAATGATGTGATAATTAAATTTAGTTACGTAAGAAGATACCTAGAACACATAGTGGTCCTCACACTATAAACTCATAATTACACATTGGTCCTCAAATCATAACATCATAAAACCACACTCCTCTCAAAGAGTTCACAAACTAATAAGTTTAAAATGAATAAAGGTTGGGTAAAAATATCGAAACCATTATCACATTACAAACATTGTAAATATCTATGCCACAATAAAAATGTAAAACCTCAAGTCTTTGATAACAATTCTTAAAAGTCAACTTAATGCAACACATACTGACAAACAACACAACATCCAAAAACTTGAATTTCAACTCAGAGGCGTAATCCTATAGTGGCATCAATCCCTCTATAGGAGGTCATTCAAAGTAACAGTGTAAGAAAAAAGAACCCTTCCAAATTCTTCATTGCCAGCACAACAATATAAACCCTTTCAAATTCCTCAATGCCAGATGAATGGTTTGCTGACAACACAACAATATACATTGTGGCGATGTGTTTAATGAATAGTTTTAAAAACATAAATGTCCCCTTTCAAATTCCTCAACGCCTGATGATGGTTTGCTGGCAACACAACAATATACATTATGGTGATGTGTTTAATGAATAGTTTTTAAATACGTAACTGTTTATTGACAAGTGTTAGACATTAAATAAAACTAGAACCATATAAGGAAGGCATGATTCTAGACAAAATCATAAGCTTATGCCATTTGGGCTTCTCTCATCAAATATTTAATTTTCATTCTGTTTCATTTGCCCCATTTCATCTCACCCATTGCGGAAGTGGGAGAGCACATAGAGTTTAAAGACGAAGCTCTCATCTTTATCATTTGTAAAAAAATGGGTTTCTGTGAACTCCTTGAGTGAGCTATACGTTGTTTGCAAAAATATTTTGCAGTCAACACATATAAGACCAAACACCAGGTATGTTTCATTAATTTTCAAGTCTCGCATATGGAAATTAGTTGAATAGTTTGTTGCACATTCTTGGATTGTAATTCTTTCTTACACATCTGAAATAATTTTTAGAAAATTAAAGTAGTTCTATTGTATTCTTCATTACCGCACCATAGTATGGACTCTTTGGAAGATACTCTTACATGACAGAAATTAATCTGAATCAATTTTCTGACATAATACGTTGGAAATCTGCAATTACTTTTTCATCTGGCAATACTTATTGTCCAGTAGATTAATAGATGGTTTTATATGTTGATTTGAATATAGCAGAAGGATTTTACAAAATATTTTTTTTTAAGATATATTTGGATAAACTAATATTGTTTCAAGATTTGATTTGTTTGATTGTTTGGATTTTTTTCTTATAGAAAACAATAGAAACATATTATTTTGAATTCATAGATATTTTTTTATTTTGTTGTTTTAACAAAAATATTAAAAAAAAATGTGTTTCGATTTTATAGATATTTAATTTTTTTAATCATTTATGAACCTATTAGATTTAAATAGGAAGTGACTATACAATTTTTATACTAAAAATTATATTCTGAAATACCACTTCATTCATTTAGGGTTTCTATTGATTGTAGTAGTCTATTTGTATGACTTTCTTGAATTGCTAGCTTCATTTAAGACATTGGAACATTGTAATTGTAATTTCATATGAAGAAGTTTAAATTAAACAAATACACAAATACTATAAATATGAGTTTGCTCATTTTATTTGATTTATAAAATGTAACTATTATGCATAGAGCATTCTAATCAACATTCTATTTTATTTTTATTGAATTTTATTGATAGACAAGACAAATAATTTTTTTTATTTAAACAAAGGCAACCTTACAATGGTTAGCAACATAGATCTATAGAAGAAATGGTAGACCATTCCTCAATGTTACAAATGCAAAGTAATGAACTTCTCATGCAAAATAATGTTTCTCAAACTTTACAATACCTTTCTATTAAAAAGAATTGATTTTCAAAAAT
>BSBK01006651.1:317500-532500 GCA_027943335.1 Chamaecyparis obtusa | reverse complement strand
ACATTCATGAAGTGTAACTAGGGTAAGTTAAAGGACTCGGTGATTCAATGAAAATCCTTGTTCACCGAATCGCATGACCAAACTGTGTTAAGCCAAAGGTTTTCGCAAATAAAAAAGGGGTCTTCGGTCACGTAGTCGCCAAATGACTTAAAGGAGGAAAAGTTTGAGGTGGGGCCAAACTGCCAGGTGTGCTGACGTGTTGAGATTTTATTGGCTATAGTGTGCTGAGGTATTTTTTGACCTTTCAAGGAAGGTTTGTGACTGTTGTAAAGTTATCTGAGCCATTCATTTCTCGGGAGATAAAGGACATCAATGACTGTGTTTTAAAGTGACCGGCTAGCCGTTAGAAATTCAAATTCAAATCCATCTGCAGGGTTTTCACCATTATTTCTCACAGAAAGCCATAAAAAAGAAAAGAGGTAGCTCAAAGAATTTATGTCTTCAGGACATTTGCAGTTGAAGGGGATGATGAAGAAGTTTGGATAGCCATCATGGGTCAATTCTTGTTTCTCAGGTACCATATTATTGATTTCGTGCTGAATTGCAGGAAAGTTGGTGAGGTCCAGGTTGCTTGTCCACAGGTGATGTAGTACAGGGATGGGCACACAATATCTGATCGACTTTGATTTTGTAGAGATATATTTATGATTAGACTTGACAGAACTAGGGTTTATCATTATTCTAATGCAAATCTATGTAACCCTAGTTAGATTTTGACTCATCTCTGCATGTAGTTGAGTATGTATATATTATATTTTTGGAGCCTTAGGGCTCAAAGTTGGACAATTGTAGAACAAATTCATCTTTTCTTAAGGGTCATCTGTGGTATCATCTCTACCCTCTAGCTTATACAGTTGTAAATCTTTCATTGATTATTCAAACATTACAGAGGTATTTTGTGACAGTTGTTCATGTCCCTATGCTTCCTTATTTGAATTACCTCTTATTGAATTGAAGTATATGATGTTTTAGTGATAAGTTAGGGTTCTTGATCCCTCTTACTTTTTTTAATTGTGTGTTTTATTATGTTTGATCTGATTTAGATGTTTTTTGGGCATACTTCAGCCCCCTAACAGTCTTGTCTCAATCCTACACCGAGTTGTAGAAGTGAATGTTTGCTTACAGGTCATAAGTTGTGTCTTATGTTCAGGCCATCCTATGAAACACTTATGTAATCCTATTCAGTAAGTTTTGACCTACTAGACCTAAGCCTTTCAATGATTCCATTCCTCTATACTAAGATTCAAACCCTAATTTCAATGTATCACCTAGTAGGTAGTTTGCTTTCAAGTCATTTCCCTTTCCAAGCTTTCCTTCTATCCCTTTCCCTCAAAAGTTTTACTTTTCATGTCTAAAAGAAAATTAAGGTGATTATCCAAGAGGAAATAGCCTAGAACCTAGAGGTCTCATCTCAGTTAGCATAGGTCCCACAACCTGGAGATGATTCCCATGTTATACTAGATTATCAACACTACGAGAGCTTGAAACAAGGGATCAAACTTAGTGTATAACAATTCTGGCATGCTCGGTGGGACAGTAAAAGATTGGATTAATGTTCAAAGGTGTTCCTATTGGTTCATCTAGAAAGGGATCAAAGAAGTTCAATACACAAGGAATATCAGTATAGGCTTAAGCTCAAGGATCCCCCACCTTGGTGCCAGTGTATAACATTTCTGGCATGCTCAATGGGACAACAAAAGAAGTTCATTGTTTGAAGATTATGTCATCTCTGATATGCAGATTGCATAACATAGAGTTTTAGAAGTTGTTCTATCAAGTATATATGGTGACTCCACTAATTTCAAAGACCCAGGCCAACCTTGTTTAAGGTTTATGAGAAAGATTGAGACTAGGAGCTCAAAGCCCACTAAAATTTCAAAGTTGTCCTCAAAAAGAAGTCACAAAGGCAGGTCAACTCAAAGAACATCCCTTGCAAGGAGAGTTCAGTGTACACCTCCTAATACCTTAGAAAGGAGACCTTTTCCCTTTTATTCTAGAAGAAGAGGTAGATCTCTAACTAGAGATCTAGAGGAAGATTCAAATCCAACACCAAATACAGCTCATATAGTTCTCAATCTTCAGATTCCAACTCCTGCAATGGCTAGACAGTTTGCCTTTGCACCTTTCAAACAAGGGAGTCCATTAGAATTTTCTCAACATCATGACGTGCCCTTGGTGGCACTAAATAGTATACCTGATTTCATAGGTGAAGGACAGACAACTACCTTTGAACACATAAGAGATGTGACCACCATCTGCAGCATACACAACATAACTCAAGAGGATGTGGCCACCAAATTATTAGCAACCTCTCTCAAAGGTAAGGCTCTAGAATGGTTTAGAACTCTAACTGTTGGTTCCATTACTTCATGGGATGAGTTAGGGGATGCATTAAGTAAGCATTTTGAGGATAAATTAGATAACTTGTCTCTAGTTGAGCAGTTAACAACCATTAAGAGAGACCCTCAAGAACAAATGACAGATTACAATAGTAGATTCCTCAAAACATGGAATAGAATTCTACTATTAGTAAGGCCATCAGTTGACCATGCTTTTCTATATTATTTGAAAAGTTTGAATGGTCAAATTTTTGTCATGATCTAGTCTATGGGTGGTACTTCTTTACCTCAAGCCTTTGACATAGTTGTCAAGGCTGAAAATTGTTTAATTCAAGTAGGCATGATTGCTAGAAGGCCACCAATGCCTATTTTTCCTAGCCTCCAACCCATTGCACCTGTCTAGGTAACCCCATTTACCCCTATTCCCACCATATTAGCACCTCAAGCTAGTACCAGCGGTCAAGAGCTAATAGCCAGTTTCTCTCAAGAGCTGCAAGAGATAAAGAATAGCCAATAGAGCAGTCAATAAGAAATGACAAATTTGTTGCAGACCTTGACTAAAGAGGTCACAAATTTGAAGAAACAAGGTTAAGGAATCAGACCACCCTTTCAGACACAAGGCCAAGGTCCTAATCAGCAATATCAAAATCAGGGATAGCCTTATCAGCAAAATAAGCCACCATACCAAGGAGGTTATCAAGGACAAAGGAAAAATTTTAATCAAAGACCATTCCAACCATATAACCCTGGACCTCTAAATTCTGCAAATCCAGTTAGGGATATCGTTCCTAGTCAAAACAATATGGCTATGGATAATGAATGGTGTTTTCCTTGTAATCAGCCTCATAATCAGGCTACATGTTCCAATGGATGGATGAACCAAGCTCTAATGGTTCAAAATGCCTCACAAGGTCAATCAGAGGCTTCATCTAGTGGGTCAGTTCCTCAACAAGAACCACAAGAAAATGAGACTGCTCTTTTCAATTGGGAGCAACCAGACTTCAATGGAGTCAATGACAAAGTTTCTTTTGTTGCCTATACAAGAGAAAAAACGAGAGCTCAAGACATGGAGAGAGCAGATTCCAATACTAAAGCCACTACATCTGCCATCACACCTAAGGAGGTTCCTGTCATCACAAGAAAAGAAGGCCAACATTCCAAAGAAGTGGAGCCCATCATGGTGAAGGCACAACATGTCCATGTGGGACTCTTTGGCTCTTCCAGGACAGCCTAAAATTTTGAAGAAGGCCATGACAGAAGTGACAACTCCTCAGCCTACAAAAGAAGCTGCAAAGCTAGTGTTTGTTAACACTGATCAAGAAAAGGAGGCTCCAAGTAGCAACTCCAAGGCCAATGCCACACAAGGTAGGAATTCAAAGACACCTCCCTTTTATGTATCTTTAATCATTGGAAAATATTTAGTAGATAATTGCATGGTAGATAGTGGAGCTACTAGCACTCTAATGCACAAGAAAGTAGCTGACCAATTAGGACTGAAATATGAGCCCTTTCAAAAGAAGGTTACACAACTTGATGGATCCTTAGTCAATACCATAGGTGTGGCCAAGGATACCAGTCTAATCCTACATGCTAGTCCTAATTTCTCCATCCTCCTTGATATATACATCATAGATCTCCCTACATTATTTGCTATATGTCTTTCAAGGGAGTTTACAGCCAAAATAGGAGGCTACCTATCTTCTGATTGGTCTCACATGCTATTTCATACAACATATGGGACCAAGGTCACCATTAAGTTAGAGCCATTAGTGGCACACCATATAGAGCCATATGTATCCAGTGTCATCAATGTAAACTACCCTATATTTGATAACAATGACTTCCAAACCATTAGTGAAGCAAACATATATTTTACTAGATGAAAGAGCTTCAGAGGCCCAAGAAAATCTAATCTGGGATTTTGGTTTGGGAAGTTATTTAATACAAGAAAGTGGATCCATAGAGCCAAGCCTTTCCAAAGAAGACATTGATTCAGAGGATCAAAGTAATTAGGTTTGGGAACTATTTTTTGATGGAGCTAGAATTAGACATGGATCTGGTGGTGGTGCTATGCTAGTGTCTTCAAAAGGAGAAAGGTATTATACTGCCTTTAGATTCAGTTTCTCCTGCACTAGCAACACTGCAGAATATGAAAGTCTAGTCAATGGACTAGAATGGGCTAGAAAAAGAGGGCTTAAAGCTTTAAAAGTTTATGGTGATAGTGAGTTGGTTGTTAGCCAAGTAAGAGGGATAAGTGCAACAAAAAATGACACCTTAAGAGCATACAAGCATAGAGTTTGGGATGCAATTGAAGATTTTTGTGCTTTCAACATTGTTGCTATCCCTAGGAAACTAAATCAAAATGCAGATAGGTTAGCTTCTGTTGGATCTCAATATGATATTCCAAATAGCATTTCAAAAGAGGTAGATCAACAGCATATCAAGGTGATTTTCAGACCCTCTATTCCTAATAATGATGTCAATTGGCAAGTGTTTGACAATGATGAACAAATTCTACAATTCTTATTTGAAGAAGATGTTTTTTCAAAGCATAATCAAGATAGGCTATCACAAAACTATGGTGATCAGGTAATACAATTGAAGTCCAATAAGATGCCTAGAGGTCTTGTTACCTTAGAGACTATCTTCAACAAGGATGATGAAGTTAAGAAAAGCAAGGTTGGCCTCGTAGTCCAACAAGAACATTGTGTTGACTTAGAGTTGGAATCAGGTAAGAGCTTACAATTTGGAAAAGTGAACACTGAATTAGAGAAGCAAGCTTACACTCAGTTATTCAAAGAATTCAGTGATGTTTTTGCATGGCAATATGAAGACTTCAAGGGTTTTGATCCAGCCCTTACCCAGCACACTGTTGAGTTAGAACCAAATGCCAAACCAGTGAGGCAAAAACAAATGCCTGTTAATCCCAAGCTAGAGCCACTTATGCATAAGGAAGTGCTCAAATTAATAGAAAGTGGTATCATCTACCCCATCAAGCATACTAGTTAGGTTTCCAACCTTGTTCACTTCAGGGATCTTAATAGGGCTTCTCTAAAGGACCGCCATCCATTACCTTCTATGGAACAAATCTTACAATGTGTCTCTAGATCTGAGAGATTTTCATTATTGGATGGCTATTTAGGATACAATCAGAGCCTGTTTAATGAAGAGGATCAATACAAGACTGCATTTACAACCAAGTGGGAAACCATGGCTTATCAAAAGATGCCCTTTGGTTTGTCAAATGCAAGTGCTACATTTCAAAAGGAAATGGATATGACCTTTAAAAGCCTCATGTACAATTTCATGTAGGTCTACTTGGATGACATAACTATCTATTTAAAGCATGCAACAGATCACATCAATCATTTGAGGAAGATTTTTTAAAGGTGTAGAGAGTTTGGGATATCTCTTAATCCCAAGAAATGTGTGTTTGTAGTTCACGAAGGAAAATTGTTGGGATATGTAGTATCCAAAGAAGGAATTACAGTGGATCCTGAGAGAATTGTAGCTATCCTAGAGTTACCCCTACCACATCACAAGAAAGTTCTCCAATCTTTCATAGGAAAGATTAATTTTGTTAGGACATTCTTGCCTAACATTGCAGATTTACTTAAGCCTTTGACAACCATGCTAAAGAAGAGTTCAACTTTCAGCTAGACCAAAGGAGGAAAAGCTAATTTCCAAGTTATCAAAGAGGCCTTAATAGAGGCTCCTTCTCTCCTCAACCCAAACTTCAGTAAGGATTTTATCCTTTATGCTTATGGAGATCATGATGCTATATCTGCAATGTTGACCCAAGAAAATTTAGATGGATTGGAGCAACCTATTGCTTTCTTTAGCAAAAGTTTAGAAGAGTATGAACGGAGATGCTCTTTTGTAGAAAAACATGTACTTGTTGTGGTAAAAATCCTTAAAAATTTTAGATATTTGTTGATCCATAGAAAGGTACACTTGAAAGTTACTCACCCAAGTGTCAAAGAATTTTTGCTTTCCAAGGACCTAAATGAGAGAAGAGCTGGTTGGATCACCAAGGTGATGGAATATGACATTGATATCCAAACCACCAAGCTGGTTAGAGGAAGAGGTCTTTGTGAGCATTTGGTAGAGCATGATAGTTCAAAGAAATTAGAGCAAATGGATGCATCTTTGGTTGTGCATTCTACAGAAGAACAAGCCAAGGCAAAAAGCTGGTTGCCTAACTATTACCTTCATTTTTCATATGCATGCAAATTTGGCCAATTCCCATTTCAAGGTCTATATTTTTATCCTTCCAAGCACTCTACAAAGTTTCATGGCTTTATCTATCCCCCTTGGTCTCTGCAACTATTTCTAGGTCCCTGGCTAGGTGAAAAGTCCTTAAAAATATTCATAAAACTAGCTGTTGTGTTAGAAAACCCTAAAATACTTTTGGCATGTTATATTTTCATGTTACTTTATTCAGCCACTTAAGTCCCTTCATTTCGCATGTGTGTTTTAAAATCCTTCAATCACCAAATCTCCAATTCCCAGTGGTTAACCCCTTAACACTTTGCGATTTGGCGAGCGGTTACTGTTTCAGTTGGCGGTCTTGGTTCAGCGGCCAAATCAAGATCCAAGATCTATGGTTGTCACATGATCTCATGGCCTCAAAAGATTCCATGAGATCTTGTGATGATTTTTGATCTTCCTTTTCCTCCAGTGCAGTATTTTTTTAGTGGGGCCATTGTCAGGAAGTGTGCTACGTGTATTCAAGGGGGCAGTGTTTGATTGGTTGGTGAGAATACAACGTGGAGATAGGTTAGCAAGGGCCCAACGGGCTGCCTTTCCTTTCAATCCAATGATGGTCACATGATTGCAAGGTCCTAGAATATTCCTTGTGATCGTGCAACAACTGTTGATCTTGCTTTATCTCTGGGCTTTGTCAGGTGGGTCATCGGTTTTTGACATGCTCATTCTTCATTGGTTGGTTAGACAATAGCTAGGCTTGTTTGGTAGGAGCGTGTCAGAGTATCTATAGAGATGTCAGTAGACTGAAGATCTATGGTTGTCACTTCATCACAAGGGATCTTCCAAGCCCTTGTGATCTTGCGACAACTGTCTGATGCTCCTTCTAAAGGTCGTGGGTCCGTGTTGTCAGATGGGCTGATGTGTGAAGCATTTGATTGGTCCACATGGTGATGACTAGATTTTTAGTGGGTCCATTTGTCTGAAGGCTCTTGGTCTAATAAATATCTATAGCTAGCGTAAAAGTGCAAGGAATCTTTCTAACATATAAGATCATGCACCCGCTATTAGATTGGAATCTAAGCTGCAGTGGGACCGTGTCAGAGCTTGCCAAGGTGTATGCCTATAGAGCAATCAAGGGAAAATAAAAGAATGACATGTGGCAGTTCTGGGTCCAAAGTTAAGAGTATTCCATGAATCTACAACTAAAGAGATTTTCCATGTTCGCCAAACTTAACCGAGGTCAACTAAAGGTTTAAATGACTCTGTGACTAAAGGGAAAGGTAACCCGAGGTGAACTTGGGGTTAATTCTAAAAATGAATGGTTCCTGAGTAAATAAGAAGATCTAACAATCATTTTTTTAAAGGAGATTGAGATTTAAACAATGGTTGTCGATGGGGTAAAGGTGTGGTGCCACCCGCTTAGCTATTAATATTCAAATTTCAAATAATTCTCTATAGGGTTTTTTGCTAGGTTTTGATCCAATGGTCGATTGCGACAAACTGGGTAGCTAAAAATTTATGTTTCAAGGATGATTGTAGTTGAGGAAAATGATGACAGGGGTCTGGGTGGCCATCTTTGGTCATTTCTTGCTTTCTGAGAGTACCAATTTGAGCATTCATGGCGAGACTTTATGTAGGAAAGTTGATGGATCTAGGTTGCTTGTCCGCAGGAAAATGAGGTACAGGGATGGACACGTAAACTCAAATATCTGATCGGACATGATGTTGTAGAGATACAATTATGATTAGACTTGATTGATGTTGGTTAGCTATTATTTTAAGGAAAATCTTTTGTAACCCTAGTTAGGTTTTTGACTCCTCCCTGCGTGTAGTTGAGTATGTATATATTGTATTTTTGGAGCTTTTGAGCTCAGAGTTGGACAATTGTAGAGGAAATTCACCTTTTCTTAAGGGTCATTTGTGGTATCAGTTCTACCCTCTAGCTTATATAGTTGTAAAGTTCCCATTCATAATTCAAACATTGCATAGGTATTTTGTGATAATCCTTCATGTCCCTATGCTTCCTTATTTGAATTATCTCTTATTGGATTAAAGTATATGATGTTTTTTGTGATATCTTAGGGTTCCTGATCCCTCTCTCTTTCTACAACTATTGTGTGTTATTGTGGATGATTGGATGTGAATGCTTTTGTGGGTATACTTCAACCCCCTAACAATCTTGTCTCATTCCTATGCTGAGTTGTAGAAGTGAATGTTTGTTTGCAGGTCATAAATTGTGTCTAAATCCATCAGCAATGCTATTGTTTGTGAAATCCTTCTTTTCCCTGAATAGCCTCTTTCTATTCCAGACCCTTCTATGAAACACTTATGCAAGCCTATTCAATGAGTTCTGACCTCCTAGACCTAATTTCATTAATTTCATCCTGTATACTGAGATCCAAACCCTATTTTTGGTGTATCACCTAGTAGGTAGTTTGCTTTCAAGTCATTTCCTTTTCAAGCATTCCTTGTATTCCTTTCCTTCAAAAGATTTACTTTTCATGTCTAGAAGCAAATTAAGGTGATTATCCAAGAGGAACCAACCTAGAACCTAGAGCTCTCATCTTAGTTAGCATAGGTCCCACAACCTAGAGATGATTCCCATGTTATACTAGGTTATCAAGAGTATGAGAGCTTGAAACAAGGGTGCAAACTTAGTGTATACCAATTCTGGCATGCCCGGTGGTAATACAATGTTGGAAATATAGATGCAGTAACTAAGAGGGGGGGTGAATCAGTTAACCACAAAAATATTACCACTGATCTTTTAAATATCTTAACAAACTATTTACTATGCCACTCGGTAAATATATAGAGAAATGCTGAAACTTGATTCTTGAAGTGTGTAATAATTAAACTGTTCTTAAGCATTCATCACTGATTAACTTACATGAATAAAGAAAATAACATGAACACAAGAGACACCAGATTTACTGTGAAACCCAATATGGGAAAAACCACCAATGTAACTAGTTACTATTTTTCACTCTTTTGAAGTGATGCCCAGTTAGAAGCCAACCTGGTAAAAGGTTACAAAACACACTGTTAGGTGTGACCTTGTTAGAGGATTTAATCACCCTGCTAGGAGTGGCCTTGTAAGAGGTCTTGAAACAATTCAATAGAACTGTCACCTTGTTAGAGGATTTACAAAATGGTTGTTAAACCAACTCGGTTAAGAGATCTTGATATCACTGCTACAATTGTAAGAGAGTAACAATGAAATGACTTGCAACTGAATTGTTGAATATAGATCTCTTTTCTACTTCACTAGATCCTTACTGATCAAATAAATCTTTGCTACTCCTCAAGGATATCTAACCATCCTTCAAAATTCTCACATACCTTTCTTCAAAATGATTTTTGCATGCTGTATATATTTTATTCACCACTTGACCTTCTATATATATGCCATTCTAATTAACATTTAGATTGTCAAGTCGGCATAAATAATTATTATAATAGTCGGCTTAGATAAACAAACTGTAATAACAAGAAGTAAACTAAAAGGTACATGTTTATTTACTAATTTTGAACCTAAAAATGTCAAAGATGCATTGGAAAATGAAAGTTGGATTGAGGCTATGAATGAAGAAATAGAGCAAATAGAGAAAAATAAGACATGGACTCTTGTACCTAGGCCTAAAGATAAAAATGTAATTGGGACAAAAGGGATATGGTCTGCAAATTACACAAAGCATTGTATGCTCTGAAACAAGCTCCTAGAGCATGGTATGAAAGATTACATAACTATCTTACTCAGATTGATTTCAAAAGAGCTAATGACAATAGTAATTTATACATCAAAGAAGGATCAGATAACAAAATCCTTTGAAAGGCCGACCATGCTTGGTAAACATTAATCCTGAAAAGATTTCCTTCGGTGACCGAGTGAACTCGGTAACCACAGTGAATTCTGCAACATCCTTCGGAGACCAAGAGAGCTCGGTAACCACTAATTTTCCTTCGATAATTGAGGAGGCTCAATTAACACTATTTCCCTATCATGTTTCCTTTAGACACCCGAGAGAACTCGGTAGACACTAAAAACTGCCTACCTGACTGACTGAGCTCGGTAGACACTGAGAACCGCTTAGCTGACTGACTGAACTTGGTAGACATTGAGAATGATAATTGATATGACATTTGTGTGACATCAAAGACAACACATAGCTAATCCAACAATTTCCTTTAGACAATTGTATCCAACAATCTCCCTCTTTGGCATTGATGGCAACACAACATGTCATAGCACAATGAAATTTCACAGAGAAACCTAGAGTAAGAAATATATCCTTAGCTTCATTCTGATTCTCATCATCTTCAAACTTCTTTCTCTGACTGAGAACTCTCCCTCTTAACTTCTCAAATTATTCCTCTTAGAAATTTCTTTAAATGACAGAAAACTCTCCCTCTTTGACAACACATGCCAAAGACAACTTACACAGTTTCGATAAACATCAATGTACCTTATGTACTGATTCATATGCAATGATTCCCTTACTATGCTGCATCAACTGATTGATCTTCAACATGTTCTGGTTGATGCATCACTAAAACTTTATTTAGTGAACCTCAAATAGGGGAGTGACCCCTAACTTGCCTCTAAGATACAAGAATGCATCCTTAGGTAGTGGCTTGGTGAAGATATCTGCAATTTGTTCTTTTGTATGAATATATTCCAATCTAATTTCCTTGTCCTACACCAATTCTCTGACAAAGTGATATTTAATTGCAATGTGCTTGGTTTTGGAATGCATTACTGGATTCTTTGAAATATTTATTACACTTGTATTATCACAAAACATAACAACTGGTTCTTTGATCTCAACCTTCATGCCTTCCAAAAGCTGTTTAAACCATACAATATTAGAGTAGTTTACTGCTGCAGCAACATATTCTACTTCTGTTGTGGATTGGGATGTGCAGTTTTGCTTTTTACCATTCATGAATTCAACCTTGAATCCAATGTTAATTAGCTGTGCTACACTTAGAAGATTATGCTTTAGTCCTTCAACCCAATATGCATTCTCAAATATAAGTTCTTTGGTTAATGAAATTCGTCCCTTTCCTTTTATACAACAACGTTCATTTTTCCAAACCTTACATTACCACCATCAAAGTTTTCAAAGTGTTCAAACTTAGTCCTATCACCAGTCATATGATGTGAACATCCACTATCTATAATCCATGTATCATTCTTGCTTATATGAGAGATAAGTTCCATCTCATCTTCATCATTATCAGATTCATCTTTTACAGCAATGAAAACAATTTCTTCTTCACTATCATCCAAATCTTTAGCTAAAAAACATGTTTTCTTACCTTTATCCTTGAATGATTTGAAATTCTTCTTGCCATTGTACTTGTAACTTTTCTTCTCATCTTTGCTTTGCTTGTTTGGACACCTAGCTACAATATGACCAATTTCTTCACATGAAAAATAGATTAAGGGAGTTTTACTTTTGTATTTTCCTCTGCCTCTTGAATACTTCTTTGCAAGTAATGCTTCAATAACTTCAAGATCACTATCAGAACTTTCCTCTGATTCTTCTTCACTTTCTGATTGGATTTTCTTCCCTTTCATGAGTGAAAGTTTGGCCTCAAAAGCTGATTCAATATTTTTAGAAGTTGGAACATAGTTGTCATAGTTATCTAGTTCAAAGGCTGTCAATCTTCCAACTAAGGCATCCAAAGTTATATTGTGATTTTCTTCACATCTTCTTTCTTGAATACCAGAAACTCTTATTTCATAAATAGGAAGTAATGTTCTAAGAACCTTACTTATAATAGTTTCATCATCAATTTTTCCTCCAGAAGCTCTGATTGCACTAACAATTGTCTTGATCCTTTCAACATATTTTGCAATGTTTTCTTCTTCTCTCATTTTCATCTAATCAAACTGTCCTCTTAGGCTCTCTGCTTTGGCTCTCTTCACATTGTCATCACCACCATAGATTTTCTTCAGCTTGTTCCACATTTCATGAGCATTTGTGTAGTCTTTGATTTCATCAAATTCTTCACAGCTAAGAGCTGATGCAATGTCTATCATCATAGTTTTATGGTTCTTCTTCTCTGCAATGTCTTCAACAGTTAATGTGCCAGTAGGAATTGTATATTCTTGATCAATATATTTGCATCCTGAATCACCAATGGAAGCCAGATGTAGTCTCATGAGACCTTGCCATGCTAAAAAGTTATTTATGTTAAGCCTTGGAATTTCTCTTTTGTAAGACATCCTGATCTTTAGCTTAGGTCCTTGAAACCCTTCTTGCAAGCACCAAAAGCTCTGATACCAATTGTTGGAAATATAGATGCAGTAACTGAGAGGGGGGGTGAATCAGCTAACCACAAAAATATTACCACTAATCCTTTAAATATCTTAACAAATTATTTACTGAGCCACTCAGTAAATATACAGAGAAATGCTGAAACTTGGTTCTTGAAGTGTGTAATAATTAAACTATTCTTAAGCATTCATCACTGATTAAATTACTTGAATAAAGAAAATAACATGAACATAAGAGACACCAGATTTACTATGGAAACCCAATATGGGAAAAACCACCAATGTAACTAATTACTATTTTTCACTCTTCTAAAGTGATGCCTGGTTAGAAGCCAACCCGGTAAAAGGTTACAAAACACACTGTTAGGTGTGACCTTGTTAGAGGATTTAATCACTCTTTTAGGAGTGGTCTTGTAAGAGGTCTTGAAACAATTCAATAGAACTGTCACCTTGTTAGAGGATTTACAAAATGGTTGTTAAACCAACTCGGTTAAGAGATTTTGATATCACTACTATAATTGTAAGAGAGTAACAATGAAATGGCCTGCAACTCAATTGTTGAATATAGATCTCTGTTCTGCTTCACTAGATCCTTACTGATCAAATAAATCTTTGCTGCTCCTCAAGGATATCTAACCATCCTTCAAAATTCACACATACCTTTCTTCAAAATGATTTCTACATGTTGTATATATTTTATTCACCAATTGACCTTCTATATATATGCCATTCTAATTAACATTTAGATTGTCAAGTCGGGACAAATAATTATTATAACAATCAGCTTAGATAAACAAACTGTAATAACAAAATCCTTTGAAAGGCCAACCATGCTTGATAAACATTAATCCTGAAAAGATTTCCTTCGGTGACCGAGTGAACTCAGTAACCACAGTGAATTTTGCAACATCCTTTGGAGACCGAGAGAGCTCGGTAACCACTAATTTTCCTTCGATAACTGAGGAGGCTCTGTTAACATTGTTTCCCTATCATGTTTCCTTTAGACACCTGAGAGGACTCGGTAGACACTAAAAACCACCTAGCTGACCGACTGAGCTTGGTAGACACTGAGAACCGCTTAGCTGACCGACTGAACTCAATAGACACTGAGAATGATAATTGATATGACATTTGTGTGACATCAAAGACAACACATAGCTAATCCAATAATATCCTTTGGACAATTATATCCAACATACAAAAGATCAGATTGAAGTTCAAAGGTGCTCCTATTGGTTCATCTGCACAAGGATTAAGGAATTTCAATACACAAGGACTATCAATATAGACTCAAGCTCAAGGATACCCCACCTTGGTGCTAGTGTATAACAATTCTGGCATGCCCAGTGGGACTACAAAAGAAGTTCATTGTTGAAGATTATGTTATCTCTGATATACAAATTGCATAATACAGGATTTTAGAAGTTGTTCTATCAAGTATATCTGGTGACTCCACTAATTTCAATGATCCAGGCCAAACTTGTTTAAGGTTTATGAGAAAGATTGAGACTAGGAGCTCAAAGCCTACTCAATTTTCAGAGTTTCCCTCAAAGAGAAGTCACAAAGGCAGGTCAACTCAAAGAACATCCCCTACAAGGAGATTTTAGTATACACCTCCTAATACATTAGAAAGGAGACCTTTTACCTTTCATTCCAGAAGAAGAGGCAGATCTCTAACCAGAGATCTAGAGGAGGATTCAAATCTAGCAGAAAATATAGCTGATATAGTTGTTAATCTTCAGATTCCAACTCCTGCAATGGCTAGACAGTTTGCCTTTGCACCTTTCAATCAAGGGAGTCCATTGGCCTTTTCTCAACATCATGATGTGCCCTTGGTGGCACTAAAGAGTATACCTAATTTCATAGGTGAAGGGAAAATTACTGGTTTTGAACACATAAGAGATGTGACCACCATCTACAGCATACACAACATAACTCAAGAAGATGTGGCCACCAAATTATTAGCAACCTCTCTAAAAGTTAAGGCTCTTGAATGGTTTAGGACTCTAACTGTTGGTTCCATTACTTCATGGGATGAGTTTGGGGATGCATTAAGTAAGCATTTTGAGGATAAATCAGATAACTTGTCCCTAGTGGAGTAGTTAACCACTATTAAGAGAGACCCTCAAGAGAAAATGATAGACTACAATAGTAGATTCCTTAAAACATTGAATAGAATTCCAGTATCAGTAAGACCATCAGCTGACCATGCTTTCCTTTACTACTTGCAAATCTTGAATGGTCAAATTTCTATCATGATCTAGTCTATGGGTGGTACTTCTTTACCTCAGGCTTTTGACCTAGCTGTCAGGGCTGAAAATTGTTTAATCCAAGCAGGCATGATTGCTAGAAGGCCACCAATGCCCATTTTCCCTAGCCTTCAGCCCATTGCACCTACAAAAGTACCCCCATTTACCCCTACTCCCACCATATTAGCACCTCAAGCTAGTACCAGTGGTCAAGAGCTAACAACTAGTTTCTCTCAAGAGCTACAAGAAATAAAGAATAGCCAATAGAGTAGTCAGCAAGAAATGACAAACTTATTGTAGACCTTGACTAAAGAGGTTACAAATTTGAAGAAACAAGGTCAAGGAATCAGACCACCATTTCAATCATAAGGCCAGGGTCCTAATTAGCAATATCAAAATCAAGGATAGCCTTATCAACAAAATAGGCCACCATACCAAGGAGGTTATCAAGGACAAAGGCAAAGTTTCAATCAAAGACCATTCCAACCATATAACCCTGCACCTATCAATTCTACAAATCCAGTGAGGGATATGGTTCCTAGTCAAAATAATATGGCTATGGATAATGAATGGTGCTTTCCTTGTAATTAGCCTCATAATCAGGCTACATATTCAAATGGATGGATGAACCAAGCTCTAATGGTTCAAAATGTCTCACAAGCTCAATTAGAGGTTTCATCCAGTGGGTCAGTCCCTCAACAAGAATCACAAGAGAATGAGACCGCTCTCTTTAATTGGGAGCAACCAGATTTCAATGGAGTCAATGATGAAGTTGCTTTTGTTGCTTATACAAGAACAAAAAGAAGAGCTCAGGACATGGAAAGGGTAGATTCTAATGCCAAAGCTACTACATTTGCAGAGCTACTACAACAAGCTAATCCAATCACACCTAAGGAGGCTCCTGCCATCACAAGAAAAGAAGACCAACAGCCTAAAGAAGTGGAGCCCATCATAGTAAAGACACAAAAAAGAGTACACACTGTGACACCTTTTAACATTATTGATAGCATGAAGAAGGTCAACATTACCATGTCCATGTGGGACTCTCTAGCTCTTCCAGGATAGCTTAAAATTTTAAAGAAGGCCATGACAAAAGTGACAACTCCTCAACCTGCAAAAGAAGCTGCAAAGCTAGTGTTGGTTAACATTGATCAAGAAAAGGAGGCTCCAAGTAGCAACTCCAAGGCCAACACCATGCAAGGTAGGTGTTGGGAGTTCCCTTTGATCTTCAACTTGTAGATTTATACTTTGATGGATAACTTTAATAAAAATTTGACTCTATCACCACTCCAAAGTCTACAAGGAAGAGGGCCAATTAACAAGGATCAAAAGAGATCCTCCTACACTTTCAGCCTTAATGCTCAGGCAGGTGTACCCTTGATTCAATTCTTGAAATGAATCACAAAATAATATACAACTATACTCTTTACTAACTGATTTAAGATTTTATCATTTGAATGTGTGGGTGATTGATGATGATGGACTACCTCTAGAGAAGGGATCAGTGCCTTAACCAGGGAAAAGAGTCACTTGATAACATATATCAACTAAACCTTAACTCAAACACACATGAACTCAAAGTAAGTGCTTTTCCTATTACTCCCCTCACTCCCAAACATGATCATCAAATTCCAATCTAATAATGAACTCACTGAAACCACCCTAAAGGCTTTAATCCTAACTTTGTTAGGAACTCCAAGATGATCTCACAACACTCTTTATTTACCATATGCTAATCCACTTTGTGACCTTAACATATATGAATCCACAATCAGAAAAAAGTAGACAATCAGAGATTTGAGATAGAAATTCAAGTGTATTCTCATTAATTTTTAGAATCAATACATTACCAGGACAACAAAATGCTGAGGGAAAAGACCCCAAAATCCAAGCTCTCCTTACTCAGTATAATACCATCAACAACAACCAGGGACCAAAAATAAAGTTTTGGAACCTGCACTAAGTCAAAAATTCTACAATATATACCACCGCTAGTCACCTTGGGAACCCAAAATAGGTTGCAACAAGATATGGATGACTAGGGTTAGGGTTTCACCCACTAAACCCATTAGAAATGGTCACAAATTTATTATAGGGGAAGAAACCTAGGAAACCAGGAGAAAGAAAATCCCAAAGTGATTCCAATCATGAAAAATCTCACTGAGAAGGTATTGAGAACCACAAAAACACCCAAAATGTCAACCCATTTGGCCATTTGTAGCACACCTCAAGCATGAAAAACATAGTATAGACCCCTCCAGAGGATCATGGAACACCCTGGACCACACTGCAATAGCAAGTGCCACCAACCAAATCAAATCTGGTTGTGAAAGCATTCAATTTTAGTACTTTCTATTGCTGGAAACCCTTCAAAAATTCAAATTAGAAAAACAACGGCTACTTTATGGTGCTTGCAGCAAATCGATGGTCATAATTTGAATCTCAATCAACTTTAAGTCCGGATTGTCCGATCTTTCTTTTTCATGGTCTTTAAGTCTTAACTCAACCACCACGCTCGGGTTTACCTCTAGCGAACACATGACAAGGCATTTCTTATTCACTGAATAAAACCTTAACTCACCACTTAACCCCATGAACTGGTGACCAAAGGAATTAACTCATCCCAGCTATATCTGGAAAACTAGCGACCAAAGGCTTTCATCAGTTGGTGAAGAAATTTATTTGTCTGCCAAATAGTTTAGCGATCACGCGAATACACACTCGTTGAATCATGAGCCATTTTAGAATACCGCCATCTCATTTTGCAAATGAGAAAAAAGCACTGAAACCTTATCAGGCCACTAAACAAATTTATCAAGACCGCCAAACCATTAGACCAAACCTGGGCCCGCCCTTGATGAAATCAATGGCTATCTTAAGTTCGCATGGAGCATAAAGATTCTATCAGAACTTAAGACAACCATTAGATCAAGAATCTTACCCTATTCTAACATCCTTCTGACACCGAGAGAGATCAATGGTCATCTTAAGATCGCAAGTGTCAGAGAAAACCCATTAGATTACATGCTGACCATTGATGCTCTATCATTGTCAAAACCCACTAAGCCTCGAAATACCTGGCCCCACTAACAACATGTCTAGTCACTCTATGTGGACCAATCAAAGCTTGCCATATTAGCACACCTGGCATGTGGACCCACTGCACTTTATCCCCTCTGAAAAAGGTTGAATTGATGGACGGTGTATGATCTTAAGCCTTTGATAGATCCCATAAGATCATGCACCTGTCGTTGATTTTCTGATAGTGTTAGGACCCTCTGACGCATCTAGAAACTAGGTCCCACTGAAAACTACCAATGTGTTGATACATGGACCAATAAGATGCTACCATTTGTGCATATGTGTCATTATGGACCCATGGTTTAATCCTTTAGGAGATTAGATGGCTATTGTTAAGGCATGATGTTAAAACCCGCGCATCTTCCCTGAGTGGTATGGTGACAACTATCGATCTTGAAGACTCTTTAATTGCCAGCATGGAAAAACAATAGGGCCCACTGGGACAGCTGTCATGAAGTCACGTAATCACATGTCAGAACCTTCTAATAGCCTGTAGTCTTGCAAATTAACAACAACCACATAATTTTTGCAAGGTGAAACAAAAGAAAGAAATTTTGCAGCTGGATACTTAGGAAAATAAAATGCCGAGAGACTTAGGAACTTAGGGAAATATTAAAGGGGGACCCTGATGTAAAACCTAACCACATAGTGAGCGAGGGGACATAACATTTAAGCACATGGGTTATTGAGATTTTAAGTGACCTGAAAAGTTAACTTGAAATTAGAATAGGGCCTGGGTAGACTTAGGGTATTTTGAACACAACGGCTAGTTTTTAAAAAAATTGAACTAGGGCTAATGCCAGAGACCTAAAAGCAATCATAGGGACCAGGGGGAAAATTTTATAGCCATGAAATTTTTTTCACATGCTAATAGTGGCTCTATCTAGGGATGTATGCCTCCTGTAGGCATAACAAGGATCTAGAATCATTGGTTAAAGAAGACCACCTACTGGATAAAATTTCAAACAACAAAGAGCAACAAGACCAAAAACTGATAGACCAAGACAAAATAGGATAGGGGAAAGCAATTATTTATAGAATTTATAGAATGTAAAAACCTAACTACTGTTCATGGAAAATGGGATACCTTCAATTGAAGTATTTCTTCAAGAATTGTCCATGAACCGGCAATTCCTGAACATCATCATTTAATTCTTTTACAATGTATGAATCTTGGCCCCATTTCTCATGAATTAGATATGGCCCTAACCAGATGGGATCAAATTTACCATTTTTTCCTTTATCCTTCAGTCTGGCATTCAAAATTAATACCAAATCACCAGGCTCAAACTTCCTATCAACAGTCTTCTTGTCATACAAATTCTTAACCTACAACTGCAATCTGGCATTTTTTGCAACTGACTCTCTTCTAGTCTCATCCAACCTAATGAGGTCCTCAATCCTCAATTGCATCTCATCATCTATGTCATCATCATATAACTGAACAAATTTATTCATTTCCAACAAATTATTTTGAGGCATCCTTGCATGTATTCAATATACTAAGTCAAATGGTGGACAACCAATTGCCCTCTTCACAATTACCCTATCAACCCATAGAGCTAATGGTAGCTTTGAATTCCATGCCCTCTTATTCCTTTCAAGAATCCTCTTGAGGATCTTAATCAAGCTCTTATTAGATGATTCTTCCTGTCCATTTCCTTATAGATGATAAGGTGAGGAATTAGAAATCTAAATTCCCAAACCTTTGCAGAATTCCTTGTATTCAATAGACCTGAAGCACATTGCACTATCACTTACTATTTTCTCAGGGAAACCAAACCTTGTAACTATATTGTTCAATAAAAAATCAATTACCACCTTAATAGTTGCATTTCTTGTAGGTATAGCTTCTACCCATTTTGTAAAGTAATCAATGGCAACTAAGATCCATGAGTGTCCTCCACTTGACTTGTTTGCTATCTCCCCTATGAAATCAATCCCCCATTGTTGGAAAGGAGCTTGAATTTTTACTATTTTTAATGGGACATTACCTAAAAATTTAAGCTTACCAGAGAACCTTTGACAAGCATCACACCTCCTTACCAACAGTTCTGCATCCTTGAAGATTGTGGGCCACCAGAATCCTAGTCTTAAGATTTTATGAGCAGTTGGTTTACCCATATAATTTCCACCACAAACTCCCTCATGCATTTCTTTCAACAACTTGTTAGCCTGATCCTCATCCACACATTTCAATAGTATGCAATCTAAATTCTTTCTATACAATTTACATTTCACAATTACATACTTGATGGCCTATAATTTTAATGTCCTCTTCTGATTATCATTCATTCTTGCTGGGCATCTCATATTTCTTAAGTAATAGATAATATCTTGATACCAAATACAATCACCCATGTCACATGTATAATCAATTTCAGAATGATTTACCTGATTTGTATCAAGATTGGATTGAGCCATCAGTTTTGCCAATCCTTTTCCTCTAACCAATTTAGTAATTTGGATGTCAACATTGAATTCTTGGATCCTATTGATCCATCTACATCTTCTTCCAGACACCTCTTCCTATGAGAAAATATCCTTCACAGCTGCACTTGGCACAAAATCAATCACAACTGCCCCCATCAAGTAACACCTAAAAGCCTTGACTTCCTTCACAAGTGCATATGCTTGTTTCTCATTTATGTCATACTTCAATTCAGCAGCCTGCAAAGATTTACTAAAAAATGCAATAGGCTGCTCAAAACCATCTTTATTCTTTTGTAACAAAACTGTAGCAATAGTGTGAAAAGATGCAAAGGAAAAGATGTGCATTGGGACATTATAATCAGGTGCCTTAAGCACTGGTGCATCTTTGATAGCTTGCTTGATATTTTTGAAAGCCTCATTAGGTTCACCCTCCCAATTGATTGCAGATCCCTTCTTCAACATCTTAGAAATAGGTCTAGTAACCTCTACAAAATTTGTCACAAACCTCCTTAAGAAATTGACCTAACCAAAGAAGGACTAAATCCCTTTAACATTCTTTGGTCTCTAAATTTTATCAATAACTGCTACCCTCTCCGGGTCAATTCTCACTCCTTGCTTGCCAACCAAATGGCCAAGCAACTTACCTTCAGTGACACCAAAAGCACACTTCCTTGGATTTAATGAAATGCCATATTCCAAGGCCCTCACAAATATTTTTTCTAAATGAGTACAATGGTCCTATTCCTTCTTAGAATGGGAAGTTAAATCATCTTGATAAACAACAAGGAAGACATTGATAAAATCTGAAAAGGAAACATCCATTGCCCTCTGAAAAGTAGCACCAACATTTGTGAGACCAAAAGGCATTCTCACATAAACATATGTCCCCCAAGGTGTTGCAAAATCTATCTTGAATTGTTCTGATTCTTTTACAATTACCTGATTGTAACCAAAGAAACCATCCATCATGGACATTAGTTTAGATCCTGTTACCCTCTGCAACATAGCTATCCTTTAATGAACTAATGTTCAAATTCCTGAAGTCCACACAAAGCCTAATGTCACCATTCTTCTTTCTCACAGGAACAAGGTTTGAAACCCAAGAAGAGTGCCTTATAGGCTTGATAATTCAAGCATCTCTCAGCTTCATTAACTCTTCTTGCATCTTGGGTACCAAAGTAGGATTAATAGGCATTTGTTTTTGTCAGAAAGGTTTAGCATCTTCTCTCAATGGAATAATATGCTGAAATAAGTCTTCTCTATAAACCTTTAGGTCATCATATGACCATGCAAAAACATGCCTAAATTTTCTTAACAATTCAATCAAAGATTTCTTCACCTTTTGAGACATATCTCTACCAATGTATACTTTCTTAGGTGCCTCATGTGTTCCAAGATTTATCTCCTCTAAATCAGCATGACCTTCTCTTTCAATATTCTTTTGAACTCCATCTTGGTTATCAAAGACAGTCTCCAAAACAACAAGCCCCTTGGGCACCTTCTTAGTTCTAAGTTGAATGACCTCATTGCCAAAGACAACCTCCTTTCCTTCTACTGACTCAACCAAGGCTGAACAATCAAATTCTTGACCATTATACTGATCTTCACAATTCATAAACTTCAAGATATCATTATCATCATCAAAAACTTGCCAATTTTCAACATTGGCTGGTATACTAGCCCTAGCCTAAATTTCAACTTTAGAGATACCAAAAAAAGTAATATCATTGGGATTGATTGCTATATTGGCTAACAAATCAGCCATCTTATTGTTACTCCTATCCTTCCACTCAATATTGAAGGCATCAAAATGTTCAATCAAATCCCAAACTACATTCCTATATTGTTTTAACCTCTTGTTCTTGGAAGCATATACTGACCTGACTTGGGACACCCCTAACTCAGAATCACCAACAACACATGCATTTGATACCATGCTTTTGTGCCAACCTCAGTCCTAACAACAATGCCTCATATTCTGCTATATTGTTGGTACAAAAGAAATTCAATGTGAAAGAAAATTTGTAGGTGTTGCCATCAGGAGAAATAAGTAAGATACCTACTCCTACTCCATCTTTGCAATTTGCACCATCAAACTACATTACCCACAAATCATGCTTCATAGAATTAGCACTTACCTCAATAGAGATAGGTGACAAAATAGGTTCATTTTCAAGTACAGGGATCTCTATCCTAAAAGCATTAATATCAGTATCCTCAAAACATGTAGTTTCATTATCAATATTCCTTTCAATCATGTGGCATACTCTTGGCTCTCACTCAATCTTGACAAACTGATCCTCAATCTTGAAAGTAGCATAGGACAGATCACACTGTAGACTTCCACCCATGGTAGCACTCCACCTTCTAGATAGTAGCATCCCATAATGAGGAGGGATGTCCACCACCAAAACACTCATTATTAACTCTTTCTCTAGATATGCTGCCAGCCTATATGGCATTGCATTGATAGTCCCAATAATTGGTACCTCCCTCTGATCCATTACACAACATCTTCCTTGAATTTTATCAACTTTAAGGCCCAACTTCTCCATGATTTTGAAAGGCATGACAGTATTAGAGGCACCACTATCAATCATACAATTTCTTAGTTTCATTCCATTCACAAGGACACTTAAAAAGAATGGATCAATTTTTTGAAGGCTAGCATTGATAGAACTGTCCAAATATATAGGAGGAATTTGAGATACAATTCCCTGAGCAACAACACCTTTCAAAGCTTTATCCTGAGATCCATTGAATGCAACATCATTGTTATGAACAATATCTACCCATGCAATAGCTATGTCTTTGTGTTTAGGGATCCTCAACAATTCTAATAATAGAACCTTAACTGTAATTTGGGACAACACAGATAACATATCAACAAGAGTAGTGGGAGGAATCTCAATCTACACTACCTTAATGTCCTTTTTTTTGTCTAATACATTAGGTGTATTGGCTACCCTCATTTTTTCAATCTTAGCCATTGTGTTAACTGGCTTCTCTATCTCATTAGAAAAAATTTCAACTCCAACTCCCTTAGCCTCACAATTCTTACCTTTTACATTCTTGAATTTCACCATGTGATCACCTTTTGATTTTTTCTCATTCTAGGCTCTCAGAAGTTGGTACTCTTTATAAACATTCGTGTAGCTTTCTCATTTGCATTCCTTGCCACCATGCCTCTAGTTTGAACTTGGGAAATCATTTCTATAGTAATCCTATCCATCTCTTCTCTAGCTTCTTAAATTTACTAGCTCAGAAGAAGAGTTCATGTTACATGTCTTCTTATCAATGTCTTCATCATCAAAAAAAACCTCTTGATGAAAAAGGGCCTGATTGTGTATCTTCACATTTACATCTACCTCTTCATCAAAATCAAAATCATCTTCATATCCTAGATATGAAGTAGCCATGTTGCATCTAACATCATCCTGATCTTCTTCTTGATCTATCTCCTCATTGCCACAATCTTGATTTGCAGCCATAGAATGTGCAACCACACAATGCTCTACAGAATGAGGGGACTGGCATGCAACACACCAAGGTATGTCCTCCATGACATTTATTGAAGCCTTTTGTAGAGGGTCAAGGACACCTCTGTCATTATTTCCTCTTGCAACAGGGACAACAGGCTTTCCATTCTTCCATTGGGTGTTGTAAGGGTAGTTCTGCAATCTATTCTGCTTATTGAAATTATTGTTGAACTGAGGCCTTTCATTGGTAGGAGCACTAATGTTCCTCTTTGCAGGTGCCTTAAAATCCTTCAATGCATTGAGCACCTTATCCAATTTATCTTCTTCTTGCCTCTTAGTTCCAACACTCCTATCATTTTCTTTTTTGTATTTCTTGTCCCCAAACAACTTAGGATCATCTCTCTTCCCACCCAACTTTCCTAATATTTTCATATTGTTCTCAATATTGACAACAATCCTAAAAGAATCTCTAAGGGTTCTTGGTTCTTTTTCCCTGAACAAGTATCCCATATTTCCATCAAATGCATTGAATTATGTAGTTAGACAAACATTGTCATCTAACCACATAACTTGGAACAACTTATGCATACCCTTCTAAAATCTCATGTTGAATTCAGCTACAGACTGATTCTAATTTTTCCTTATGGTATTGAATTCATTCAACATCAAACTAGCATTAGGCTTGTCACCATATTGCTCTTCAAAGTATCTCTCAAAGGAATCCCAAGTATCAATACATTTATCAGGAAGTCTCTTAAACCAATCTATAGCATCCTCCATTAGAGATTGAACAAACAATTTCATGACTACATCCTCATGCTCTACCTCATAATCATTAAGCATATCAACAAATAACCTAAGATGCTCCTCACAACTAATAGCATGATTACCAACAAACTTAGGTACCTTATCTCTTATATCATTTGGAAAAGCATTTGGGTAGCCAAGAATTCCATCAAAACTAATCTTCCTATAGCCTTCTAATTGCATAGGTCTTCTTTGAAAACTTGAACTAATGTTAACCCTAGGATCAACATTTGCATTGACATTTCCATCTACTTGTGCATTTGACTGCTGCTTAGGATCAGCATCTATCCTAGCAGATGAAGAAGGAATTGAACTAGTAGTAGCATTACTAAGTGTAATAGTAGTAGTCATAGATGGCATACCTAGTTCAGTAGAAAATGGACCAAGAGAATTAGCGGATGAAGCCTTCAAGAACAGGATCTTTCTTCTCTTTTCTACTATGGAAGCTTCAATTTCATCCTTTTCTAATTCTCTTGCAAGGTCCTCATCTTCTTTTCTTCTTCTTTCTATCTTTGTGTCCTTATTTGAATTGGGTGGTGGGACCCCTGGTATTGTCAATGATCTACTTGTTTATTGTCCCACCATCTTCTGCTTTCCTTTTTCATTTATAACTATGGTAGGCCTAGTGATCTCATGTCCATTCTTATCCTTAGGCAAAGGAACATAACTTTGCACTTATCTGATCACAAGGCCTTCTTCATCAAACTCATGGTCTTGCAACAAGTGTTCATGCTCACTTCTTAGAGCTTCAAGATCACCAAAAACATCATGCTACAACACCTTAGGAGCATAAGTAAGCATCTTGTTTCTCTCCTTCATTTCATTCATCTTTCTAAGGAGAGACTATCTTTCTATCAAAGCATTCACCTTTTCAGCTTCTCTCTCCTCTTGTAACCTCTTATGTATGGCATCATGTTCTACCAATTGTAACCTTAGTGCATTTAAATCATCTGGGTCTACCATAATGTCATCAGAAACTAATGACACATCCATATCAGTAAGATTTTGATATGGGAAATGGACTTGCCTTGGTCTCATGGGCTCTCTCCTTAAATTATCTTCATCAAGATCTAAATCAATCTCCAAACCCATCTCTCTAGCTTTTTCATCCTAACCTACAGATAATGGACCCTTGTCTTGAAATACAACCTCTGGGGTATCATAAAATCTATCCTTTGAGCGACCACCATCTGATCTAGAAACTCTATCTTGTGAACCTTCCTCACTTGAGGAAACATGTGGTGCTCTTCCTCTGGTATTTCTTCATTCTCTTATGGGAGCACTAGTAGACTCACCATTCCTTCTAATCCAACTCTTCTTCTCCTATCTAGGTGATTGTTCCAGAGTGACCTCTGGATTCTTTCTGACAAAGGACCTAGTATTCCTCCTTTTGTCCATCTTTTACAATCTATAGCACTAGTTCTAACCTCTTGAGTTGCCACCCACCTAGATGGGAAATCTTTCCACTGAATACAATAGGAAAAAAGGAGTGCACTTTACAAATCTTTTATATCTAGACTCTTCCCAAAAGATTCACCATTTTGTTGGGAGTTCCCTTTGATCTTCAACTTGTAGATTTATACTTTGATGGATAACTTTAATAAAACTTTGACTCTATCACTACTCCAAAGTCTACAAGGAAGAGGGCCAATTAAAAAGGATCAAAAGAGATCCTCCTAAAATTTGAGCCTTAATGCTCAAGTGGGTGTACCCTTGATTCACTTCTTGAAAGGAATCACAAAATAATATACAACTATACTCTTTACTAACTGATTTAAGATTTTATCATTTGAATGTGTGGGTGATTCATGATGATGGACTACCTCTAGAGAAGGGATCGGTGCCTTAACTAGGGAAAAGAGTCACTTGATAACATATATCAACTAAACCTTAACTCAAACACACATCAACTCAGAGTAAGTGCTTTGCCTATTACTCCCCTCACTCCCAAACATGATCATCAAATTCCAATCTAATAATGAACTCACTGAAACCACCCTAAAGGCTTTAATCCTAACTTTGTTAGGAACTCGAAGCTAATCTCACAATACTCTTTGTTTATCATATGCTAATCCACTTTGTGACCTTAACATATATGAATCCACAATTAGAAAAAAGAAGACAATCAGAGATTTGAGACAAGAATTCAAGTGTATTCTCATTAATTTTTAGAATCAATACATTACAAAGACAACAAAATGTTGAGGAAAAAGACCCCAAAATCCAAGCTCTCCTTACTCAGTATAATACCATCAACAACAACCAGGGACCAAAAATAATTTTTTGGAACCCACACTAAGTCAAAAATTTTGCAATATATACCACCACTAGTCACCTTGGGAACCCAAAATAGGTTGCAACAAGCTACGGATGACTAGGGTTATGGTTTCACCCACTAAACCCATTAGAAATGGTCACAAATTTATTATAGGGGAAGAAACCTAGGAAACCAGGAGAAAGAAAATCCCAGAGTGATTCCAATCATGACAAATCTCACTGAGAAGGTATTGAGAACCATAAAAACACCCAAAATGTCAACCTATTCGGCCACCTGCAGCACGTCTCAAGCAAAAAAAACATAGTACAGACCCCTACAGATGATCATGGAACACCCTGGACCACACTGCAATAGCAAGCGCCACCAAACAAATCAAATCTGGCCATGAAAGAATTCAATTTCAGTCCTTTCTGTTGCTAGAAACCCTTCAAAAATTCAAATTAGAAAAACAACGGCTACTTTATGGTGCTTGCAACAAATCAATGGTCATAATTTGAATCTCGATCAACTTTAAGTCCTGATCATCTGATCTTTCTTTTTCACGGTCTTTAAGTCTTAACTCAACCGCCACCCTCGAGTTTACCTCTAGCGAACACATGACAAGGCATTTCTTATTCATGGAATAAAACCTTAACTCACCACTTCACCCCATGAACTAGCAACCAAAGGAATTAACTCATCCCACCTATATCTAGTGAACTGGTGATCGAAGGCTTTCATCAGTTTGCGAAGAACTTTATCTATCTGCCAAATAGTTTAGCGATCACACAAATACACACTCGCTGAATCACCAACCATTTTAGAATACCACCATCTCATTTCATGAATGAGCAAAAAGAAATGAAACCTTATCGGGCCACTAAACAAATTTATTAGTACTACCAAACCATTAGACCAAACTTGGGCCTGCCTTTGATGAAATCAATGGCTGTCTTAAGTTCGCATGGAGCATAAAGATTCTATCAGAACTTAAGACAACTATTAGATCAAGAATATTACCCTATTCTGACATCCTTCTGACACTGAGAGAGATCAACAGCCTTCTTAAGATTGCAAGTGTTAGAGAAAACCCATCAGATTACACATCGACCATTGATGCTCTGTCATTGTCAGAACCTACTAAGCCTTGAAATACCTAGCCCCACTAATAGCATGTCCAGTCACTCTACGTGGACCAACCATAGCTTTCCATATTAGCACACCTGGCATGTGGACCCACTGTGCTTTATCCCCTCTAAAAAAGGTTGAATCAATGGATGACGCATGATCTTAAGCTTCTGACAGATCCCATAAGATCATGCGCCCGTCATTGATTTTTTGATAGTGGCAGGACCCTCTGACGCATCTAGAAACTAGGTTCCACTGATAACTGTCAACGTGTTGATACATGGACCAATAAGATGCCACCATTTGTGCATACGTGTCATTATGGACCCATGGTTTAATCCTTTAGGAGAGCAGACGGCTATCGTTAAGGCGTGATATTAAAACCCGTGCATCTTCCCTCAGCGCTATGGGGACAACCATCAATCTTGAAGACTCTTTAACCGACAGCAGAGAAAAGCAATAGGGCTTGTCAAGATAGTTGTCATGAAGTTGTGTAATCACATGTTAGAACCTTCTGACAGCCTACAGTCTTGCAAATTAATGACAACCACACAATTTCTGCAAGGTGAAACAAAGGAAAGAAATTTTGCAGCTAGAGACTTAGGAAAATAAAATGCTAAGAGACTTAGGAACTTAGGGAAATATTAAAGGGGTACCCCAATGTAAAACCTAATGACATAGCAAGTGAGGGGACATAATATTTAAGCACATGGGTTATTGAGATTTTAAGTGACCCAAAAAGTTAACTTGAAATTAGAACAGGGCCTGGGCAGACTTAGGGTATTTTGAACACAACGGCTAGTTTTTCAAAAATTTGAACTAGGGCTAATGCTAGAGACCTAAAAGCAATTGCAGAGACCAGGGGGAAAATGCTATAGCCATGAAATTTTTTTCACATGCTAACAATAGGAACTCAAAGCCACCTCCCTTTTATGTATCTTTAATCATTGCAAAATCTTTAGTGCATAATTGTATGGTAGATAGTGGAGCTACTAGCACTGTAATGCCCAAGAAAGTAGCTGACCAATTAGGACTGAAATATGAACCCTTTCAAAAGAAGGTTACACAACTTGATGGATCCTCAGTCAATACTATAGGTGTGGCCAAGGATACCAAGCTGATCCTACATGCTAGTCCTAACTTCTCCATCCTCCTTGATATATATATTATAGATCTCCCTGCATTATTTGCTATGTCTTTCAAGGGAGTTTACAGCCAAGATAGGAGGCTACCTATCTTCTGATTGGTCTCACATGTTATTTCACACAAGATATGGGACCAAGGTCACCATTAAGTCAAAACCATTAGTAGCACACCATATAGAACCATATGTGTCCAATACCATCAATGTAAACTACCCCATATTTGATGACAGTGACTTCCAAACTATTAGTGAAGCAAGCACAAAGATAGAAAGTATCCCTGATATTCTTCTAGATGAAATAGCTTCAGAGGCCCAAGAAATTCTTGTTTGGGATTTTGGTTTGGGAAGTTATTTAATACAAGAAAGTGAAGCCATAGAACCAAGCCTTCTCAAAGAGGGAACTGATTCAAAGAATCAGAATAATCAAGTTTGGGAACTATTTTTTGATGGAGCTAGAAGTAGACATGGTTCTGGTGGTGGTGCTATGTTAGTGTCCCCAAAAGGAGAAAGGTATTATACTACCTTTAGATTTAGTTTCTCCTGCACTAGCAATACTACAAAATATGAGAGTCTAGTCAATGGACTAGAATGGGCTAGAAAAAGAGGGCTTAAGGCCTTAAAAATTTATGGTGATAGTGAGTTAGTTGTCAGCCAAGTAAGAGGGATAAGTGCAACCAAGAATGACACTTTGAAAGCATACAAGCATAGAATTTGGGATGCAATTGAAGATTTCCATGCTTTCAATATTGTTGTTATCCCTAGGAAGCTAAATCAAAATTTAGATAGGTTAGCTACTATTGGATCTCAGTATGATATTCCAAATAGCATTTCAAAAGAAATGGATCAATAGCATATCAAGGTGATTGTCAGACCATCTATTCCTCATAATGATGTCAATTGGTAAGTGTTTGACAATGATGAACAAATTCTGTAGTTCTTGTTTGAGGAGGATGTTTTTTCAGAGTACAATCAAGATAGGCTATCACAAAGCTATGGTGATCAAGTGATACAACTTAAGTCTAATAAGATGCCTAGAGGTCTTGTCACCTTAGAGACTATCTTCAACAAGGATGATGAATTCAATAAAAATAAAGTTGGCCTGGTAGTCCAACAAGAACATTGTGTTGAACTGGAGTTAGAACTAGGTAAGAGCTTACAACTTGGAAAAGTGAACACTGAATTGGAGAAGCAAGCTTATACCCAATTATTCAAAGAATTTAGTGATGTTTTTGTATGGAAATATGAGGACCTCAAAGGTTTTAATCCAGCCCTTACTTAGGATACTATTGAATTAGAACCTAATGCCAAACCAGTAAGGCAAAAGAAAAGGCCTGTTAATCCCAAGCTTGAGCCACTCACTCATAAAGAAGTACTCAAATTGATAGAAAGTGGTATCATCTACCCCATCAAGCATACTAGTTGGGTTTCCAACCTTGTTCCTATCAGGAAGAAGAATGGGGAGTTGAGGTTATGTGTTGACTTCAGGGATCTTAACAGGGCCTCTCTAAAAGACAGCCATCCACTGCCCTCCATGGAACAAATCTTACAATGTGTCTCTAGATCAGAGAGATTTTCATTATTGGATGGCTATTCAAGATACAATTAGATCTTAGTGAGTGAAGAGGATCAATACAAGACTTCATTTACAACCAAGTGGGGAACCATGGCTTATCAAAAAATGCCCTTTGGTTTGTCAAATGTAGGTGCTACATTTTAAAAGGCAATGGATATAGCCTTTAAAAGCCTCATGTACAAATTTGTACTAGTCTACTTAGATGACATAACTTTCTATTCAAAGCATGCAATAGATCACATCAAACATTTGAAGAAGATTTTTGAAAGGTGTAGAGAATTTGGGATATCTCTTAATCCCAAGAAGTGTGTGTTTGCAGTCCATGAAGGAAAATTGTTAGGATATGTAGTATCCAAAGAAGGGATCATAGTAGATCCTGAGAGAATTGCAGCCATCTTAGAGCTACCCCTACCACATCATAAGAAAAGTCTCCAATCTTTCATAGGAAAGATCAATTTTGTTAGGAGGTTCTTGCCTAACATTGCAGATTTACTAAAGCCTTTGACAGCCATGTTAAAGAAGAGTTTAGGTTTTAGTTGGACCAAAGAAGGGAGAGTCAATTTCCAGGCTATCAAAGAGGCCTTAACAGAAACCCCTGCTCTCCTAAACCCAAATTTTAGTAAGGATTTTATCCTTTATGCTTATGGGGGTCATGATGCTATATCTGCAATGCTAACTCAAGAAAATTCAGATGGATTGGAGTAGCCTATTGCTTTCTTTAGCAAAGGTTTAGAAGAATATGAATAGAGATACTCTTTTGTAGAGAAACATGTACTTGTTGTGGTAAAGAGCCTTAAGAAGTTTAGATATCTATTGACCCATAGCAAGGTACACTTGAAAGTTACTCATCCAAGTGTCAAAGAATTTTTGCTTTCCAAAGATCTAAATGAGAAAAGAGCTGGTTGGATCACCAAGGTGATAGAATATGACATAGATATTCAAACTACCAAGCTGGTTAGAGGAAGAGGTCTTTGTGAGCATTTGGCAAGGGATGTGTTAGCAAAAGGAAAAATTTTCATGGCTTTGGAATTTTTCTTCTAGTCCCTGCAATTATTTTTGTGCCTCTAGCTTGAAACCCTTCCAATAAATTCATAAATCTAGCCATTGCATAGTTAAACCCTAGCACGCCATGTTTTTAAATCTAATTTCATGTTACCTTTTTGGCCCACTTAAATTTCCCAAAATGCATGTGCATATTTCTTTTCCCCATCAGTCACTTGTTCACTTAATCCTTGGTGGTCTCTTTAAAACTTTTGGCGATTCAGCAAATATGTCAGTCGTGCATTCTCTAAGTTCCCCGGCGGTCAACTTTTTCTCTCAGCGATTAAGCAAACATAGTGTTCACGTAATCTCTTATTATCAGGTGGTTGTCTCTTAACTATCTATGACTTGGTGTGGTGGTTTCCTTTTCTTTGGTCATGTGTTCGCATGATCTTCTGGGCCTGGTCTTCTAACAACATCTCCATCCGACGGTTAGCATAAGTTCTTATAGGATTTGTCAGAAGCTTGAGATCTTACGCCAATTGTTGATCTTTCCTAATGACATAGCCTTTCTTTTCAAGTGGGTCCACATGCTAGGTGTGCTAATTTGGCAGGCTGTGATTGGTCAATAGGAGTATGAAGTGGAATCCTATCAGTGGGATGAGTTTTCTTGGCATCTAAGTAGGTTAAGGTCCAGTTTGGTCTTGTGGCTATTGTTATTCCGCCAGGATGACATGCTCGACTTTTAATGCAATGGTATAGTGATAGCTGTTGATTCTCGTAAAGGATTAGTGGGTCCAAGTTGACACATATGCATAGTTGGTGATATTTTATTGGTCCATGTATTAACATAGTGGCATCTTGTCAGTGGGACCTAAGTTTTTGGATGCATTAGAGGGTCCTGATAGTGTCAGAATATCAATGATGGGCATATGTTCTTATGGGTTTTTTCAGAGGTTTCAGATCTTGTGACGTCCATTGATTTCATATTCTATCAGAGGGTTGTCAGAGCAGGGAGAAGATTCTTCATCTAATGGTAAGCGTGTGAGTTGATGGAATCTTAGAGGGCTATGTGATCTTAAGACTGTCGTTGATCTTCCTGATGTGGGCCCAGTATAATTTCCTTAGTCTTTTGGTGGTCCTAATAAAGTGTTTGGTGGTTTAGAAAATTTTCAATGCTTTTCGCTCATTCACAAAATGAAGTGGTGATATTCTAAAATGGCTGGCGATTTAGCGAGTGTGTATTCGCAGGATCACTAAATTTCTTGGCAGATAGATAAAGTTCTTTGAGAACTAATGAAAGCCTTTGGTCACCAGTTTGCCAGATGTAGCTGGGATGATTTAAGGTCCCTTTGGTTGATAGTTCATTGGGTTAAGTAGTGAGTTAATGTTTCATCACACAAATAGGAAAAGGCATTTTCACACATTTGCTAAGAGGTAACCCAGGCTGGCAGTTGAGTTAAGATCATAAAAGACCGCGAAAGGAAGAGATCTAACAGCCACGACTTAAAGTTAACCTGATTTTAAATTTAGATCATGATTTGCTGCTGGCACTTGGAAGTAGCCATTTATTTTCAAATTTGAATTTGTAGAGGGTTTCTCAATGACAAAAAGGATCAAAATTGAATATTTTCATGGCCAGATTTGATTTGTTTGGTGGCACTTGCTGTTGCAGTGTGGTCCAGGGTGTTCTTTGATTATCTGTAGGGGTTTGTACCATGTGGCTTTGTGCTCGAGGCATCTTGCAGGTGGCCAAAAAAGGTTGACAATTTCAAATTTTCATAATTTGCAGTACTTTCCCTGAGATCTATCATGAGTGCAAATCTTCCTCAGGCATGGCCGACTGGTTTTCTTCCCCTGCATTTATTTTGTGACCATTTTTAGTGGGTTTAGTGGTTGAAACCCTAACCCAAGTTACCTGAAGCTTGATGCATCCTCTTTAAGGATTCCAAGCTGACTAGGAGGTATATGTAGCAGAAATTTTGACTTAGTGCGCGTTCCAAAACATTCTTTTGGTCCCTGGTTGTTGTTGATGGTATTATATTGAGCAAGGATAGCTTGGATTTTGGGTCTTTTCCTTTGGTTTTTTGTTTCTTGGTGATGTATTGATTTCTAAAAATGAATGAGAATACACTTGAATTCCTATTTCAAATCTCTGATTGTCTTCTTTTCTGATTATGGATTCATATATGTTAAGGTCACAAAGTGGATTAGCATATGGTAAACAAAGAGTATTGTGAGATTAGCTTGGAATTCCTAACAAAGTTAGGATTAAAGCCTTTAGGGTGATTTTAGTGGGTTCATTGTTAGATTGGAATTTGATGATCATGTTTGGGAGTGAGGGGAGTAATAGGCAAAGCACTTACTCTGAGTTCATATGTATTTGAGTTAAGGTTTTAGGGTGAGATATGTTATTTAGTGACTCTTTGCCCTGGGATAAGACACTGATCTCTTCTCTGGAACCAGTCCATCATCATCAATCACACACACACACACATTGAAATGATAATATCTTTCAGTCAGTCAGTAAAGGATATAGTTGTATATTGTTTTGAGACTCCTTCGGAGAAGTGAGTCAAGGGTACACCCACCTAAGCATTAAGGCTCAAAGTGTAGGAGGATCTCTTTTGATCCTTCTTAATTGGCCCTCTTTCTTGTAGACTTTGGAGTGGTGATAGAGTCAAAGTAATATTAGAATTATCCATCAAACTATAAATCTACAAGTTGAAGATCAAAGGGAACCCCCAACAAATTGGTGAATCTACTGGGGAGAACAACAATGAAGCAGTATATCTGTTAGGAACTCTCTTTGGGCTTATATTGTAATATTCAAAATCTTCTATTCACCAGATTGATTTACCCATTTGAGTCCCCAAAAAATTGGTGACTCTACTGGAGAGGTCATAGTAAAGAGTCAGATATAAAAATAAATCATTTGCTAACATCTTCCCACTAAGTGTTGAGTGGCAGCTCTAAAATCTCTTTTTGATCAGTGCAGTCCCTGGTAAATAGTGTGAAAATCCTGGTGAGGTTTTGGGTGATTGGAAGAAGCTACAATACAAGCACTATATTTTCCTCTATGAGGAGGTGGTGACTCTACAAAAGTAAAGATCTTGATGGAGCTGCATGATGAGCTCTAGATCTACCTTGTTTTTCAATCAACAAAATCTCTGCTGCATAAGTTCCAAGTATTTTAGTTTTCATATGCTCTATTCTATATGAAAATTAGTTGTAAAGAAATGTTTCCCTATCAATTGTTGAGCACCGTATAAAGGGATGAGTAATAGCAAGAAATTCCTCATGGAGGAATATAGGCCCTTTTGTTTTGATGGCATTGAAGGTGCCCCTAATGAGTTTCCTACTAAGATTGAGGAGTGCTTGCCTAGATTCCTGGCTAGTGGATCTATTTCTACAAGCCAGCATATAGATGACCTCATGGGTGTTTTTGGTGAAATGGATATTGAACATGAAGATGTTGCTATGAGGTTGCTTGTGCAGACATTTTCTAATGGTGCAAGGAAGTGGTTCATCTCCTTGCCTTCATGTTCAATCCCTTCTTGGGATGTGTTGAGAACTAAGTTTGTTGAGGATTTTGATAAAGTTGTTGCTCTCAAGAAGGAATTAGCAAGAATGAAAATGGAGAACTGACAGTTAGAGAAGGACATAAGATTGTGAAGACTGGTGGTTCCTGATGTTGATCATGAGGAGGCTAGTGTTTCTGATGTTGATTCTCATTATGCAGAAAGTATTGAGTATGAAGCTGATTTTGAGGGCAATGCATATGAGGATGCTGAAGATGAATCTGAGGATGGCAATATTTCTTTTTTGTTTGCAGATTTTTCTTCTTGTCAACATGAGAAGACATTTTTCTTGTCCCGGTATGATGATGTTTTGTGTGAAGGAAAGAATATTGGATATGATGCATATGATGATTCCTGTATTGATTGCTTCACACAAGATGATCTAAGGCCAGAGATGTCTACCCTTGTTCTTGACAAGGATGATATTTGCAGCATTAAGGGTGAAGCTGAGGAAGATGATATCAAGGCCCAAAGTCCATTGAGTAGTGAAAAGATTTCAGCACTTTTGGCTGAAGAATTGCATAGGTATTCCCCTATTTTGGACTTTGATTTGCAGCTCCCCTATGATCTATACTTTGACACTGATAATGAGGCCAGTGTGTAAAGTGATGATGTTCCATTTTCACTAGAGATCCCCTCATGTAGTGACTCTACAGAAGAAGAAGTTGAAGGTCATGACATTGTGTTTTCTTGTCATAAAAATTGCAGTGATGAACAAGTTTCTTGTTTATACCCTTTTCCTTCTTTTGCTAAATATGACAGTGATGGTTATAGTGTTGAGGACTTAGTCTTCAATAATTGGGATAGAACTTCTTTTGATGAAAATGACTATGCAGATCAGTTGTCCTATTGTCACAAAAGTTTTGAAATTGACCTTCACTTGGTTCATAATCCAGTTCATGATGACATCAGGGAGGAACCAAGTTGTTGAGTGGCTAAGGCAGTGTATGAAGATAAATTAGAGGATTCATGTCCTTTTTAGCCAAGTAATCCTATGGTAATGCATGATAATCAGTATGTCACATTTTTTGATGCATTACTAGATCATTTTTTTGTTTCCAGTTATCAAAAAGAATTAAATGATGACCCATACTTTTTGGAGTATGAATATAGTGGTGGTGACTAGAAAAGCATGGGTAATGATAAATACAGTTTCATTCTTTCACCCATGAATATTCATGTATGTAAGCCACAAGATAATAAGGATAATTGTAGGTGGTTGGTCACATATGTGGATGAAAATCAGATTTTTGACTCAGGAGGGTCACTGGTTTTCTTTTGGTAGCCTGGGGGCCACCAAGTAAATTTGTATAATTCTTGTAGATTCTATAAATATTTTCCCTTTCCTATTGTGTCTTTCCCTTTTTTGTTTCTCCTGGTTTGGTTGCCAGTTTTTGCGGGGGTCCGTATTTTTGTTCTGTATGTGGTCTGCTCTCCCAGAGATCTGAATTCTTGCATGGACACAAGTTGCCCATCATCCCCAACTAGAGCCACTATTAGCACTCAAAAAAAATTTCATGGCTCTTGCATTTTTCTTCTGGTCCCTACAATTATTTTTGTGCCTCTAGCTTGAAACCCTTACAAGAAATTCATAAATCTAGCCATTGCATAGTTAAAACCTAGCACACCCTATTTTTAAATCTAATTTCATGTTACCTTTTTGGCCCACTTAAATTTCCCAAAATTCATGTGCATATTTATTTTCTCCGTCAGTCACTTGTTCGCTTAATCCTTGGTGGTCTCTTTAAAATTTTTAGTGATTCAGTGAACATGTTAGTCATGCATTCTCTAAGTTCCCCAATGGTTAACTTTTTCTCTCAGTGATTACACAAACACAGTGTTCATGTAATCTCTTATTATCAGGTGGTTATCTCTTAACTATCTATGACTTGGCGTGACCATTTCATTTTCTTTGGTCACGTGTTCGCATGATCTTTTGCGCTCGATCTTTTGACAACATATCCATCTAACGGTTAGCGTAAGTTCTTATAGGATTTGTCAAAAGCTTGAGATCTTACGCCAATCATTGATCTTTCCTGATGACGTAGCCTTTCTTTTCAAGTGGGTCCACATGCCAAGTGTGCTGATTTGGCAGGTTGTGATTGGTTAATGGGAGTATGAAGTGGAATCTTGTCAGTGGGACTAGTTTTATTGGCATCCAGGCAAGTTAAGGTTCGGTTTGATCTTGTGGTTGTCGTTATTCTACCAGGATGACATGCTCAACTTTTAACGTAGTGGTATAGTGACAGCCATTGATTCTCATAAAGGATTAGTGGGTCCAAGGTGACACGTATGCAAAGTTGGTGATATTTTATTGGTCCATGCATTAAAAAAATGGCATGTTGTCAGTGGGACCTAAGTTTCTTGATGCATTAGAGGGTCCCGACAGTGTCAGAATATCAGCGATGGGTGTATGTTCTTATGGGTTTTGTCAAAGGTTTCAGATCTTGTGACGTTCATTGATTTCATTTTCTTTCAGAGGGTTATCAGAGTAGGGAGAAGATTATTCATCTAATGGTAGGCATGTGATCTGATGGAACCTCAGAGGGCTATGCAATCTTAATACTATCGTTGATCTTCCTGATGCAGGCCCAGTATAATTTCCTTAGTCTTTTGGTGGTCCTGATAAAGTGTTTGGCGGTTCTGACAATTTTCAATTCTTTTCTCTCATTCATGAAATGAAGTAGCGATATTCTAAAATGGTTGGCAATTCAGTGAGTGCATATTCATGAGATTGCTAAATTACTTGGCATATAGATAAAGTTCTTCGCAAACTGACAAAACCCTTTGGTCACCAGTTCATCAGATGTAGCTGGGATAAGTTAAGGTCCCTTTGGTCGCCAGTTCATGTGCTTAAGTGGTGAGTTAATGTTTCATCTTGTGAACAGGAAAAGGCATTGTCACACATTTTCCAAGAGGTAACCCAAGCTGGCAGTTGAGTTAAGATCATAAAAGACCACAAAAGGAACAAATCTAAAGGCCATGACTTAAAGTTAACCTGATTTTAAATTTAGACTGTTGATTTGCTGTTGGTGCTTGGAAGTAGCTGTTCATTTTCAAATTTGAATTTGCAAAGCATTTCTCAGTGACATAAAGGATCGAAATTGAATGTTTTCACGGCCAGATTTGATTTTTTTGGTGGTGCTTGCTATTGTAGTGTGGTCCAGGGTGTTCTTTGATCATTTTCAGGGGTTTGTACCATGTGGTTTTGCACTCAAGGCATGTTGCAGGTGGCCAAAAAGGGTTGACAATTTCAAATTTTCATAATTTGTAGTACTTTCCCTCAGATCTATCATGAATGCAAATCTTCCTCAGGCATGGCCCACTAGTTTTCTTCCCTTGCATTTATTTTGTGACCATTTTCAGTGGGTTTAGTGGTTGAAACCCTAACCCTAGTTACCCGAAGCTTGATGCATCATCTTTGATGATTCCAAGGTGACTAGGGGTAATATGTAGCATAAATTTTGACTTAGTGCAGGTTCCAAAATATTCTTTTGGTCCCTGGTTGTTGTGGATGGTATTATACTGAGCAAGGAGAGCCTAGATTTTGGGTCTTTTCCTTTGGTTTTTTGTTGCTTGGTGATGTATTGATTTCTGAAAATGAATGAGAATACACTTGAATTCCTATTTCAAATCTCTGATTGTCTTCTTTTCTAATTGTGGATTTGTATATGTTAAGGTCACAAAGTGGATTAGCATATGGTAAACAAAGAGTATTGTGAGATAAGCTTGGCATTCCTAACAAAGTTAGGATTAAAGCCTTTAGGGTGATTTCAATGAGTTCATTGTTAGATTGGAATTTGATAATCATGTTTGGGAGTGAGGGGAGTAATAGGAAAAGCACTTACTCTAAGTTCATATGTATTTGAGTTAAGGTTTTAGGGTGAGATATGTTATTTAGTGACTCTTTTCCTTGGGATAAGCCACTAATCTCTTCTCTGGAAGTAGTCCATCATCATTAATCACACACACACATTCAAATGATAATATCTTTCAGTCAGTCGGTAAAGGATATAGTTATATATTTTTTTGAGACTCCTTTGGAGAAGTGAGTCAAGGGTACACCGACCTGAGCATTAAGGCTCAAAGTGTAGGAGGATCTCTTTTGATCCTTGTTAGTTGGCCCTCTTCCTTGTAGACTTTGGAGTGGTGATAGGTTCAAAGTAATATTAGAATTATCCATCAAAGTATAAATCTACAAGTTAAAGATCAAAGGGAACCCCCAAAAAATTGAGGACTCTATTGGGGAGAACAACAATGAAGCAGTATATCTATTAGGATCTTTGGTTGGGCTTATATTGTAATATTCAAAATCTTTTGTTGACCAAATTGATTTACCCATCCAAGTCCCCAAAAAATTGGCAAATCTACTGGGGAGGCCATAGTAAAGAGTCAGATATAAAAATAAAGCTTTTGCTAACATCTTCTCACTAAGTGTTGAGTGGCGGCTCTAAAATCTCTATTTGATTAGTGCAGTCCCTAGTAAATAGTGTGAAAATCCTGGTGAGGTTTTGGGTGATTGGAAGAAGCTACAATACAAGCACTATATTTTCCTCTATAAGGAGGTGGTGACTCTACAAAAGTGAAGAACCTGATGGAGCTACATAATGAGCTCTAGATCTGCCTTGTTTTTCAGTCAACAAAATCTCTGCTGCATAAGTTCCAGTTATTTTGGTTTTCATATGGTTTGTTCTATATGAAAATCATTTGTAAAGAAATGTTTCCCTATCAAGTGTTGAGCATTGTATGAAGGGATGAGTAGTAGTGGGCAGTTCCTCATGGAGGAATATAGGCCCTTTTGTTTTGATGGCATTGAAGGTGCCCCTAATGAGTTTCCTAATAAGATTGAGGAGTGCTTGCCTAGATTCCTGCCTAGTGGATCTGTTTCTGCAAGCTAGCATATAGATGACCTCATGGGTCTTTTTGGTGAAATGGATATTGAACATGATGATGTTGCTATGAGGCTACTTGTCTAGACATTTTCTAATGGTGCAAGGAAGTGGTTCATGTCCTTGCCTTCATGTTCAATCCCTTCTTGGGATGTGTTGAGAGCTAAGTTTGTTGAGCATTTTGATAAAGTTGCTGCTCTACAGAAGCAATTAGCAAGAATGAAAATTGAGAACTGGCAGTTAGAGAAGGACATAAGATTGCTAAGACTAGTGGTTCTTGATGTTGATCATGAGGAGGCTAGTGTTTCTGATGTTGATTCTCATTATGCAGAAAGTATTGAGTATGAAGCTGATTTTGAGGGTAGTGCATATGAGGATGCTAAACATGAATCTAAGGATGGCAATATTTCCTTTTTTTCTATAGATTTTTCTTCTTGTCAACATGAGAAGGTAGTTTTCTTGTCCTGGTATGATGATGTTTTGTGTGAAGGGAAGAATATTGGATATGATGCATATGATGATTCTTGCATTGATTGCTTCACACAAGATGATCTAAGGCCAGAGATGTCTACCCTTGTTCCTAAAAAGGATGATATTTGCAACATTGAGAGTGAAGGTGAGGAAGATGACATCAAGGCCCAAAGTCCATTAAGCAGTGAAAATATTTCAGCACTTTTGGCTGAAGAATTGCAGAGGTATGCCCCTGTTTTGGACTTTGATTTGCAACTCCCCTATGATCTATCCTTTGACACTGATAATGAGGCTAGTGTGCAAAGTGATGATGTTCCATTTTCACCAGAGACCCCCTCATATAGTGACTCTGCAGAAGAAGAAGTTGAAGGTCATGACAGTGTGTTTTCCTGTCATAAAAATTGCAATGATGAACAAGTTTCTTGTTTATACCATTTTCCTTCTTTTGCTAAATATGACAGTGATGGTTACAGTGTTGAGGACTTAGTCTTCAATAATTGGGACAAAACTTTTTTTGATGAAAATGACTATGCAGATCAGTTGTCCTACTGTCACAAAAGTTTTGAAATTGACCTTCACTTGGTTCATAGTCCAGTTCATGATGGCATCAGGGAGGAACCAAGTTGTTTAATGGCTGAGGCAGTGTATGAAGATAAATCAAAGGATTCATGTCCTTTTCAACTAGGTAATCCTATGGTAATGCATGATAATCAATATGTCACATTTTTTTATGCATTACTATATCATTTTTTTGTTTCCAATTATCAAAAAGAATTAACTGTTGACCCATACTTTTTGGAGTGTGAATATAGTGGTGGTGACTGGAAAAGCATGGGTAATGATAAATACAGTTTCATTCTTTCACCCATGAATATTCATGTATGTAGGCCATAAGATAATCAGGATAATTGTAGGTGGTTGGTCACATATGTGGATGAAAATAAGATTTTTGACTCAGCAGGGTCATTGGTTTTCTTTTGGTAGCCTGGGGGCCACCAAGTAAATTTGTATAATTCTTGTAGATTCTATAAATATTTTCCATTTCCTTTTGTGTCTTTCCCTTTCTTGTTTCTCCTGGTTCGGTTGCTAGTTTTTGTCGAGTCCCCTATTTTTGTTCTATAGGTGGTCTACTCTCCCAGAGATCTAAATCCTTGCATGGACACAAGTTGCCCATCATCCCCAACTAGAGCCACTATTAGAACTCAAAAAAAATTTCATGGCTTTGGTATTTTTCTTCTGGTCCCTGCAATTATTTTTGTGCCTCTGGCTTGAAACCCTTCCAAGAAATTCATAAATCTAGTCGTTGCATAGTTAAACCCTAGCACACCCTATTTTTAAATCTAATTTCATGTTACTTTTTTGGCCCACTCAAATTTCTCAAAATGCATGTGCATATTTCTTTTCCCCGTTAGTTGCTTGTTCACTTAATCCTTGGCGGTCTCTTTAAAACTTTTGGCAATTCAGCGAACATGTCAGTCGCGCATTCTCTAAGTTCCCTGGTGGTTAAATTTTTCTCTCAGTGATTACACAAATATAGTGTTCACATAATCTCTTATCATCGGGCGGTTATCTCTTAACTGTTTGCGACTTGTCATGGCAGTTTACTTTTCTTTGGTCACGTGTTCATGTGATCTTCTGCACCCAATCTTCTGACAACATCTCCATCTAACAGTTAGCATAAGTTCTTATAGGATTTGTCAGAAGCTTGAGATCTTATGCCAATTGTTGATCTTTCCTGATGACATAGCCTTTCTTTTCAAGTGGGTCCACATGCTAGGTGTGCTAATTTGGTAGGTTGTGATTGGTCAATGGGAGTATGAAGTGGAATCCTGTTAGTGGGACCAATTTTCTTGGCGTCCAGGTAGGTTAAGGTCCGGTTTGATCTTGTGGCTATCATTATTCCACTAGGATGACATGCATGACTTTTAACACAGCGGTATAGCAACAGCCGTTGATTCTCGTAAAGGATTAGTGGGTCCAAGATGACACGTATGCATAGTTGGTGATATTTTATTGGTCCAAGTATTAACACAGTGGCATGTTGTCAATGGGACCTAAGTTTCCAGATGCATCAGAGGGTTCTGACAGTGTCAAAATATGAATGACGGGCATATGTTTTGATGGGTTTTGTCAGAGGTTTCAGATCTTGCGACATTCCTTGATTTCATATTCTATCAAAGGGTTGTTAGAGCATGGAGAAGATTCTTCATCTAATGGTAGGCTTGTGATCTAATGGAATCTCAGAGGGCTATGTGATCTTAAGACTACCGTTGATCTTCCTAATGCAGGCCCAACATAATTTCCTCAGTCTTTTGGTGATCATGATAAAGTTTTTGGCAGTTTTGATAATTTTCAATGCTTTTTGGTCATTCGTGAAATGAAGTGGTGATATTCTAAAATGGCTGGTGATTCAACGAGTGTGTATTTGTGGGATCACTAAATTACTTGGCAGATAGATAAAGCTCTTCGTGAACTAACGAAAGCCTTCAGTCGCTAGGTCACGAGATGTAGCTGGGATGAGTTAAGGTCCCTTTGGTCTCTAGTTCATGGGGTTAAGTGGTGAGTTAATGTTTCATCTCGTGAACAGGAAAAGGCATTGTCACACATTCGCTAAGAGGTAACCTAGGCTGGCAATTGAGTTAAGATCATAAAAGACTGTGAAAGGAAGAGATCTAACGGCCATGACTTAAACTTAACCTAATTTTAAATTAGACCACTGATTTGGTGCTGGCGCTTGGAAGCAGCCATTTATTTTCAAATTTGAATTTGTAGAGGGATTCTCAATGATAGAAAGGACTGAAATTGAATGTTTTCATAGCCAGATTTGATTTTTTTGGTGGCGCTTGCAGTTGTAGTGTGGTCTAGGGTGTTCTTTGATCATCTGCAGGGGTTTGTACCATGTGGTTTTGCACTCGAGGTGTGTTGCAGGTGGCCAAAAAGGGTTGACAATTTCAAATTTTCATATTTTGTAGTACTTTCCCTGAGATCTATCATGAGTGCAAATCTTCCTCAAGCATGGCGGACTGGTTTTCTTCCCTTGCATTTATTTTGTGACCATTTTCAGTGGGTTTAGTGGTTGAAACCCTAACCCTAGTTACCCAAAGCTTGATGCATCCTCTTTGAGGATTCCAAGGTGACTAGGGAGTATATGTAGCAAAAATTTTGACTTAGTGTGGGTTCCAAAACATTCTTTTGGTCCCTGGTTGTTGTTGATGGTATTATATTGAGCAAGGAGAGCCTGGATTTTGGGTCTTTTCCTTTGGTCTTTTGTTGCTTGGTAATGTATTGATTTTTGAAAATTAATGACAATACACTTGAATTCCTATTTCAAATCTCTGATTGTCTTCTTTTCTAATTATGGATTCATATATGTTAAGGTCACAAAGTGGATTAGCATATGGTAAACAAAGAGTATTGTGAGATCAGCCTGGAGTTCCTAACAAAGTTAGGATTAAAGCCTTTAGGGTGATTTCAATGAGTTAATTGTTAGATTGGAATTTGATGATCATGTTTGGGAGTGAGGGGAGAAATAGGAAAAGTACTTACTCTAAGTTCATTTGTATTTGAGTTAAGGTTTTAGGGTGATATATGTTATTTAGTGACTCTTTTCCCTGGGATAAGCCACTGATCTCTTCTCTGGAAGCAGTCCATCATCATTAATCACACACACACATTGAAATGATAATATCTTTCAGTCAGTTAGTAAAGGATATAGTTGTATATTGTTTTGAGACTCCTTTGGAGAAGTGAGTCAAGGGTACACTCACCCAAGCATTAAGGCTCAAAGTGTAGGAGGATCTCTTTTCATCCTTGTTAATTGGCCCTCTTCCTTGTAGACTTTGGAGTGGTGATAGAGTCAAAATAATATTTGAATTATCCATCAAAGTATAAATCTACAAGTTGAAGATCAAAGGGAACCCCCAACAAATTGGTGAATCTGCTAGGGAGAACAATAATGAAGCAGTATATATGTTAGGATCTCTAGTTGGGCTTATATTGTATTATTCAAAATCTTTTGTTGACCAGATTGATTTACCCATCTGAGTCCCCAAAAAATTGGTGACTCTACTAGGGAGGCCATAGTAAAGAGTCAGATATAAAAATAAAGCATTTGCTAACATCTTCTCACTAAGTGTTGTGTGGTGGCTCTAAAATCTCTATTTGATTAGTGCAGTCCCTGGTAAATAGTGTGAAAATCCTGGTGAGGTTTTTGGTGATTGGAAGAAGCTACAATACAAGCACTATATTTTCCTCTGCAAGAAGGTGGTGACTCTAAAAAACTAAAGAACCTTATAGAGCTGCATGATGAGCTCTAGATCTGCCTTATTTTTCAGTCAACAAAATCTCTGTTGCATAAGTCCCATGTATTTTGGTTTTCATATGCTCTGTTTTGTATGAAAATTAGTTGTAAAGAAATGTTTATGTATCAAGTGTTGAGCACTGTATAAAGGGATTAGTATTAGTGGGTAGTTCCTCATGGAGGAATATAGGCCCCTTTTTTTTTATGGCATTGAAGGTGCCCCTAATGAGTTTCCTACTGAGATTGAGGAGTGCTTGCCTAGATTCTTGGCTAGTGGATCTATTTCTACAAGCCAGAATATAAATGACCTCATGGGTCTTTTTAGTGAAATGGATATTGAACATGAAGATGTTGCTATGAGGCTGCTTGTGCAGAAATTTTCTAATGGTGCAAGGAAGTGGTTCCTATCCTTGCCTTCATGTTCAATCCCTTCTTGGGATGTGTTGAGAGCTAAGTTTGTTGAGCATTTTGATAAAGTTGTTTCTCTGAAGAAGGAATTAGCAAGAATGAAAATGGAGAACTAGCAGTTAGAGAAGGACATAAGATTGCTAAGATTGGTGGTTCCTGATGTTGATCATGAGGAGGCCAATGTTTCTAATGTTGATTCTCATTATGCAAAAAGTATTGAATATGAAGCTAATTTTGACGGTAGTGCATATGAGGATGCTGAAGATGAATCTGAGGATGGCAATATTTCCTTTTTGTCTGCAAATTTTTCTTCTTGTCAACATGAGAAGGTGGTTTTCTTGTCCCGGTATGATGATGTTTTGTGTGAAGGGAAGAATATTGGATATGATGCAGATGATGATTCCTGCATTGATTGCTTCACACAAGATGATCTAAGGCCAGAGATGTCTACCCTTGTTCCTAACAAGGATGATATTTTCAGCATTAAGGGTGAAGCTGAGGAAGATGATATCAAGGCCCAAAGTCCATTGAGCAGTCCAAGCTAAAGTCTACCTTGTGGTTAGATAGAATTAACCCAAAGAAGATCATTGGGAACCCTCCTTATGTATTAGTGTATTGTAAGGAGGTGAGGTTGTCTATCTCAGCTGAATTACCAACTTTGGACTTGGCCACTCAATATGCCCTATTTAAGGAAGGGGATCCCTTACAGATCAGATATGCTTAGTTGATGGAGTTGGAAGAGATTAGAGAAAAATCAATGCAGGATATGGAATTCCATCAAATTCAAACAAAGAGGAGTTTTGACAAAAGAGCCAGGGTCATGAATTTCAAAGTTGGAGATGTAGTTCTCAAGTGGGATGACTTCAGATCCAAGCATGGCAGGCACACAAAATTTGATTCATTTTGGGGTAGAGCTATTATACACTAAGTTTGCACCCTTTGTTTCAAGCTCTCTTGGTCTTGATAACTCAGTATAACATGAGAATCATCTCTAGGTTGTGGGACCTTTGCTAATTGAGATGAGACCTCTAGGTTCAAGGCTAGTTCCTCTTGGATAATCACCTTAATTTTCTTCTAGACATGAAAGTAACCTTGGAGGGAAAGGGATAGAAGGAGTGCTTAAAAGGAAATGATTGGAAAGCAAACTACCTAATAGATGATGCACTGAAACTAGGGTTTGGATCTCAGTATGTAGGATGAAATCAAATGAACAACTTAGGTCTAGGAGATCACAACTCACTAAATAGTCTTGCATAAGTATTTCATAGGAGGGCCTGAACATAAGACACAACCTATGACCTGCAAGCAGACATTCACTTCTGCAACTTAGTGTAGAATTGAGACAAGACCATTAGGGGGCTAAAGTATACCCACAAAACATCAAAATCAAATCAAACACAATAACACACAATAATATCAGAAAGAGAGAGGGATCATGAACCCTGAGATATCACTCAAAACATACATATACTTCAATTCAATTAAGAGAGAATATAAACAAGGAAGCATAGGGACATGAGAAATTGTCACAAAATACTTCTGTAGTGTTTAGATAATCAATGGGAGAAATACAACTGTATAATCCAGAGGGTAGAGATGATACCACAAATGACCCTTAAGAAAGGTGAATTTCTTCTACAAATTGTTAACTCTAAGCACTAAGGCTCAAAAAATACAATATATACATACTCAACTACACGCAGGCAGGAGAAAAACCTAACTAGGGTATCATGGATTTTACATTAGGATAATAAACCCTACATTTGTCAAGTCTGATCATCAATGTAACTCTACAAAAATATGGCTGATCAGACCTCAAGTTTGTGTGCCCATCCTTGTACTACATCAACCTACAAACAAGCGACCTAGATTCATCTAGTTTCCTGCACAAAGTCTCTCCATGAATGCTCAAGCTGGTACCTTTCTAAGACAAGAATTGACCCTTGACAGCCACCCATACTTCCTCATCATCTTCTTTCAACTACAAATGTCCTGGAGACATAAATTTTTTGAGCTACCTCACCGCTTGCGGCCTGCAAATCAAATACCAATGAAAAACCCTCTTAGACATATTTGAATTTGAAAACTAACGACTAGCCAGTCATTTAAAATGTGTCCATCGATATCCCTTTCTTCCTAGCAAATGGACAGCTCAGATTGGCTTTACAATAGTCGTAAACCTTCTTGAAAAGTCAGAATCTATATCAGCACATCGTGACCAATGAGAACCGAGCATGTCAGCATATCTATTATTTTGGACCCACCTTGAACTCTTCCTCCTTTAAGTCATTCAGTGACTACGTGACTGAAGACCTCCTTCTAATTCATAGAATCCTTTTCGTTACCCTAGTCTGGTTAAGTGATTCAGCGAACAAGGCTTTTCACTGAATCACTGGGTCTTTCTAATAACCCTAGTTACATTAAGTGAACAAGGGAAATCTCTTTATTCTCTAATTCACTGAATACTTCCCACCCTTGCCAATCTATTTAGAGATTTAGTGAACAAAGCATTCATTGAATCGCCAAGTTATTCAAAGCACTGCTAAACTTTTTCATGAATGAGTGACCAAAGAGAAGTTATCGGGGCCACCAAATATTTTGTCAAACTTGGGCCCTCTCCACATGTCAATTTTCTATTTGTTTTGACCACCCCATCAACAGACACCTCGGCAAGCCTTCTGACAATAGACCCACTAAAGATAAGATTCTGATCTAATGGCGGGTGCATGATCTCATGGCCACCAAATATTGCTTGCACCTTTACGCCAGCCACCAATCTCTTTAAAGTAGGATCTCCTTCTGACAAGCGTACCCACCTAGAAATCTTCATCAGCACATAGCAACCAATCAAATTTGAGCAAGTCAGCACACCTAACAGACTTGGAGCCACAATCTATAGAGGGAGCATCAGATGGTTATCGCTAAACCACTGACTTAAATAGCATGCATCTTATCCTAGCGGCATAGTGACAACCACAAGATCTTGTTTTACTTTAACCTCCTGAAAGATCAGGACCCACTGACATATGCCTAATCACCATTATGTGGACCAACTAGAAGCCACCATTCATATACACGTAGCAGTGGACCCGCCAAGCATAAAGAGTTACATCACTAGGAGAAATCAACGGTTGTCTAAAAATCACATACCTCTGACACTTTTCATGAGAAAACATGCTAGCCGCTAGATCAAAAGAGGACTGACAACTGGGCCCGCTAACAAAATACAATTCATCATCTCTCGACCAATAGGAAGCCTCCAAGTAGGACAATGTGGTAGTGGACCCACTAAACTCTGAAGCCCTGCACAAAAGAAAAGATTGATGGCCATCTGAAGATCTCATGCTCTGACAATGGCCAATGCAAAGATACGCCATCCATTAGATCTTCCTGACTGAGACCCCACTCTAACACATCACCTGCCTAGAGAACTAACCCCACTTTGACCTGGGGACTTAGCGACCGAAGGCAATCTCTTGTTCACTAAATACTTCAAGGAACCATAGTTAAACTTAGAGAATACATGAACAAAGGTCTTCACTAAATCACTGAGTCAAAAGCTAACCCTAAGTAATATTGAGCGATTTCCTGACTGAAGAAAAGTGACCGTTCACTGAGTCGCAAGATACTTAGACCTAACCGCCAAACACTTAGCGATTATGAGAACCACTACAGTCACCAATTCACTGAGAGAAAAGGGTAACCACTGGAAGACTTAGCGAATCAGCGATCGAAAGGAAATATTATGCACATGGGTTTTGAAGACACTTAAGTTTCTGATAAAGTAACAACAAATTATAACACCTAGGGTTTTTTTGAGGGTTTGGCCAATAACGGCTAGTTTTATGAATTTTTTGACTAGAAGACCAAAGAGTTAAAGAGATTGCAGAGGCCAAGAAACAAGAGATAAATCCATGAAAATTTTAGAGATGCCTGGCAAGGTGAAACTAGAGACTTGGGGATAGGTTTTAGCCAAATTTGCATGGATATGAAAATTAGGGTAACATTTTGGTGATTTCTACTAGATTTCAGCCTGCTAGACATAGATCAATGGCCTTGACATATCCATTGGGCATGGGGTCATAACAAGGACACAAAACCTTGACAAAGACAAAAATGGGACCAGAGACAAACTTGTGCACAAGCACTTCTTGGAAAACAAGAAAACTAACCTAGAAAGCAAGGAAAGAAAGTAGGGAAACATTATAAGAATTTAAAGAGAGGGACTAACCTCAAAATAGGGCTTCAAATGGAAACCATTTACTGATATTGGAAAGGTATCTCCTTCAAGATTTGATAGCTGGAAATCATTAGACCCCTTGCACTCTATTATAACAAATGGTCCACCCCAAAATGAATCAAATTTTGTGTGCCTACCAAGTTTGGATCTAAACTCATCCCATTTGAGGACCACATCTCCAACTTTGAAATTTTTGACCCTGGCTCTTTTGTCAAAACTGCTCTTTGTCTAAATCTGATGGAATTCCATATCTTGCATTGATTTGTCTCTGAGTTCTTCCAATTCCATGAACTAAGCATATCTGATCTACAAAGGATCTCCTTCTTCAAATAGGGCATACTGAGTAGCCAACTCCAGAGCTGGTAATTCAGTTGAAATAGACAACTTAGCCTCTCTACCATACACTAGCACATAAGGAGAATTACCAATGATTTTCTTTGGGGTAATTTTGTCTAACCACAATACAGACCTCAACTTAGTATGCCAATCTCTCTGATTATCTTGCAGGGTCTTCTTGATTATCCTAATCAAGTTCTTATTGGTGGATTCTACCAAGCCATTTCCTTGAGGGTAGTAATTGGAACTGGTATTTAGATAGATGCCATTCTTGACTACCCACTCTGAGACTTTGATGCCTGTGAATGCTAAGGCATTATCTAAAATTATGGAATCAGGAGTGCCAAACCTATGAACTATATCATCATAAAAGCCTAGAACAGCACTCTTATTGGCCTCTTTTAATGCAATTGCCTCTGTCCATCTGGTGAAGTAATCTATTGCAGTATTTATCCATTTATGTCCTACACTAGATGGAGGATCGATCATGCCAATGAAATCTATACCCCACTTCATGAAAGGCTGCTCTATTCTGACTGGCTGTAGGGGAAAGGCTACAAGCCTTTCCTTTCCTACAAACATGGCACACTTGATGCATTTTCTCACATAATCATGACTATCTTTAAAGATAGATGGCCAATAGTATCTGACCCTCATGATTTTAAAAGCAGTAGTCCTAGGAGAGAAGTGACCTCCAGAAGGTCCATCATGAAACTCAAATAGGACATCTGCTACCTTTTCTGACTCTATGCATCTTAAAAAGACACCATTGTGATCCTTTCTAAAAAGAACCTCATCAATTAGCACAAAAGTAATAGATTGTAATCTATAATACCTTCTTTTTGCTGAATCCGAACTTCCAGGACATTGTCATGTCTTTAAATAATTGGTCATATTAGGCAACCAGCTTGTTGCCTTGTCTTGTTCTTCTATAGAATGCACCACCAAAGATGCATCCATTTGTTATAATTTCTTTGAACTTTCATCCTTTGCCAAATGTTCACAAAGACCTCTCCCTCTAACTAGCTTGGTAGTTTGAATATCTATGTCATATTCCATCACCTTGGTGATCCAACCAGCTCTTTTTTCATTAAGGTCCTTGGAAAGAAAAAACTCTTTGACTCTTGGATGAGTAACTTTCAAGTGTACCCTACTATGGGTCAATAGATATCTAAAATTTTTAAGGTTCTTTACCATAGGAAGTACATTTTTTTCTAGAAAAGAGTATCTCTATTCATACTCTTCTAAAGCTTTGCTAAAGAAAGCAATAGGCTACTCCAATCCATCTAACTTTTATTGGGTCAACATTGCAGATATGGCATCATGACCTCCATAAGCATAAAGAATAAAATCCTTATTGAAATTTGGGTTTAGGAGAGTAGGGGCTTCTGTTAAGGCCTCTTTGATAGCTTGGAAATTGACTCTCCCTTCTTTGGTCCAACTAAAAGTTGAACTCTTCTTTAACATGGTTATCAAAGGCTTGAGTAAATCTGCAATGTTAGGCAAGAACCTCCTAACAAGATTAATCTTTCCTATGAAAGATTGGAGACTTTTCTTGTTATGTGGTAGGGGTAGCTCTAGGATAGCTGCAATTCTCTCAAGATCTACTCTGATTCCTTCTTTGGATACTACATATCCCAACAGTTTTCCCTCATGAACTACAAACACACATTTCTTGGGATTAAGAGATATCCCAAATTCTCTACACCTTTCAAAGATCTTCCTCAAATATTTGATGTGATCTAATGCATGCTTTCAATAGACAGTTATGTCATCTAGATAGACCAACACAAATTTGTACATAAGGCTTTTAAAGGCCATATACATTGCCTTTTGAAAAGTAGCACTTGCATTTGACAAACCAAAGGGCATCTTTTGATAAGCCATGGTTCCCCACTTGGTTGTAAATGTAGTCTTGTATTGATCCTCTTCATTCACTAAGATCTGATTGTATCCTGAATAACCATCCAATAATGAAAATCTCTCGGATCTAGAGACACTTTGTAAGATTTGTTCCATGGAGGGTAATGGATGGCGGTCTTTTAGAGAAGCTTTGCTAAGATCCTTGAAGTCAACACATAACCTCAACTCCCCATTCTTCTTCCTGACTAGAACAAGGTTGGAAACCCAACTAGTATGCTTGATGGGGTAAATGATACCACTTTCTATTAGTTTGAGTACTTCTTTATGCATAAGTGGCTCAAGCTTGGGATTAACAGGCCTTTGCTTTTGCCTCACTGGTTTGGCATTGGGTTCTAATTCAATAGTGTGCTGAGCAAGGGTAGGGTCAAAACCTTTGAGGTCTTCATATTGCCATGCAAAAAAATCACCGAATTCTTTCAATAATTGAGTAATCTTTCTTTTCCAATTCAGTGTTCACCTTTCCAAATTGTAAGCTCTTACCTGGTTCCAACTCTAGTTCAACACAATGTTCTTGTTGGACTACCAGGCCAGCTTTGTTCTTCTTAACTTCATCAGCCTTGTTGAAGACAGTCTCTAATGTAACAAGACCTCTAGGCATCTTATTGGACTTGAGTTGTATCACTTGATCACCATAGTTTTGTGATAGCCTATCTTGATTGTACTCTAAACAAACATCTTCTTCAAACAAGAACTGCAGAATTTGTTCATCATTGTCAAACACCTACCAATTGACATTGTTATTAGGAATAGAGGGTCTAACAATCACTTTGATATGTTGTTGATCTATCTCTTTTGAAATGCTATTTGGAATGTCATATTGGGATCCAACAACAGCCAACCTATCTACATTTTGGTTTAATTTCCTAGGGATAGCAACAAGATTGAAAGCATAAAAGTCTTCAATTATATCCCAAACTCTATGCTTGTATGCTTTCAAAGTATCATTTTTTGTTGCTCTTATCCCTCTTACTTGGCTGAAACTAACTCACTATCACCATAAACTTTTAAGGCTTTAAGCCCTCTTCTTCTAGCCCACTCTAGTCCATTGACTAGGCTTTCATACTCTATAGTATTGCTAGTGTAGGAGAAACTAAATCTAAAGGTAGTATAATACCTTTCTCCTTTTGGGGACACTAGCATAGCACCACCATTAGAACCATGTCTACTTCTAGCTCCATCAAAAAATAGTTCCCAAACCTGATTGCTCTAATCCTCTGAATCAGTATCTTCTTTGAGAAGGCTTGGTTCTATGGCTCCACTCTCTTGTATTAAATAACTTCCCAAACCAAAATCCCAAACAAGATTTTCTTGGGCCTCTGAATCTCTTTCATCTAGAAGAATATCAGGGATACTCTCTATCTTTGTACTCACTTCACTAATGGTTTGAAAGACATTGTCATCAAATATAGGGCAGTTTACATTGATGGCATCAGACACATATGGTTCTATATGGTGTGCTGCTAATGGTTTTGACTGAATGGTGACCTTGGTCCCATATCTTATATGAAATAACATGTGAGACCAATCAAAAGATAGGTAGCCTCCTATCTTAGCTATAAACTCCCTTGAAAGACATATAGAAAATAATGTAGGGAGATCTATGATATATATATCAAGGAGGATTGAAAAATTAGGACTAGCATGAAGGATCAGACTGGTATCCTTAGCCACACCTATAGTATTGACTAAAGATCCATCAAGTTGTGTTACCTTCTTTTGGAAGGGTTCATACTTTAGTCCTAATTGGTCAGCCACTTTCTGAGGCATTATAGTGCTAGTAGCTCCACTATCTACCATATAATTATGTACTAAATATTTTCCAATAATTAGAGATACATAAAAGAGAGGTGGCTTTGAATTCCTACCTTGTGTGGCATTGCCTTTGGAGTTGCTACTTGGAGCCTCCTTTTCTTGATCAGTGTTAATCAACACTAGCTTTGCAGCTTCTTTTGTAGGTTGAGGAGTTGTCACCTCTGCCATGGCCTTCTTCAAAATTTTAGGCTGTCCTGGAAGAGCCAAAGAGTCCCACATGGACATGGTGAGATTCACCTTCTTCATGTTATCAACAATATTAAAAGGTGTCATAGTGTGTACTCTTTGTTGTGTCTTTGGCATGATGGGCTCCACCTCTTTTGGAATTTGGCCTTCTTTTCTTGTAATGATAGGAGTCTCCTTAGGTGTGATGGGAGCAGCTTGTTGCACTAGCTTTGTAGATGTAGTGGCTTTAGCATTGGATTCTGCTCTCTCCATGTCTTGAGCTCTCCTCTTTTCTCTTGTATAGGTGACAAAAGCAACTTCATCATTTACTCCATTGAAGTCTGGTTGCTCCCAATTAAAGAGAGTAGTCTCATCCTCTTGTGGTTCTTGTTGAGGCACTGAGCCACTGGATGAAGGAGCTTGTGAGGCACTTTGAACCATCAGAGCTTGGTTCATCCATCCATTTGAACATGTGGCCTGATTATGAGGCTAATTACAAGGAAAACACCATTCATTCTCCATGGTCATATTATTTTGAATAGGAACCATATCCATCACCGGATTTGCATAATTTAGAGCTGCAGGGTTATATGGTTGGAATGGTCTCTGGTTAAAACTTTGTCTTTGTCCTTGATAGCCTCCTTGGTATGGTGGCCTATTTTGCTGATAAGGTTGTCCTTGATTTTGATATTGCTGACTAGGACCTTTGCCTTGTGACTAAAATGGTGTTTTGATTCCTTGACCTTGTTTCTTCAAATTTGTAACCTCTTTAGTCAAGGTTTGCAACAAGTTTGTCATTTCTTGTATGCTAGTTGCTTGGCTACTTTTGATTTCTTGCAACTCTTGAGAGAAACTTTCCTTAGCATGTTCTTGACCACTGGTACTAGCCTGAGGTGCTGCTATGGTGGGGATAAGAGTAAATGGGGGTACTTGGATAGGTGCAATGGGTTGAAGGCTAGGAAAAATGGGCATTGGTGGCCTTCTAGCAATCATGCCTGCTTGGATCAAATAATTTTCAGCCTTGACAACTATGTCAAATGCCTAGGGTAAAGAAGTACCACCCATGGACTAGATCATGATAGAGATTTGACCATTCAGACTTTGCAAATAGTATAGAAAAGCATGGTTAGATGATGGTCTTACTGAGACTGGAATTCTATTCCATGTTTTTAGGAATCTACTATTGTAATCTGTCATTTGCTCTTCAGAGTCTCTCTTAATAGTTGTTAACTACTCGACTAGAGACAATTTGTCTAGTTTATCCTCAAAATGTTTACTTAATGCATCCCCTAACTCATCCCATGAAGTAATGGAACCAACAGTTAGAGTTCTAAACCATTCTAGAGCCTTACCTTTTAGAGAGGCTACTAAAAATTTTGTGGCCACATCCTCTTGAGTAATGCTGTGTATGTTGCAAATGGTAGTCACATCTCTTATGTGCTCAAAAGTAGTTGTCTACCCTTCACCAGTGAAATCAGGTATACTCTTAAGTGCCACCAAAGGCACATCATGATGTTGAGAAAAGTTTATTGGGATACCCTAATTAAAGGGTGAAAATGCAAATGGTCTAGCCATTGTAGTAGTTGGAATGTGGAGATTAACAACTATGTGAGTTGTATTTTCTGCTAGATTTGAATCCTCTTCTAGATCTCTGGTTAGAGATCTGCCTCTTCTTCTGGAATGAAAGGGAAAAGGTCTTCTTTCTAAAGTATCAGGAGGTGTTGATTGAACTCTCCTTACAGGGGATGTTCTTTGAGTTGACCTGCCCTTGTGACTTCTTCTTGAGGGCAACTCTGAAAATTGGGCAAGCTTTGAGCTTCTAGTCTCAATTTTTCTCATAAACCTTGAACAAGGTAGCCTGGATCTTTGAAATCAATGGAGTCACTAGATATACTTGGTCGAATGAGTTCTAGAATACTATTTTATGCAATCTTTATATCAGAGATAACATATCTTTTAAACAATGAACTTCCTTTTAGTAGTCCCACCTGGCCTGCTAGAATTGTTATACACTGGCACCAAGGTGGGGTGTACTTGAGCTTGAGCATATACTGATAGTCCTTGTATACTGAACTTTTTTATCCTTTTGTAGATGAAATAATAGGAACACCTTTGAACTTTAATCTGATCTTTTAGTAGTCCCACTAGGCGTGCCAGAATTATTATACACCAAGTTTGCACCCTTTGTTTCAAGCTCTCTTGGTCTTGATAACTCAATATAACATGGGAATCATCTCTAGGTTATGGGACCTTTGCTAACTAAGATGAGACCTCCAAGTTCTAGGCTGGTTCCTCTTGGCTAATCACCTTAATTCTCTTCTAGACATGAAATTAAACCTTGGAGGGAAAGGGATAGGAGTGCTTGAAAGGAAATGATTGGAAAGCAAACTACCTACTAGATGATGCACCAAAACTAGGATTTGGATCTCAGTATGTAGGATGAAATAAAATGAGCAACTGAGGTCTAGGAGATCACAACTCACTAAATAGGTTTGCATAAGTATTTCATAGGAGGGCCTAAACATAAGACACAACCTATGACCTGCAAGTAGACATTCACTTCTGCAACTTGGTGTAGGATTGAGACAAGACCATTAGGGGGCTGAAGTATACCCACAAAATATCAAAATTAGATCAAACACAATAACACACAATAATTACAAAAAGAGAGAGGGATCAGGAACCCTGAGATATCACTCAAAACATACATATACTTCAATTCAATTAATAGAGAATATAAACAAGGAGGCATAGGGACATGAGAAATTGTCACAGAATACTTCTGTAGTGTTTAGATAATCAATGGGAGAAATACAACTATATAAGCTAGAGGGTAGAGGTGATACCATAGATGACCCTTAAGAAAGGTGAATTTCTTCTACAAATTGTCCAACTCTGAGCACTAAGGCTCCAAAAATACAATATATACATACTCAACTGCACGCAGGCAAGAGAAAAACCTAACTAGGGTTTCGTGGATTTTACATTAGAATAATAAACCCTACATCTGTCAAGTCTGATCATGAATGTAACTCTGCAAAAATATGGCCGATCAGACCTCAAGTTTGCATGCCCATACTTGTACTACATCAACCTGTAGACAAGCGACCTAGATTCATCTACTTTCCTCCACAAAGTCTCACCATGAATGCTCAAGCTGGTACCTTTTTGAGACAAGAATTGACCCTTGATGGCCACCTAGACCTCCTCATCATCTTCTTTCAACTACAAATGTCCTGGAGAAATAAATTTTTTGAGCTACCTCAATTCTTGTGGCCTGCAAATCAAATACTGGCGGAAAACCCTCTTAAACATATTTGAATTTGAAAACTAACGGCTAGCCGATCATTTAAAATGTGTCCATCGATATCCCTTTCTTCCTAGCAAATGGACGGCTCAGATCAGCTTTACAATAGTCATAAACCTTCTTGAAAAGTCAGAATCTATATCAGCATATCATGACCAATGAGAACCGAGCACGTCAGCATATCTATTATTTTGGACCCACCTTGAACTCTTCCTCCTTTAAGTCATTCAGCGACTACGGGACTGAATACCTCATTCTAACTCATGGAATCCTTTTCGTAACCCTGGTCTAGTTAAGCGATTTAGTGAACAAGGCTTTTCACTAAATCACTGGGTCTTTCTAGTAATCCTAGTTACATTAAGCGAACAAGGGAAATCTCTTTATTCGCCGATTCATTGAATACTTCCCACCCTTGCCAATCTATTTAGAGATTTAGCGAACAAAGTGTTCACTGAATCACCAAGTTATTTAGAGTAGTGCTAAAATTTTCCATGAATGAGTGACCAAAGAGAAGTTATCAGGGCTACCAAATATTTTTTCAAACCTGGGCCCATCTCCAAATGTCAATTTTCTATTTGTTTTGACCGCCAAATCAGCAGACACCTCAGCAAGCCTTCTCACGATGGACCCACTAAAGATAAGATTTTGATCTAACAATGGGTGCATGATGTCATGGCCACCAAATCTTCCTTGTGCCTTTATGCGAGCCACCGATCTCTTTAAAGCCAGAACCCCTTCTGACAAATGAACCCACCTGGAAATCTTTATCAGCACGTAGCAACCAATCAAATTTGAGCAAGTCAGCACACTTGATAGACTCAGATCCATGATCTGTAAAGGGAGCATCAGATGGTTGTCACTAAACCACTGACTTAAATAGCATGCATCTTATCCCAATGGCATAGCGACAACCACAAGATCTTGCTATACTTTAACCTCCCAAAGGATCGGGACCCACTGACATATGCCTAATCACCATTATGTGGACCAATTAGAAGCCACCATTCGTATACACATAGGAGTGGACCAGCCAGGCATGAAGAGTTACATCACTAGGAGAAATTAATGGTTGTCTAAAAATCACATACCTCTGACACTTTTCATGAGAAAACATGCCAGCTGTTAGATCAAAACAGGACTGACAACCGAGCTTGCTGACAAAATACAAGTCATCATCTCTCGACCAATAGGAAGCCTCCAAGTAGGACAATGTGGTAGTGGACCCACTAAAATCTGAAGTGCTACACAAAAGAAAAGATTGATGGCCATTTGAAGATCTCATGCTCTGACAACGGCTGATGTGAAGATATGCCATCTGTTAGATCTTCCTAACTGGGACCCCACTCTAACACATCACCCACCTAGAGAACTAACCCCACTTTGACCTGGTGACTTAGCAACCGAAGGAAATCTCCTATTTGCTAAATACTTCAAGGAACCATGGTTAAACTTAGAGAATACACAAACAAAGGTCTTCGCTAAATCACTGACTCAAAAGCTAACCCTAAGTAATATTGAGCGATTGCCCAACTGAAGAAAAGTGACCATTCGTTGATTCGCAAGATACTTAGACCTAACCGCAAAACACTTAGCGATTATGAGAACCACTGTAGTCACCAATTCACTGAGAGAAAAGGGTAACCACCAAAAGACTTAGTGAATCGGTGATCGAAAGGAAATATTATGCACATGGGTTTTGAAGACACTTAAATTGCCGATAAAGTAACAATAAATTATAAAAAGGCCTAGGGTTTTTTTGGGGATTTGGCCAATAATAGCTAGTTTTATGATTTTTTTTACCTGAAGACCAGAGAGTTAAAGAGATTATAGAGGCCAAGAAACAAGAGATAAATCCATGAAAATTTCAGGGATGCTTGGCAAGGTGAAAACAAAGACTTGGGGATAGGTTTTAGCCAAATTTGCATGGATATGAAAATTAGGGTAACAGGACCATTTGTTATAACAGAGTGCAAGGGGTCTAATGCTTTTCAACTATCAAATCTTGAAGGAGTTCCCTTGCCTATCTAAGTAAATGGTTTCCACTTGAAGCCCTGTTTCAAGGTTAATCCCTCTCTATAAATTCTTGTAAATGTGTTTTTCTACTTTCTTTCCCTATTTTCTAGGTTAGTTTCCTACTTTTCAAGAAGTGCCTATGCACAAGAAGTCTCTAGTTCTAGTTTTGTCTCTATGTCAAATTTTTTGTGCTCTGTAATGCCCCCATGCCCAATGGATATGTCAAGGCCACTGGTTTTCCATGTCTAGTAGGCTGACATGCAGTAGAAATCACCAAAATGTTACCCTAATTTTTCATATGCATGCAAGTTTGGCCAATTCCCATTTCAAGGTCTACATTTTTATCCTTCCAAGCACTCTGCAAAGTTTCATGGCTTTATCTATCCCCCCTGGTCTCTGCAACTATTTCTAGGTCCCTGGCTAGGTGAAAAGTCCTTAAAAATATTCATAAAACTAGCCATTGTGTTAGAAAACCCTAAAATCCTTTTGGCCTGTTATATTTTCATGTTACTTTATTTGACCACTTAAGTCCCTTCATTTCACATGTGTATTTTAAAATCCTTTAGTCGCCAAATCTCTGATTCCCGGTGATTAACCCCTTAACACTTTTTGATTTGGCGAGTGATTACCATTTCGGTTGGCAGTTTTGGTTTAGCAGCCAAATCAAGATCCAAGATCTATGGTTGTCACATGATCTCATGGCCTCAAAAGATTCCATGAGATCTTGCAATGATCATCGATCTTCCTTTTCCTCCAACATAGTATTTTGTCAATGGGGCCATTATCAGGAAGTGTGCTATGTGTATCCAAGGGAGCGACATTTGATTGGTTGGTGAGAGTATAGCATGGAGACAGGTCAGCAAGGGCCCAATGGGCTGCCTTTCCTTTCAATCCAATGGTGGTCACATGATCGCAAGGGCCCAGAATATTCCTTGCGATCATGCGACAACCATTGATCTTGATTTATCTCTAGGCTCTATCAGGTGGGTCCTCAGTTTCTAATGTGCTCATTCTTCATTGGTCAGTCAGACGATAGCTGGGCTTTTTTGGTAGGACCGTGTCAGAGTATCTATAGAGATGTCAGAAGATTGAAGATCTATGATTGTTGCTTGATTACAACGGATCTTCCAAGCCCTTACGATCTTGTGACAACCGTCTGATGCTCCTTCTGCAGGTTGTGGGTCTATGTTGTTAGATGGGCTTATGTGTGAAGCATTTGATTAGTCCATGTGGTGATGACTGGATTTTTAGTGGGTCCATTTGTCAGAAGGGTCCCAGTCTAATAAAGATCTATGGCTGGTGTAGAAGTGCAAGGAATCTTTCTGACATATAAGAACATGCACCCGTCATTAGATTGGAATCTAAGCTATAGTGGGACCATGTCAGAGCTTTCCGAGGTGTATGCCTACAAAGTAGTCAAGGGTGAATAAAAGAATGACATGTGGTGGTTCTAGGCCCAAGGTTAAGAGTATTCCATGAATCTATGACTAAAGAGCTTTTCTATGTTCGCCAAAGTTAACCGAGGTCAACTAAAGGATTAAATGACTCTATGACTGAAGGGAAAGGTAACCTAAGGTGAACTTGGGGTTAATTCTACAAATGAATGGTTCTTGGGTAAATAAGATCTAATGATCATGTTTTAAAAGGAGATTGAGATTTAAACGATGGTCGTCGATGGAGGAAAGGTGTGGCACCACCTGGTTAGCCATTAATATTCAAATTTTAAATAATTCTCTGCAGGGTTTTTTGCTAGGTTTTGATCCAATGGTCGGTTGCGACAAACTGGGTAGCTAAAAATTTATGTTTCAAGGATGATTACAGTTGAGGAAAATGATGAGAGGGGTTTGGGTGGCCATCTTTGGTCATTTCTTTCTTTCTAAGAGTACCAATTTGAGCATTCGTGGCAAGAATTTGTGCAGGAAAGTTGATGGATCCAGGTTGCTTGTCCATAGGAAAATGAGGTATAGGGATGGACACATAAACTCAAATATCTGATTGGCCATGATGTTGCAGAGATAAAATTATGATCAGACTTGATTGAGTTAGGGTTAGCTATTATTTTAAAGAAAATATTTTGTAACCCTAGGTAGGTTTTTGACTCCTGCCTTCGTGCAGTTGAGTATGTATATATTGTATTTTTGGAGCTTTTGAGCTCAGAGTTGGACAATTGTAGAAGAAATTCACCTTTTCTTAAGGGTCATCTGTGGTATCAGTTCTACCCTCTAGCTTATACAGTTGTAAAGTTCCCATTGATAATTCAAACATTGCATAGGTATTTTGTGATAATCCATCATGTCCCTATGCTTCCTTGTTTAAATTATCTCTTATTGGATTAAACTATATGATGTTTTTAGTGATATCTTAGGGATCCTGGTCCCTCTCTCTTTCTACAACTATTGTGTGTTATTGTGGATGATTGGATGTGAATGCTTTTGTGGGTATACTTCAACCCCCTAACAATCTTGTCTCATTCCTATGCTGAGTTGTAGAAGTGAATGTTTGTTTACAGGTCATAAATTGTGTCTAAATCCATCAGCAATGCTATTGTTTTTGAAATCCTTCTTTTCCCTAAATAACCTCTTTATGTTGCAGACCCTTCTATGAAACACTTATGCAAGCCTATTTAATGAGTTGTGACCTCCTAGACCTAAGTTGTTCATTAGTTTCATCCTCTATACTGAGATCCAAACCCTATTTTCGGTGTATCACCTAGTAGGTAGTTTTCTTTCAAGTCATTTCCTTTTCAAGCATTCCTTCTATCCCTTTCCCTCAAAAGATTTAGTTTTCATGTCTAGAAGAAAATTAAGGTGATTATCCAAGAGGAACCAGCCTAGAACCTAGAGGTCTCATCTTAGTTAGCATAGGTCCCACAACCTGGAGATGATTCCCATGTTATACTAGGTTATCAAGACTATGAGAGCTTGAAACAAGGGTGCAAACTTAGTGTATAACACTAACATGGTTCATTACTTGAAGATAGGACAATGTCCTACAGGCCTAGATTCAGCAAAAAGGAGGTATTATAGACTGCAATCTATTCTTTTTGTGCTGATAAATGAAGTTCTTTTTAGAAAGGATCACAGTGGTGTCCTTTTAAGATGCATAGATTTAGAAAAGGTAGCAGACATCCTATTTAAGTTTCATGATGGACCTTTTGGAGGTCACTTTTATCCTAGGACTACTACTTTTAAAATCATGAGGGCTAGATACTATTGGCCATCTATCTTCAAGGATAGCCATGATTATGTGAGAAAATGCATCAAGTGTGCCATGTTTGTAGGAAAAGAAATGCTTTTAGCCTTGCCCTTATAGCCAATCAGAATAGACAAAACCTTCATGAAGTGGGGCATAGACTTCATTGGCATGATCAATCCTCCATCTAGTGCAGGACATAAGTGGATAATCATTGCAATAGTTTATTTCACTAGGTGGATAGAGGTAGTTGCATTAAAAGAAGCCAATGAGAATGCTCTGTTGGGTTTTTATGATGACATAATTCATAGATTGGCATTCGAGATTCAATAATTTTAGATAATGCATTAGCATTCATAGGCCTCAAAGTATCAGAGTGGGTAGTCAAGAATGGCATCTATCTGAATACCAGTTCAAATTACTACCCCCAAGGCAATGGCTTGGTAGAATCAACAAACAAGAACTTGATTAGGATAATCAAGAAGACTCTACAAGACAACCAGAGGGATTGGCATACCAAACTAAAGTCTGCCTTATGGTTAGATAGAATTACTCCAAAGAAAATCATTGGTAATTCTCCTTACATGCTAGTATATGGTAAAGAGGCCAAGTTGTCCATTTCAACTGAATTGCCAACTTTGGACTTGGCCACCCAATATGTCCTATTTAAAGAAGGAGATCCTTTGCAGATTAGATATGCTCAGCTCATGGAATTGGAAGAACTCAGAGACAAATCTATGAAAGATATGGAGTTCCATCAAATTCAAACAAAGAAGATTTTTGATAAAGAGCCAGGATCAAAAATTTCAAGGTTGGGGATGTAGTCCTCAAGTGGGATGAGTTCAGATCCAAGCTTGGTAGACATACCAAATTTGATTCATCTTGGGGTGGACCATTTGTTATCACAGAGTGTAAGGGATCTAATGCTTTCGAGCTATCAACTCTTGAAGGAGTTCCCTTGCTTATATCAGTCAATGGTTTCCACTTGAAGCTCTGCTTTGAGGTTAATCCCCATCTGTAAATTCTTGTAAATATGTTCTTGTTTTCTTCCCCTATTTTCTAGGTTAGTTTCCTACTTTCCAAGAAGTGCTCGTGCATAGTTTTGTCCCTCTCATTTCAGTTTTGTCTGTCTATCAAAATTTTTGTGTTCCTAAATGACCCCATGCCCAATGGATATGTCAAGGCCACTAGTTTTCCATGTCTAGCAGGCTAACATCCAACAAAAATTGCCAAAATGTTACCCTAATTTTCCTGTGCATGCAAATTTGGCTAAATCCATTCTAGGGTCTCTTTTTTTACCTTGTTGAGTGTCCCTAAAAATTTCATAGCTTTACATCCTATTCTCTGGCCTCTGCAATTCTTTTAGTTCCCTAGTCTGCAGTTTAAAATTTTGAAAAAGTAGCCGTTACAAGAAAAAACCCTAGAAAACCCTTTGGTCGGTTTCTATTTTATTGTTACCTTTATCAGCCACTTAAGTTCTCAATATCCATGTGGGTTATATTTTCCTTCAGTCGCCAATTTTCTAAGTTCTTTGGTGGTTCCTTTTTCTATTCGATGAACTAGCAACTACAGTAATTCTCCTGGTCATGAAATGAAATGGTGGTGCCCTAAGTCATTCAACGACTCTATAAATTTCCCTCAGTCAGGCATTCTTTTAATGAACTCAAGGTCAAGCTTCTAATTTAGCGATTCTATGAATGCCTTATTCATGTATTCTCCAGGTCAAACTAAGGTTAAGTGTTTCTTTCAATGACTGAGTGAATTTCCTTCAGCCATGCATTCACTAGGTTTTTCAATGGTTATCTATTCCTTTCAGCAACTAGGTGACTATAGTGGTCGCATAATATCTAATTCTAGACGGTTAAGTCCTTAATAGCTAGTGACTCAGTAGGTGGTTTGTTCTCTTTGGTCATGTGATTGCTTAATTTCTTAGGCGGTCTTAGTATGTGGGGTCCCAGTTCAGCAAGATCAATAGTCATCGTAAGTTCATGAAGGGTCTGTCAAAGGCTTGTGATCTTGCGACAACCATTGATCCTTCCTTGTGATGCAGCATTTCAAAGCTTTTGTGGGTCCACTACCACGTTGTCCTACATGGAGGTTTCTTATTGGCTAAAGGTGATGATTTTTAAGCATGTCAGAGTGGGCTTGGCAGGCTGTGTCCCTTTTGATCTGATGGCTAGTGTATGATCTCATGGGTTGTGTCAGAGCCATGAGATCATGCACCGATCGTCGATCTTGTTTTAATGTTAGAGAAGGCTTAGGTGGGTCCTCATTTGTTGATGTGCTCAAAGATGATTGGTTGCCAAGCGCTGACAAGGATTTGCAGGTGGATCTGATGTGTCAGTGGGGTCCCAGTTAAAATGTGATCAATGGCAAGCGCATGATCGGAAGGAATATTCAGAGACTATGAGATCATGCACCCGCCATTGGATCAAAATCTTGTCTTCAGTGGATCTGTGTCAGAGAGGTGTCGAGGTGTTTGCTGATGGCATGGCTGGAATGAATGAAAGAATGAGAAGTGGTGGATGGGCCCAAGGTTAGAATGTGTTTGGCAATTTTGATAAAGGTTTCATGTGTTCGCTCATTTGCATAATAGTTTAGTAGTGCTCCAAATGACTTAGCGATTCAGTGAATGTTTTGTTTGCTAAATCTCTAAATAAACTGGCAAAGGTCTTCGGTCACTAGTTTGCCATGTAAGCCGGGATTCTCATGAGTGGTTAAGGGTTATCTTGTGAACATGTAAATGAAGTTTTCTCGCATTCACGAAGTGTAACCAGGTAAGTTAAAGGACTCAATGATTCAATGAAAAGCCTTGTTCATTGAATCACATGACCAGACTAGGTTAAGCCAAAGGTTTTCATGAATAAAAAAAGGGGTCTTTGGGCATGCAGTTGCCAAATGATTTAAAGGAGGAAAAGTTCAAGGTGGGGCCAAATTGCCAGGTGTGCCGACGTGTTGAGATTTTATTGGCTGCAGTGTGCTAAGGTGTTTTTTGACCTTTCAAGGAAGGTTTGTGACTGTTGTAAAGTTATCTGAGCTGTTCATTTTTTGGGAGATAAAGGACATCAACAACTATGTTTTAAAGTGATCGGCTAGCCGTTAGAAATTCAAATTAAAATCCATCTACAAGGTTTTCACCATTATTTCTCATAGAAAGCCATAAAAAAGAAAAGAGGTAGCTCATAGAATTTTTCTTCAAGACATTTGCAGTTGAAGGGGATGATGAAGAAGTTTGGACAGTTGCGATGGGTCAATTCTTGTTTCTCAAGTACCATATTATTGATTTCGCACCGAATTGCAGGAAAGCTGGTCAGGTCCAGGTTGCTTGTTTGCAGGCGATGTAGTACAAGGCTGGGAACACAATATTTGATCAGATTTGATTTTGAAGAGATATATTTATGATCAAACTTGAGAGAACTAGGTTTTATCATTATTCTAATGCAAATCTATGTAACCCTAGTTAGGGTTTGACTCCTGCCTGCGTGCAGTTGAGTATGTATATATTGTATTTTTGGAGCCTTAGGGCTCAGAGTTGGACAATTGTAGAAGAAATTCATCTTTTCTTAAGGGTCATCTGTGGTATCATCTCTACCCTCTGGCTTATATAGTTGTAAATCTTTCATTGATTATTCAAACATTGCAGAGGTATTTTGTGACAGTTCTTCATGTCCCTATGGTTCCTTATTTGAATTACCTCTTATTGAATTGAAGTATATGATGTTTTAGTGATAACTTAGGGTTCTTGATCCCTTTTACTTTCTATAATTGTGTGTGTTATTGTGTTTGATCTGATTTAGATGTTTTGTGGGCATACTTTAGCCACCCAATAGTCTTGTCTCAATCCTACACCGAGTTGTAGAAGTGAATGTCTACTTGCAGGTCATAAGTTATGTCTTATGTTCAGGCCCTCCTATGAGACACTTATGCAAGCCTATTTAGTGATTTGTGACCTACTAGACCTAAGCCTTTCATTGATTCCATTCCTCTATACTGAGATTCAAACCCTAATTTTGGTGTATCACCTAGTAGGTAGTTTTCTTTCAAGTCATTTCCCTTTCCAAGCTTTCCTTATATCCCTTTCCCTCAAAAGTTTTACTTTTCATGTCTAAATGAAAATTAAGGTGATTATCCAAGAGGAACCAGCCTAGAACCTAGAGGTCTCATCTCAGTTAACATAGGTCCCACAACCTGGAGATGATTCCCATGTTATACTAGGTTATCAAGGCTACGAGAGCTTGAAAAAAGGGTGCAAACTTAGTGTATAAGAATACACATGGTATCAAAAACAAGTATTCAACAATTACATTATAAAAATCAAGGACTAACATCCTTAATTCATATTCATCATCCACAATACATGCTACATCTCTGAAGTCAGCTTCCAACTATGTCATCTCCAGAACACATGCCACAACTGATGTCATCCTAATTTTTGTACCTTGTGCTGACCATCGAACATTCTTCAGTACCCTATCTATCATTACTCAAGATCACATACACTAAATCTTCATCACCTCTAAGATATTCCCAAAACACAGAGTCTAAGTCTGTCAACTTCCACTGCTACTGTCTAGTAACCAATCTTCACCAAATCTTTTGTAACTCAAACAATATGAAATATTTCATCATGTGATCTTTGATATAAAATCAAAATACCTTTCAGTACACACAACTGACTATGCACAATTTGAAACAACTATATAGTGTATGTACACTATAATGACCAGACTATTCTCTTCACAGAAACATATGTTGACATCAGTGACAAAACATGGATGACAACAATAGCAGTTCCAACATCACTCAACGTAGTGATTAAACATATTAAATATATCAACAATCTCCCCAATGCATTAGCATTATCCAACAATCTCCCCCTTTGGCATTAATGTCAACATGTTAGAAAATCCATTAACCCAATGTTTTATCAATCCAAAGGTTTGTAACGTAATAATACTCTCATAGTACACCTCATAGAATCTCTCCATACAATCTTCCCATACAGTAGGGATTTTTTCATAGCAACTCTCTGCCTTTGACAATAATGGAAAAGGGTGCCATAAGTCAACAACTATTCTTCTACTTTATCTTCATCAACCAGGTGTTGAATCACCCAAATTTATTCTGTAAGCTTCCATTCGATCACTCCCCCTGAGGATTAGATCCCTACATGAAGTCCAGAACATGATAAGGCTCCAAAAACCTCTAGACTGATGCATCCTTGCATCATTTAATTTTGACTAGGAGGGGTATCTCTAGAACACACACCATAGTTGACATCGTCTTGATTTCTGTACCTTGCATTGACAATCAAAAATTCTTCAGTACCCTATCTATCACTACTCAAGCTAACATACACTGAATCTTTGTCACCTATAAGATATTTCCTAAACACAGAGACTAACTCTATCAACTTCCACTGTTACTATCCAGTAACTAGTATTCACCAAATCTTTTTTAACTTAGCCAATATGCAATATTTCATTATTGTTGTCATATTTTTTGTGCTCATTCTTAAGTTTGGAATCCTAATTACTAGATGAGCTGCAATAACCTAGTTTGTGTTATTAGGTGATCTTCTTTAAGTTTGTGTTCATTTCATTGCAAAGTACATCAAAGTAAAAGAAATGAATTTCATCTAATGCTACACATGCATATATGTATATTCTACAAAAGGGGAAAGAACTGAAAGAAAGAAAGCATATATCTAAGCTCACAGAGGCCGTGAGCATAGCCGTTATTAGAATTGAATGGATGAGTGCAGATATACATAAAGAAATAATTAATACTGGGGTACTAGACATTGCTCGGTATTGAAGTCCAGATTTGATCCTATCCAGAGAGCTCTTGAGATCCAGAACCTGCAAGAAGCAATGAGAGGAGATGGTTTAGATCTAATGGATCTATGTAATTTCTAGTATCACAATGTCAGAGAATGCATACATACACTCAGCCATGCACCTCTAACAAAAGTTGTGCTTAGGGCATGTGCATAAGGCTCCAAAGAACAAAAGAGACACCATGTTTTCACTAACATGTTTGTTTCATGTGCAGATATAGGAGGAGCATCCAACAATGAATTCAATGAATGATCCAGGCCCTTGATGCGGATCATCATAGAAAAACCTCAAGTTTTATGTCGATGATCGCATCAAGGGCCAAGAGCACACATTGTACAAATCAAGGTACATCCAGATGAAGTAGCATCAATGAGGGGTAATGAAGCATGGTCAGCTAGAATGCAGAGGAGAACTTGCAATGTGCATCAAGTCAAATAACAAAATAGAGAAATAAATACTCAAATATGCACAATATCATTCTCAAATGGCATGAAATATACTCAAAATAGAACATTGGTAGTCTCAAGGGGGTACATCATAGTATGAACACATGTGGAGCTGCATCATAGACTGAATACAAAAGAGTTTTCAGTGGATAGAATGGTAGTGTGCCATGAGGATAGCATTTCATATCAGATAAATCTCATCAAGCATAGTGATCACTATTAAAATAGAGAGGTGGGAATACAAAGTCTATTTACTAAGAAAGGGTACACTGCAGCACAAATGTATCACAATATGCATTCAATACATTAGTGCTATGACAGAAACATGTTAAATCTATTTGATGAACCAAAGCCAAGGTCTATAGTTGTTTTAATAGTAACACAATGTGAATGCCATCATATGGAGCAGTGAGCTTGATCAAGAAAATACATATGCCCTCCTAGTATGAAGATGATCACAATAAGTAAAAAGCATGCCACCAAATATCCAAGAAATCATATGAATATATGCCCTCAAAATATTATCATTGATTAGTTTCAATTTCAATGTAATAGTGATCTCAAATAAATAAGTGCAAAACACTCTGGCTTCATAATGGTCATGGTTCATAGCATGAAGAATATATACAAGCAGTGTGTATCATAGAGAGGGACTCACATTTTCAAACCCCCAATCGAGAACACCAATTGTTGATGACAATAGACATGTTGCCATAATGGTCAAGCCAATGAGTACCTAGGATCTCAGAAAATCAACAAACATCAAAACAAAGGCTCACGGGTTTTAAACACCCATGCATCATATTATCAAGTTGACACAGTGGAAACCACTCACTCTACCATGAAATGAATCGAGTTGTCATCTCTAGCATAATATTAAGACATGTTGCTCATGGGCCACATGGAAGATGAAGCATGGTAACAAATGAATAACATAGCATGCCATGTGTCATGCCCTCTAAAATACCAGAGGGGGTTAGACATACACCTAGGCCCATACTATGAAGAGAGGAAATCAACAATGGCTTCAAGCATAGGTGCATCATGCCCTAGCATGCTCGGGCCACTTAGCATCTAACACATGCTTCAGCAATATAAACAAAGGTCATGACAGTGGTGATTAAAAACATGATGGCCTAGCCATGTTTCTCATGGGCTATATTGAGATCAATAGACATAACAGTGCCCTACCCGTAGGTCAAGGGGCCTCTTAATGAATGACAACAAATACTAGGTCCAACATACATTACACAAAACTAGTAAACACAATCAAATGAGTCATGCCCTAGTTTTTCTTGAGCTCATGCCAGTAGGTACGAATGCACAACACCCTTGAGTATAGTTGAATCCAGCATGCAAGTTGATCAAATACCACATGCTCTTATCAGAAACACATTCCCAAGCTTGGTGACTCAAGGCCATTATGATGGCATGGAGCAGTGAAGCCCTAGCTACCCCATATAACATAGATGCTACAAAATCAAATAGTAGCAAGATCAGGCTCATAAGATGTATTCAATGCTAGTGAGTAGTAGCAGTCTCAAGAGCATCAAATAAAATACAAACCATGCCTTAGCCCGCAGGCCTGCACATCTAGTAGGAGACTATGTAATAATGATCTAGGGTTTTGAAGGCCACACTCACTAACATCGAATACATAGGAAACAATGATATCAATGCAAAGTATTCATGTGCAAAAATAAAAAATAGATAAACATGTTTCCCTCAAAAGTGAGATAGCATCAGCCCACTACTATGAAAGAATATAGAGATGTCACTGTCTAAGGAATCTAAATGCAGAAATAAGATTGCCAACATTTATATATGCTCTCCAAAACCTACATAGGCTGAGATACATCACAAATCTATAGAGGCATTCAAACACAAAAGCATAAATGAAAATGCATTATTGAACATAATACATAGAACAATATCAAGAATTATAATGCAGAGAATGTAGAAAATATTGTGATATCGGCCTTGACTATAGAAAGCTACTGGAAGTTCATGTTTCTCATCATTCTATTGGACTAAAATGGTAGAGCTACTATCAGTGTCCCTGAAAGAATATAGGATGAAGTATTTAGAAAAGTCAAGGTTTATCAAAGTAGGAGTAGAGGCAATTGCTTCTTTGACTTCCTCAAAACACCTTTTTCCTTCATTTGTCCAATGAAAGGTTGAATTCTTCTTCAACATCTGGGTCATAAGCTTAAGTAGTGCTACAACATTTGGAATGAACCTTCTCAAGAAGTTGATTCTTCCAAGGAAACTTTGTAGTCCCTTCTTGTAAACTCACGGGGGTAGTGCCATGATGGCCTTTATCTTCTCAGGATCAATGGTTGTCCCTTGTTTAGAAAAAATGTGCCCCAGTAATCTGCCTTCATGGATAGCAAAAATGCACTTTTTAGGATTTAGCGAAACTCCAAACTCTCTGCACCTCTCAAAAATCTACCTTAGATGAACCAGGTGATCCTTAGTGTCCTTTGAAAAGATAGTTATGTCATCCAAGTAGACTAGAACAAACTTGTTCATTAAACCAACAAATGCCATCTCCATGACTTTCTAAAATGTAGCACCAATGTTAGATAGCCCAAAAGGCATCTTCCTATGTGACATGGTGCCCCATTTGGTGGTGAATGCTATTTTATATTGATCTTCCTCCTTAACTAGGACCTATTTATAACCAGAAAAGCCATCTAACAGAGAAAATCTATCAGACCCAGAGACATACTATAGAATTTGTTCCATGGATGGAAACGGGAGATGCTCTTTGAGTGAGGCTTTGTTAAGATCTCTAAAATCCACACACAACCAGATTTCACCATTCTTCTTCCTAACTGGTACTAGATTGGAAACCCAAGAGGTGTGTTTAATGTGAAAAATAATATTGGCCTCAATCATTTTCCTCAACTCTGTTTCATCAAGGCTTCTAGCTTAGGATTGATAGGCCTCTGTTTCTATCTTACTGGTTTGGCATGGGGCTCTAGCTCAATCATGTGTTGGGCTAACTAAGGATCAAATCCCTTTAGATCATTGTATTCCCATGTGAAAACATCACTAAATTCTTGACATAATGAAATAAAGGCTTGTTGTTCTGGCTATGTGCATAACTTTCCAAGCTTAAGGAGTTTGTCTTTAAGAACCTCCACAGACTGGTAGTGCTCTTCTTTGACTGTCATACTAGTTTTGTCTCCTCTGAGCTGATCATTAGAGTTAAATATGGACTCGAGTGTGACCAATCCCTTAGGCAGCCTATTACTTTTCAACTATAGCATTTGGTCACCATACTGGTGAGCATGTTTTCTCTGGTTAACTTTGGAGAACTCTACTTCTTCTATTAGAAAATTAAAACTCTATTCATCATTTTAAAAAACTTGCCAGCACACTTGGTTCTCTGGTATGGATGATCTTACTAGAATCTTTACATGTTGAGAGCTAGGACTTGTGACCTCTTTTGGAATATCATATTCTGCTCCCATGGTAGCCAGCTTGTCTGCCTGCTTGTTCTAATTTCTTGGGATAGCAACAAGGTTAAAAGCATAAAAACCTTCTATTAAATCCCAAACTCTATGTTTTTACATCTTAAGTGTATCATTCTTTGTGAGATTTGTGCCATAGATTTGATTGACCACTAATTCACTATCACCCACAACTTTTAGGCATTTTATCCCCCTTTGTCTAGCCCATTCTAAACCATGAATCAATGCTTCATACTCTATTGTATTGTTAGTATAGTTGAAAGAAAAATGAACTGCAAAGTAATACCTTTGCCCTTTTAGAGAAATTAGGACAGCTCCTCCTCCTGAACCAACTTTTCTTCTGGCACCATCAAAGAACACCTGCCAAAAATCATCACTCTGATCTCTAGAGTGCTTATCTTCCTTCTTCATCAAATCTAGAATCACAACACCCTCTTTATAAATGATATACATTCCAATACCCAAGATCTCCATGTTTCTAAAAGGGTTATCCTCCTCCAAGTCCCTTTCAACCCATTCATCTAAAGCAATATCGGGAATCTTTCCAATAGGGGTCCTAGGTTCAGAATCACTTGGGTCTTGTTCATGATACATCAAATTGGCATTTATAGGATTAGGGGTATATGGGTCAGCATGGCTTTTTACAAAAGCTTCATACTTGATTCTAACTCTAGTCCCGTATCTGGTTCTAAAGTATAGATGAGACCAGTCAGTTGAGAGATATCCCCCCAACCTAGTAGTGAACTCTCTACTTAGACAAATAGCAAAATGAGGAGGCAAATCTATGACATAGACATCTTAGGGAATGGAGAATTAGGACATTCATGTAGGGTGAGGTTCAGGTCTTTAATAACTCCCAAGGTACTAACTAATGACCCATCCAGTTGAAAAATGTGCCTATCTATTGGGTCATAAGATAATCCTAGTAGATTTGCTAATAGCTTAGAAATCATAGAACTACTTGCTCCTAAGTCTATCATACAGTTATGAACCAGGTAATTTCCAACAATAAGAGTTACATAGAAAGGAGGAGGCTTAACCTATGGGGCAATAGTGGGCTGTAAGCTAGCTTCTTCTTTTTGCTACTCCACTTGAGGTGTTTCAGCCACCAAGACCCTAGGCTATTCCAAAATAGCCTCTTGATTTGGTGAAATCTTAGCCAATTCATTTAATATTAGCTCCCTTTGTCTAGGAATCACCAGGGTGTCCATCAAAGGTACATTAATAGAGGTCTTCTTCATCTTCTCCATTATATTAAAAGATCCCAAACTTACATTAGACTATCCTTTTGGTGCAGAAACCTCTATTTCTGTAGACACCAACTATGTAGCTACCTTGACTGGTTCTTTAGCCTTCTTTGGCAGGTTCAGAACTAGAGCTTGAACTGCTTTGGGTTGTGGATTCACAATAGGAGCTTGCTAACTAGTAGAGGCCACTTGTTCAACCTCCATAGCTTTCTTTTTAGACCTTATGTTGGCTGCAACTGGGATGTAGCTTGGGTTATCACTTGGTGAAAAATTCACTCCACAAAAATTTTCCTTTTGAAAATTCACCAGTGCCACCTTAGGTGTCTGCAACTCATTTGTGGTAACAACTGGACCTTGCTGAACTTCTAGCTCTTGAACCATCTCCTGTGGCATCGTCACATTGTTCTACACCATGAGGGCCTGAGCATAGCCATTAGGACACATACCCTGGATATGTTGTTGATTTCATGGGCAACCCCATTGATAATCTTGTGCCATATTATTCTAAGCTACATGGACCAGCTCCCTAGAAGCACTAGGAATGTTAGGATTATAAGGCTGGCTGGCCTTTTGATTATAATTTCTTACTTGACCTTGCTGGGCTTGTTGGTATTGGGGCCTGTTCTGCTAGTAATGATTTTGATAGGGCTGCTGGTAAGGTTGTTGATATGTTTGTTGGTAAGGTTGGGACTGCTATTTCTTTAGACTAATGAACTCATTATTAACATTTTGCAATGCCTTTTTAATCTCAATCAGCTCTTCAGATTGATTCATAACTAGGCTAATAGCCTGTTGAGGAGGAACTTGGAGAGGTGGAATGGATGCCAAGGCTAGAATTACTTCAGGAACAAGATGAAGCTCTAGAAAAATAGGCATTGGGGGCCTTGGGGCTATCTTCCCAGCTTGGATTAGACTATTTTCAGCTATTATGGCAAGATCATATGCTCCTGGTTAATTATTTCCACCCATTGATTGGATCATAACAGAGATGTCACTATTGAAGGCTCTTAAATAATACAAGAAAGCATGTTGGCTTGATGGTCTAACCGTGGCTGGTATTCTATGCCATGTTCTTTGGAATCTAAAATTAAAATCCAACATGTATTCTTGAGGTGCTCTCTTAATAGTAGTTAGATGTTCAACTAATGAGAGATGGTCTGATCTATCTTCAAATTGATTGGTCAAGGCCTGACCCAACCCATCCCAATCAGCTATGGAACCAACTACTAGACCTTTGAACCATTGCAAGGCCTTGCCCTTGAGTGAAGCTACCAACAATCTCATAGCCACATTATCTTGAGTTATATTATGAAGGGCACAAAGAGACGCCACATCTCTTATGTGTTCAATAGTTGAGGTTTTATCTTCTCCTGTAAAAATGGGCAAACTCTTAAGGGCTGAGATAGGTATGTTGTTATGCAGCTGAAAATTTAAAGGACTGCCTTGATTGAAGGCTACAAAAGGATGCTGCCTGGGTTGAGCCATTAGAGGATTTAGGGGAACTTGAATTATAGGTGCTTCCTATACAGGTAGTAATATGTGTATTGATTGGATTGGGGAAGCACTTGTAGGAATGTGAGTAGGCTTAGGAGTAGGATTGGGAGTAAGATTTGAATATTTTGATGCACTAGCTTGGGCTGCTTTAGACTTATTTTTGATAGATGGTAGCTCTGCATACACAAAAGGATTCTTACTTTGCCTAGTTGGAATCCCACTCATAAGCTTATAGACTGATCTACATAAAACACCATTAGATTCACCAAGTATGATTTCAAAATATTATCACTGGTCATACCACACAATAACTTGCATAAATCTTTAGAAAAGACTCACTAAGTCTCTGTCACACCGGGCGTGCCAAAAACTGTTGTCCTTAAGGATTGCACCCTATTTTGCTAAGTATTGAACCTAGCAATCCTATGAAACATGGGACTATTCTCAGGCTATGGGTAACCTATCCAAGAATAGACCTCTAGATTAAGGGCCAGCTTCCCTTTGGATCACTTGAAACCTATCTAACTTGGAGGGAAAAGGAAGAGAAATGCATAAAATTAAACAACCGCAACTAAAATGAACTAAAGGTGATCCACCAAATTTTGGAGAGAAACCACGATTGAGGAAAAGCTTACTCCAACAACAAAACAAATCTAACTCACAACTTAATCTCACCTTCTCAACTCTTAGTGAAACAAGGTACTTAGAATGCAGAAAAGGAAGAAAACTTCACAAATCTGATATTCTTAATTGCACACAAATCACACTACTGAATCAAGACAAATCCTTGAACACCAACTTGAATTCAAAATGTAGATTAAGGACATAGAAACATCACAATAATCTAGCATATGGCTTCAAAAGCAAACTCGTAATTATAGGAGAACAAGAAGGATCAATTTTATTGCTGAAAAGAAACAAGTATAAATGTGTCTCTCAGAGCTACAACACTCATATCAGAGAGAAAGAATGAAGAGTTAACCTCAATCACCAAAAGTGAGAGGTATATAAACTGAAAACTAGGAATCTGCATTCAAACTCCACTACATCCTAAGAATAGTAAAATCAGAAAAAGGACCCATGAGGCTGCATCATGGTTCGAATGCCAGATTCCTAGATTCCTAGGGGCGAGGAAAGTGGAACCTAAAAATGGATAGTCAAACCAAGACCGCTCTATCCACTAAGTCATGTCTATAACTGATAATCTAATAATGGTTTATAAAAACACCACTTGTTGATATCTTACAATAAGGAATGAACCATGACTTAGTATTAAAACCTATCCATTATGACAAAAGTGGATCTAAAAGTTTTAAATGATTTCAACCCCAAAGAAGGGGAAACACATTTAAAAAAACAATTATATTTCTAAAGACCCAACTATGCCATAAAAAAAAATCTAAACCCTAAGTCAAACAAAAGGCTCTCAACCCAATTAAGGGGAAAGCACATTTGATGACCCAAAAAAAGTCAATACATAGCATAAAGCTTAAAGGATTTATAATCCCACCAAAAACCCACCAAGTCAAAGATCATAGCAAAAGATGTCAAAGAATCTCAACCCAAAAGGGGAGAAGGAAGGAAAATAATGATCACAATTCAAAAATAACTCAATGCCGCTGACACTCCAGACCCCTTCATCTAACATATGGCAAGTTGCCATCTACACTGGCACTCCACTATAACTTGGAATTAGAAATAGTAGCCCCAAGCTCTTAGTATTGTGTTATCGAGGTAAGCACTAGTTGATCTTCTCATTTTGAGCTTTCATCTTGAGGCCAGTGTTGTTTCATGGCTGTCGATATCACAATATTTTCTACATTCTCTGCATTATAATTCTTGATATTGTTCCATGTATTGTGTTCAATAATGCATCTACATCTATGCTTTCATGTTTGAATGCCTCTATACATTTGTGATGCATCTTGGCCTCTATAGGTTTTGGAGAGCATATATGAATGATGGCAATCTTATTTCTACATTTAGATTCCTTAGATAATGACATCTCTAAATTCTTTCATAGCAGTGGGTTGATGCTATCTCACTTTCAAGGGCAACATGTTTATCTATTTGTTATTTTTGCACATGAATACTCTGCATTGATATCATTGTTTCCTATGTATTCGATGCGAGTGAGTGTGGCCTTCGAAACCCTAGATCATTATTACATAGTTTCCTACTAGATGTCTAGGCCCACGGGCTAAGGCATGGTTTGTATTTTATTTGATGCTCTTGGGACTGCTACTACTCACTGGCATTGAATACATCTTATGAGCCCAAGCCTGCTGCTATTTGATTTTGTACCATCTGTGTTATATGGGGTAGTTAGGGCTTCACTGCTCCATGCCAACATAATGGCCTTGAGTCACCAAGCTCGGGCATGTGTTTGTGATAATAGCATGTGGTATTTGATCCACTAGCATGCTTGATTCAACTGTACTTGAGGGTGTTGTGCATTCGCACCTACTGGCATGAGCTCAAGACAAACTAGGGAATGACTCATTTGATTGTGTTTACTAGTTTCATGTAATGTATATTGGACCTGCTATTTTTTGTCATTCATTGAGAGGCCTCGTGACCCACAGGTAGGGCACTATTATGTCTATTGATCTCAATATAGCCTATGAGAAACATGGCTAGGGCATCATGTTTTTAATCACCATTGTCATCACCTTTATTTATATTATTGAAGCGTGTGTTAGATGCTAAGTGGCCCGAGCATGCTAGGGAATGATGCACCTGTGCTTGAAGATGTTGTTGATTTCCTCTCTTCACAACATGGGCTTGGGCACATGTCTAACCCCCTTTGGTATTTTTGAGGGCACGAAAGATGGCATGCTATGTTATTCATTTGTTACCCTGCTTCATCTTCCATGTGGCCCATGAGCAACATGGCTTACTATTGTGCTAGAGATGTCAGCTCGATTCATTTCATGGCAGAGTGAGTGGTTTACACTATGTCAACTTGATAATATGATGCTTGGGTGCTTAAAACTCATGAGCCTCTATTTTGATGTTTGTTGATTTTTTGAGATCCTAGGTACTCGTTGGCTCGACCGTTATGGCAACATGTCTATTGTCATCGACAATTGGTGTTCTTGATTGGGGTTTTGAAAATGTGAGTCCCTCTTTGTGATACACATTGTTTGTATATATTCTTCATGCTGTGAACCGTGACCATTATGAAGGCAAAGTGTTTTGCACTTATTGATTTGAGATCAGTGTTACATTGAAATTGAAACTAATCACTAATAATATCTTGAGGGCATATATTCATATGATTTCTTGGATATTTTGTGGCATGCTTTTTACTTATTGTGATCATCTTCATACTAGGAGGGCATATGTATTTGCTCGATCAAGCTCACTGCTCCATATGATGGCATGCACATTGTGTTACTATTAAAACAACTGTAGACCTTGGCTTTGGTTCATCAAATAGATTTAACATGTTTCTATCATAGCACTAATGTATTGAATGCATATTGTGATACATTTGTGCTACAATGTACCCTTTCTTAGTAAATAGACTTTGTATTCCCACCTCTCTATTTTGACAGTGATCACTATGCTTGATGAGATTTATCTGATATTATATGCTTATCCTCATGGCACACTACCGTTCTATCCACTAAAAACTCTTTTGTATTCAGTCTATGATGCAGCTCCACATGTGTTCATACTATGATGTACCCCCTTGAGACTACCAATATTCTATTTTGACTATATTTCATGGCATCTGAGAATCATATTGTGCAGATTTGAGTATTTATTTCTCCATTTTGTTATTTGACTTGATGCACCTTGCAAGTTCTCCTCTACATTCTGGTTGACCATGCTTCATTGCCCCTCATTGATGCTGCTTCATCTAGATGTACCTTGCTTTGTACAATGTTTTCTCTTGGCCCTTGATGCGATCATCGACAAAAAACTTGAGGTTTTTTTGTCATGATCTGCATCAATGGCCTAGATCATTCATTAAATTCATTATTGGATCAGCTCCTCCTATATCTGCACATGAAACAAACATGTCAGTGAAAACATTGTGTCTCTTTTGTTCTTTGGAGCCTTATGCACATGTCCTGAGCACAGCTTTTGTTAGAGGTGCATGGTTGAGTGTATGTATGCATTCTATGATATTGTGATACCAGCCATTGCATAGATCCATTGGATCTAACCCATCTCCTCTCATTGCTTCTTGTAGGTTCTAGATCTCAGGAGCTCTCTAGATAGGACCAGATCTGGACTTCAATACCAGGCAATGTTTGGTACCCCGGTATTAATTATTTCTTTATGTATATCTCTACTCATCCATTCAATTTTGATAATGGCTATCCTCGCGCCTATGCGAGCTTAGATAGATGCTTTCTTTCTTTCAGTTCTTTCCCCTTTTGTACAGTATACATATATGCATGTGTAGAATTAGATGTAGTTCATTTCTTTTACTTTCATGTACTTTGCAATGAAATGAACACAAACTTAAAGAAGATCATCTAATAACACAAACTAGGTTATTGCAGCTCATCTAGTAATTAGGCTTCCAAACTTAAGAATGAGCAAAAAAAATATGACAACATTCTGGCGACCTCTATGGAGTGCTTGCCCACTAAGCATCCTGACCAGCTGCCTTAAAGATTCATTGGGCACAGAGTCAATAAGCCTTAAAACTAAACTTAGCTTCTTTCAGATAACCAATCCTTCTCAACAAAACTACTAACTACTAGAGACAACCTCTCTTTCTTATTACTACTCACACCAAACTGAAAGCAACTACTAAAAACAACTTGTGTCAGGCACTTAGAGAACACCAAAAGCCAAAACTCCTAACCTAATAATGTACAGGGTAGAAAAGAACCTTAGAAACAAGCCTTGAGGTGGATCCCATTCACTAGAATGGGAAGCTCCTCTTCATCCATACTAGCCAGCTGAAAAGCACTATGGGCTTTGCATCCAATCACCATGAAATGCCCACTCCATATGGCATCAAATTTAGTATGCCTCCCTAGTTTGTATTTTGCTTCATCCCACTTGAGGACAAGATCTCCCTCTTTGAAAACTCTAAGTGTGGCTTTCTTATCAAAGCTCCTTTTCATCTAAGCATGATGATCTTCCAAGTTTTCTAGTGCTAGCTTTCTTGTTTCTTCAAGCTCAACTAGCTCAACAAGCCTGACCTACATAGCATCTTCTTCTATAAGATCAATTTATTTGATTAAGCTCAAGGTAGGCAACTCAGTAGACAAAGGAATCCTAGCTTCTTTTCCATATACCAATGTATAGGGTGAGTTTCCTGTAGACCTCTTGGGTGTTATTTTGTCTACCCATAGGGCCAACTTCAACTTGTTGTGCCAGTCCCTCTGGTTCCCTTCTATGGTTCTTTTGATGATTCTCAGTAAGTTCTTATTTGTCAATTCTGCCCGACCATTACCCTAAGGGTAATAGTTAGAAGAGGTACTCAGGATGATATTGTGTTTGAGTGCCCACTCTAAAATTCTAGTTCCTAGGAATGCCATAGCATTGTCTGAAATGATAGAATCTGGAGAACCAAATCTAGACACAATGTCTTGATAGAATTTTAGGACAGAGGTCTCATTTGCTTCCTTCAGTGCTACAGCCTTTGTCCACTTGCTAAAATATTCTGTAACAGCAAGTATCCATTTGTGTCTAGCACTAGATGGGGGGTTGATAGGTCCAATAAAGTCTAACCCCCATTTTGAGAAGGGTTGCTCAACCTTGATGGGATGAAGAGGGAGGGTTGCTAACCTTTGTTTTCCAACAAACAAAGCACAATTCTTACACTTTCTTACCCAATCAAATGCATCTTTGTATAAGCTTGGCCAATAGTACCTAGCTCTCATCACTTTTAGAGTAGTGGTTCTGGTAGAAAAGTGCACACCAGAACCTCCATCGTGAAACTCCTCCAGTATTTTATCCACTTGGCTAGTTTCAACACACCTCAACAGGACACCACTATGATCCTTTCTATAAAAAATGTCATCAATAATGACAAATGTAATAGCTTAGAGTCTAAAGTACCTTCTTCTACCCCTTTTCATGCCTTGAGGGCACTAACTAGTTGAGAGGTAATGTCTCATCTCTATTGTCCATCTTGTGCTCTGCTCTACATTCTAGCTCATTGGGACAACCTCCTCCTTTTGCTGGCTTGAGTCTGCTATTCCTTCATTTAGCTACTCACACAGCCCCTTTCCTCTAACCAGCTTGGTTACTTTAATCTGAATGTCATACTCCATGACTTTGGTGACCCAACCAGCACTCTTATGGTCCAGGCCCTTGTTCAGCAAGAAATCTTTTATGCAAGGGTGGGCAACCATCAGGTGCACTGTTTTATTGGATAACAAGTGCCTAAAATTTTTCAAACTCCTCACAAATGCTAGGACATGCTTTTCTATAGGAATATAGTTAAGTTCATAACCATCTAGACCATGACTATAGAAAGCTATTGGTTGTTCATGTTTCTCATCATTCTACTAGACTAACATGGTAGAGATACTATCAGTGTCCCTGAAAGCATATAGCATGAACTCTTTAGAAAAGTCAAGGTTTATCAGAGTAGGAGCAGAGGCAATTGCTTCTTTGACTTCCTCAAAACACCTTTTTCCTTCATTTTTCCAATGAAAGGTTGAATTCTTCTTCAACATCTGGGTCATAGGCTTAAGTAGTGCTGCAACATTTGGAATGAACCTTCTCAAGAAGTTGATTCTTCCAAGGAAACTTTGTAGTTCCTTCTTGTGAGATGGCAGGGGTAGTGCCATGATGGCCTTTATCCTCTCAGGATCAATGGTTGTCCCTTGTTTAGAAATAATGTGCCCCATTAATTTGCCTTCATGGACATAAAAAATGCACTTCTTAGGATTTAGCAAAACTCCAAACTCTCTGCACCTCTCAAAAATCTGCTTCAGTTGAACTAGGTGATCCTTAGTGTCCTTTGAAAAGATAGTTATGTCATCCAAGTAGACTAGAACAAACTTGTTTATTAAACTAGCAAATGCCATCCCCATGAATTTTTGAAATGTAACACCAGTGTTAGACAGCCCAAAAGGCATCTTCCTATATGCCATGGTGCCCTATTTGGTGGTGAATGCTATTTTATATTGATCTTCCTCCTTAAATAGGACCTAGTTATAACCAAAAAAGCCATCTAACAGAGAAAATCTGTCAAACCTTGAGATATAATGTAGAATTTGTTCCATGGATGGCAATGGGTGATGGTCTTTGAGTGAGGCTCTGTTAAGATCTCTGAAATCCACACACAACCAAATTTCACCATTCTTCTTCCTACTAGTACTAGATTGGAAACCCAAGAGGTGTGTTTAATGGGAAAAATAATATTGGCCTCAATCATTTTTCTCAACTCTATTTTCATCAAGGCTTCTAGCTTAGGATTGATGGGCCTCTATTTCTGTCTTACAGGTTTGGCATGGGGCTCTAGCTCAATGGTGTGCTAGCCTAAGTGAGGATCAAATCCCTTCAGATCATAGTATTCCCATGCAAAAATGTCACTAAATTCTTGACATAATGAAATAAAGGCTTATTGTTATGGCTATGTGCATACCTTTCCAAGCTTAAGGAATTTGTCCTTAAGAACCTCCACAGACTGGTAGTGCTCTTCTTTGACTGTCATACTAGTTTTGTCTCCTCTGAGCTGATCATCAGAGTTAAATATGGACTCGAGTGTGACCAGTCCCTTAGGTAGCCTATTACTTTTCAACTGTAGCATGTGGTCACCATACTGGTGAGCATGTTTTCTCTAGTTAACTCTAGAGAACTTTGCTTCTTCTATTAGAAAATTAAAAATTCATTCATCATTTTCAAAAACTTGCAAGCTCACTTGGTTGTCTGGTATGGATGGTCTTACCAGAATCTTTATATGCTGAGAGCTAGGACTTGTGACCTCTTTTGGAATATCATATAATCTGCTCCCATGCCAGCCAGCTTGTCTGCCTACTTGTTCTAATTTCTTGGGATAGCAACCAAGTTAAAAGAATAAAAACCTTCTATTAAATCCCAAACTCTATGTTTTTACATTTTAAGTGTATCATTCTTTGTGAGATTAGTGCCACGGATTTGATTGACCACTAATTCACTATCACCCACAACTTTTAGGCATTTTATCCCCCTCTATCTAGCCTATTCTAAACCATGAATCAATGCTTCATACTCTATTGTATTGTTAGTACAGATGAAAGAAAAATGAACTAAAGAGTAATACCTTTTCCCTTCTAGAGAAATTAGGATAGCTCCTCCTCTTGAACCAACTTTGCTTCTGGCACCATTAAAGAACAACTCCTATAAATCATCGCTCTGATTTGCAGAGTGCTTATCTTCCTTCTTCATCAAATCTGGAATCACAACACCCTCTTCATGAATGATATACATTCCAATACCCAGGATTTCCATGTTTCTAAAAGGGTTATCCTCCTCCAAGTCCCTTTCAGCCCATTCATCTAAAGTAATATCAGGAATCTTTCCAACAGGGGTCCCAGGTTTAGAATCACTTGGGTCTTGTTCATGATACATCAAATTGGCATTTATAGGATTAGGGGTATATGGATCAGCATGGCTTTTTGCAAAAGCTTAAAAATTGATTCTAACTCTAGTCTCATATCTGGTTCTTAAGTATAGATGAGACCAGTCAATTGAGAGATATCCCCCCGACCTAGCAGTAAACTCTCTGCTTAGACAAATAGCAAAATGAGTAGGAAAATCTATGCCATAGACAGCTTGGGGAATGGAGAAATTAGGACATTCATGCAGAGTGAGGTTCAGGTCTTTAATAACTCCCAAGGTACTAACTAATGACCCATCCAATTGAACATGCCTATATATTGGCTCATAAGATAATCCTAGTAGATTTGCTAACTACTTAGAAATCATAGAACTACTTTCTCCTGAGTCTATCATACAGTTATGAATCAAGTAATTTCCAACAATAAGAGTTACATAGAAAGGAGGAGGTTTAACCCATGGGGCAATAGTGGGCTGTAAGCTACCTTCTTCTTTTTTCTACTCCACTTGAGGTGTTTCAGCCACGAGGAACCTAGGTTGTTCCAAAACAGCCTCTTGATTTGGTGAAATCTTAGCCAATTTGTTTAATATTAGCTCCTTTTGTCTAGGAATCACCAGGGTGTCCATCAAAGGTAGATTAATAGAGGTCTTCTTCATCTACTCCACTATATTAAAAGATCTCAAACTTACCTTAGACTGTCCTTTTGGTGCAGCAACCTCTATTTGTGTAGACACCAACTGTGTAGCTACCTTGACTGGTTCTTTAGCCTTCTTTGGCAGGTTCAGAACTAGAGTTTGAACTACTTTGGGTTGTGTATTCACAACAGGAGCTTGCTAACTGGTAGAGACCACTTGTTCAAACTCCATAGCTTTCTTTTTAGACCTTGTGTTGGCTATAACTAGGATGTAGCTTGGGTTATCACTTGGTGAAAAATTCACTCCACAAAAATCTTCGTTTTGAAAATTCACCAATGCCACCTTAGGTGTCTACAACTCATTTGTGGTAACAACTAGACCTTGTTGAACTTCTGGCTCCTGAACCATCTCCTACGGCATCATCACATTATTCTGCACCATGAGGGGCTAAGCATAGCCATTAGGACACATACCCTAGATATGTTACTGAGTGCATGGGCAGCCCCATTGATAATCTTGTGCCATATTATTCTGAGCTATAGGGACCAGCTCCCTAGAAGCACTAGGAATTTTAGGATTATAAGGCTGGTTGGCCTTTTGATTATAATTTCTTGCTTGACCTTGCTGGGCTTGTTGGTATTGGGGCCTGTTCTGCCGGTAATGATTTTGATAGGGCTACTGGTAAGGTTGTTGATATGTTTGTTGGTAAGGTTGGGACTACTGTTTCTTTAGACTAACCAACTCATTATTGACATTTTGCAATGCCTTTTTAATCTCAATCAGCTATTGAGATTGATTCACAACTAGGCTAATAGCCTATTGGGGAGGAACTTGGAGAGGTGGAATGGATGCCAAGGCTGGAATTACTTCAGGAACAGGATGAAGCTCTAGAAAAATAGGCATTGGGGGCCTTGGGGCTATCTTCCCAACTTGGATTAGACTATTTTTAGCTCTTATGGCAAGATCATATGTTGCTGGTAAATTATTTCTACCCATTGATTGGATCATAACAAAGATGTCACTATTGAGGGCTCTTTGATAATACAAGAAAGCATCCTGGCTTGATGGTCTAGCCATGGCTGGTATTCTATGCCATGTTCTTTGGAATCTAAAATTAAAATCCATCATGTATTCTTGAGGTGCTCTCTTGATAGTAGTTAGATGTTCAACTAATGAGAGATGGTCTGATTTATCTTCAAATTGATTGGTCAAGGCCTGACCCAACCCATCCCAATTAGTTATGGAACCAACTACTAGACCTCTAAATGATTGCAAGGCCTTGCCCTTGAGTGAAGCTGCTAGAAATCTCATAGCCACATTATCTTGAGTTATATTATGAAGGGCACAAAGAGACGCCACATCTCTTATGTGTTCAATAGTTGAGGTTAGTTCTTCTTTCCATCTTTCTTGGAGGTGAAAGTTTGTAGCTCTGGAGAAGCAGATCGATGTGTTTGGCTCCTTTCATTGAAGATAATACAATATTCCTTCTCATTCTTGTTATTTTTGAGTTTTCCTATTTGAATTCATGTTAAAGTTATTGTGATCTTATCATCCTTTACCTTGCATGTCTGTTCAAGTTGAATGTTCAAAAGGGTGTTTTGCAGTTATTGTTATAATCTGTGTACATTTGGTTTTAAGTTGTGGGAGTCTTTTCCCTTCTTTTAACACAAATACCTCTTATTTCAAGAATTGTCAAAGAAGATAGGGTCAAGTTGTGAGTTACCAGATTATTTGAAGTGTCATTGTGAGTTCTGATTCAATCTATGGATCTACTAAGTTCGGTGAATCGTCTAGTTCTAGTTTCAATTTCATGCAATCTCTTTCCCTTTTCCTTCAAAGTTCAGTTAGTTTTTAGGTGATTCAAGGGGAATTCAGCCCCTAATCAAGAGGTCTACTCTCTAATAGGCTACCCACAGCCTGAGAGTAGTCCCATGTTTCACGGGATTGCTAGGTTCTACACTTAGCCATACTCGGGTGCAATCCCTAGTGACAACAATCATGTGATCTTAGATATAAGATCACAACTCCTTTTAGTACACACAACTAACTTTGCATGATCTAAAAAATCTATACAATGTATGTACACTATAATAACCAGCCTGTTCTCTTCACAGAAACATCTATTGACATCAGTGACAAAACACAAATGACAACAATAATAGTTCCAGCATCACTCAATGTAGTGATTAAAAATATTAAATGTATCAACAATCTCCCTAATGCATTAGCAATATCTAACAGGGACAACCTATAGTATAAACAAATAAGAAGTTTAGTTATGGACACGAAATTTGCATAATGTATATATCTACAATAGTGAAAGACAAAAGAAAAGTTAAAGAATGTTACCTTGTTATAATAGAAGATATCTTTTTTTGCATTTGATCCATGTTTGGAAAAGTGTTTGATGCATGAAGAAACTAGTTGACAAGGGTAGAATATCAAAATGATTGAGAGGTCCATGGAATTTTAGTATAGATATAAAAAAAAATATGAAACAAATAGGAAACTATGAAATCAATAAGTAAGAATAAAATATTATATATATACGGTTAATGAGGTTATGCACATATAGGTCTGCTATTAAAATAATAATCCGAGAACATTTATATTTAAAATGGCTTGTTTGAGTTAATTTTGAGAGAATACTCAACCAAAATAGAGAAAAAGAAAAGAGAAGTTGAAGAATGTCACATTTTTATAATAGAAGATATATTTGTTAGTTGCAATACATGTTTTGAAATGTGTTAGATACATGAAGAAAGTAGCTGACAAGGGTAGAATTGCAAAAAGTTTGAGAGGACAACAAAATTTCATTATAGATACATGACAAACTATGAAATAAGTAGAAAACTATGATATCAATAACTAAGGATAAAATATTTAATATATATGGTTAATGTGCTTATGCATTCCAATATTCCCAAAATATTTCAGCATATATTTTTTCCCTGCTACATGCTCCTGCAAGCAGCTTGTAAGAATCTATTTCCATGAATCATCAATATTCAATACATAGTATTTCAATAGTGCATTCAAAGAAAAATAAACTAAAATAACTTGAAGATCATTTTGTTTAATGTCAATGCCTGCCTCTTATGCTCTATAGGAAATCAAGAAATCTTAGACAAACTAGAGATACAAAGTAAATGAAGAAAGCCTACATAGCTTATAGATGCACAGAGCAATCCCTTTTGATAATAAAATCTAGAGAAATAGTCCTTAAATACTAATATTTAAATTGTTATAGTATTTTCAAAATGTTTTTACAACCCAAATTTTTTTAATATAATGATTTCAATATCACTACTAATGCCAAATCAAATTAGCACTAGTAAACCCAAAGCTTCTTTTATTTCCTGGAAAATATACTAAAAATAAAATACACACCAAGATGTCTATTAATCATAGCCATAAAATGTTGTAGCCATGTTTCTAATCAAATATTCATCTATATAGCATCTTGAAAATCTCTTTACCACACAAATTTTTGAAATTTCATGATTCTAATTTCACCCCTTATTCTATATTGCCTAAAACACTTGTAAAACCACTTATAAGTTGTGCCTATAACTTTTGCAAATAATTAGTTTTGTTGGACTCAAAACTGTGTGAACTATCCTATGCAATGAGTTATGATGAGATTGAGAATTATCAATTATTAAAACAGAAGCAATATTTACAATGTAACATTGTAATCCATTTTTAATATGTAATGAATAAATATGGCTCATCAACAATTCAGTACCATCTCTCTCTCTTTTTGTCGATATTTGTGTAATTTACAAGTTGTCAAACATACAAAAATCTTATATATGTAGTTATTGATCGCTCCATTACATATTTAAGCCATTTAATTATTTAACAACTAAAGTATAAAACATTTTCAAATTATTAATACTTACCGTAACTACCCACTCCCTCAAAATATATAAAACATATCAGCTATTTTTTGTACGCCCAAAAGCATAGAACTACTAGTCTAACCTTATTTTTTATCTTTGTATAATTGAATTTTGTTTGTAAATTTCTAAAAAATAATCCATATAGTATACATTTATTTAATATTTATTATTATGTTGTTATTTTTAGATATTTATTGGTTAATATGTTTATTATGATACTAAAAATATCATTTACAAATTTAGGTGTACTTAGCCAAGAAGGGACTTCATATGCCTAATTTAGACTTAATAGTGTAGATATCTAAAATTGTCCTCCTGAAATTAGAAAAATCTTCTATTTTATTACTTATTATTATGTTGTTATTTTTAGATATTTATTGGTTAATATGTTTATTATGATACTAAAAAATATCATTTACAAATTTAGGTGTACTTAGCCAAGAAGGGAGTTCATATGCCTAATTTAGACTTAATAGTGTAGACATCTAAAATTATTCTCCTGAAATTAGAAAAATCTTCAATTTTATTAAATGAATATTACTATCTATTTAATTACTTTACTAGCCTCTTCTACATCATTTAAATGGACATTTATATTTATTAATATAATTCATTATTTTTTTAATTTAATAATTAAATAAATCTACATTTATTTAATTATCCATTTAGCATCTCTCTTTTCTCCTATAAAATAAATGCATTTATTTGTTTTATAAATTCATTAATCTTCTTCTTTCCAATCCCACTAACGATTTCCACTAGGATAGATCAAATTCACAAATTTTATGCTTGTGACAAAAACCACTTGTTTCTTCATTTGAATTTTCCACCATCATGTCTAGTTATAATGGAAATTAAAATCTTCTCTTAATTCCTCTTAATCTCAACCACTAATTTTGTAATGCCTCATAATCCCCTTTATTCACAATATTATCTACCTTCACTTCATTATCTTTCATATTATCCCTACCTACCCTCTAATCCTAGCAACTCACCTAGCGCCTCTTAATCCTAACCCTTGATTTACATGAGACTTATATAAAACAAGATTTCTCCCATCATTTGAACCCCTATAAGATCTTGCTAACTAATGCTTTTATGAACTAGAGATTTTGGAGAGCTTTTTCTCTTACATGCTTTGTGATTTTTGAATGCCCATAGATTTCATCATTATCCTGTCACCATTATACCACTATCATTTGCCTTCATAAACCCGCTATTCACCACTTTACATCAATCATTTAATTTCCATTCTTCCATAGCCCTTTGTGCATGTACTTACAAAACTAAGATCACCTACATTCCAAACACAATATCTTGAAAGATGGAAGACAATAGAGTCAAGCGTAGGTATTGAGTGCATTTGGTAAGTTGTTTTGTTTTGGTTTATGTTTTTGATCCTTGAAGAAGTGTTCTATGGATGATGTTGATAACTTGTTCTGTTTTGTTTTTCTTTATTTTATATTTTTCATCCTTGAAGAAGTGTTGTATTGATGATATTGATAACTTCTTCTATTTTATTGGTTTAGACTTAGTGGCTCCAATTTCCACCATCTTTCAAATAGATCTTTGAATTTTGCACTTAATAATGGTGACCCTGACTCTGAGAGAGCATATTGAAGAGATAAGAAGAAGTAAATTTTTTATAGGTGGGGGATAAAATCCCCTTACATAAGATCTTCATCATACTGTTAAAAATATCTCTACAAAAATCTATACTAAGGATGTCCATTTTCTCATGGATCTCATACAAGTAAGTATCTTTCTAGTCATTTCCCTCCATGTTAGAGAACATAAACTAGAAATGACATCGAGCTAGTCTAACTTAGGCCAATTTAAATCCAGTTACACCACAGACATAGGTTCCTCACTCCACTCTTCTTCAACCCTTTCTTCATAAATAAGTCTTTAGACTCATTTAGTTTTGATAGAAGGTGATAATAATTCCCATTTAGAAAAATGAGCAACCTCAATAAATTCATTCTATTATGCTTTGACATTTAAGGAACTATATCCTATCAGATTTGAAAAGATAAGCCTTGCAATTTGGTTGGAAGTAAATGGAATCACTACCCTTAGGTATATCAACATATTGGGTAATTTTTGAACTTTGGAACCTTTACACATTCGACAATCAAGATGAGAAGGTCCAACATCTCAATAAAGCAACTTCAATGTTGGGGGATCGCAAGAAATTGAGACTTTGGAATTCGGTTGAACGTTACAAAATTTTCAATAGTATGTTGAGTCAGAGGGATTCCTAACATGAGAAACATTGAACAAGATCAATAATTTTCATGTTTATGAACCTTTGACGCAGGGGCAGGGTAGATACAAGAAGGATCAAGCAGAATTGAGTCTACTTGAATCAACAACAAGCCCTACTCAGAGTTACACAATGGAAGTGATATGAATACCACATAAAATTAGTGAAAACACAATGCATATGAGACAATCATCTCGTAGCAACAATAGAGAATTTATATTATTTCTTTCAACATGCCTGGCTATGAGGCCTTCTAGGTTTCGACCTTAAATAATGAAAATTATGGATTCAGAGTTATAGCTTGCATCCTATCTTTGTCTCCAATGTTTTATCTTGATAATAATTCCTAGATCTACCTCTTGATGCCCTACTACATCAATCGAGACCCCTTATATAACTAGCAAAGCCACAGGTTGGCTAGTCACACATTTAATTACAATATAGGTCCAGTCTAGAAGATTTAAACCAAAACTAATGCTAGAAAGATAACCACATGATGTGCCTTTGGATTTAGTTCCTCACATGATCCAATAACATTCCTTTAACTTTGCAAGGCCCCATTTGATCACACAGAACATCACAAGAAGAAACACTCCATGTTTCGCATGAAACTGGCAGAAAATAGGTCCCTGAGAAAAATGGGCATAACTTTTTACTCATAATAAATTAGGACTTTCTTATTGGGGAATGATATTAATTTAGGTCCTCTTAAAGTCCTTAAGAGAACAAAGGCTGATTCTTTAAGGATCCACATCTCCACTACGCGCAATCAGCACCAAAACTGTAGGAAAATATGGCTCCGACGGGAAGGAAAATAGCTGTAACTTTGAAACAGTCCATCCAATCTTTATGTGCTCATAGGAGAAGGTTCCCAAATACGTCCTCAACATCATGTAAGCTTCGCACACCATGAAACCAAAAAATGAAAAGATTATAAAAAAAACAATAGAAAATAGGTACATAAATCAAGAAATGTTTTTGGTTGATGCAAGATTGCTCAAGACCTAAGATGCTCTTGCATCAACCTTTAAAGAGAATGGCTAATAACCTGAATTAACATGAAAATTTTAGGGTTCATGAGTTGGCCTTTAATTTTCTAATCATGCTATCATTAATGATGCATATTAAAAAATTCAAAATTGGTAAGTTTCAAAATGGGGTTACACCTAGTAGACTCATTAAGAACCTTTCAACTTCATCAGTAGACAAAGGTGCATTGACAATTCTAACCTTATTTTGAATCTTTGTATAATTGAATTATGTTTTTTACTCTCTTGAAAATAATGTATGCATTATACATTTATTTAATATTTATTATTATGATATTATTTATATATATTTATTGATTAATATATTTATTATGATGATATAAAAGTACCTTTTGCAAATTTGAGTGTTTGGAGACCTAGTCAAGAAGGACCTCGACATTGATTGGAGTTGCATGAGCTCAGTTATAGAACATAATACATAATGTTAAGAGCATATACAAAAATATGTCTAATTTAGGTTTATTAGTATATACACCTAATGAAATCAGAATATTCTTCTATTAATTAAATTATTATCTATTTATTCAATTAACTAGCCTCTTCTATATTATTTAAATAAATATTTCTATTTATTTATATAATTGGTTAGTTTTTTATTCTATAATTAAATAAATTTTTACTTATTTAACTATCCATAATTTACCATCTCCCTTTTCTCCTATTAAATAAATAAATAGATTTATTATTTTATAAATTCACTAATATTTGTATTTCCAATCCCACCAACTATTTCCACTCACATGGATCAACTTCACAAATTTTAGGCTTGTGACAAATGGCACTTGTCTCTTCATTTGAATTTTCCACGATCATATGTCTAGTTATTATGGAAAGTAATATCTTCTACCTAACACTTCATCTCGGCCACACATTTCCTAATGCCTCTTAATCTCTTTCATTCACAATATTCTCTACTATCCCTACCTAGTCTATAATCCTATCCACTCATCCAGCACCTCTTAATCCTAACAACTTCTATATTATTCAAATAAATATTTTTATTTATTTATATAATTTGTTAGAAATATTATCATATAATTGAGGGTAAAAGCACAATAAGCTGTTACCCTTTTACAAAGGAAGAGGCTAACAGCACCAAAACTAAAAAACTTCAAGGGCATAAAAGTCACGTTTCTATTTAGAATTTGAAGATGATGTAAATTGATGAAATGTGTGAAATGGGATGAATTTTATGCCTATAATTTTTTAAAATTATTTTGGACATAAATTAATATATTTTTTTAATTTTTAAGGTCTATTTTTCATGTCCTAAAAATACTGCAAATCAGGGGGTTTACCTCCCGTCAAATAATTATAAGTAAAACATTGTTTTTTCCTCCAATCCCAAAATATGTTTTAGATTACATGTATACGTAGTGCAAGAAAAAGGAAAGAAGTGTTTTCGATCTATAATTTGCCCGTTATAAGTATTCAAAGTACAACTTACATGAAATTAGCAATTTTTGTCTCCCGCCACTTTTCACCTATCAAAATTATTCCAAAATCCAAATAAATTATATATTCTTGAAGAAAATTCTCTTCTCTAGTGCTGCATATAATTTTTTAATTTTTTTTAATTGATTTACTATTTTTTTTAGTTTATCAAATCAGCGACTTCTCAAACCTTTATATACCTACATGTTTTTTACAAATTTGTTTAACATTTTCTAATTGAAATTATATCAAATTTATATGTCTAGAATTGTAGTTCCAAGATCTACAAAAGGGTAGTTTTAGTTTTTTGAAATTTTTAATTTGCAGAAGAGAAAAAAACACCAGAAGTGCAAATTCTGCATTTTGGGTGTTTTTGAAGTTTTGGCTACCAAGTTGGCATGCCACTTAGGATGACTCGGCCGAGTCCCCTAAAAGGTCGGCCCCTCGCGACCAGTCGCGTGGGCGACCTGCCCTTTCAATCCGAAGGCTATATATGCACATGTGATGTTTTTTAAAATATATATATCAATTGCAAATTTACATTCTTATTTTAGGATATAAGGATATTTTGAAGCAGGGAGTCATTTTTTCAGTGAAGTTATAAAGATATTTTGGTTTCAAAGGAGTTTGAAGACAAGTTTTTTAGTGACCAAATAGTAAAACAATAAAAAAATTCTTGCTTAGATATTTGAGCAATGGGAAATAAAAGGACTAGAACAAGGAAGTATGATCGTAAAAGGGATGACCAAATGAAAGGTCATACAAAATGTGTCCAAGAGCAACCAGTCGATGTTGAAGAAGAACCTATCGCTGTAGAAGGTGAAACTCAACTAGGGGAGGATATTGGTAGTAGTCGAAGTATACATTTGTTCCTACAATGCAGAATTTGATGGACATGAATGAGGAATCACTTATTGGTCAAATTGAACCGAAACAATTGGTACCTAAAAGAACTATTAAATTGCATCTCAAAAACATGTTGATGGAATATTTTGAGAGTAAATCTTTGGTGGGAAAAGTACAATTGTTTGCAAAGTTATTCAAGAAAAAAGAAATGACTTCGGTTTTGGAGTTGTTGGGTATTGATAATAGGAAAATTGGAGGAGGTAAAGTAAAAAAGACAATAATTCAAAATTTACAAGATGCACTGAACATTGTTAATAGGGCGGATCATAAAGGACCAGATTCAAATGCAGTTAGAAGAGCCCTGATGACTATGATAACTAGCAAGAAATTGACACATAGAAATCAAGTTCAAGCAATTCTGATTTACTCAAGGTATCTTGAAGAACTATACAAAGATATATTATGAGGAGAAATATGTTGGATATGGATATTGAAAAGAATTGGGTACAGATTTGTAGACTTCCCCATAAAGACAAAATTTTTGAATATGTAAGAAGATGGGTCATTGATTTTTGGACCAACCACTCTCATGTTTCTTCCAATAGAAGGGACACTATACAAATGAACAATGAAGAGACTGGTATGAAGATTTCACATCCAAAACATTTTGTCGATACTACACAAAGTGACTTGTTTGAAGCATTCAAGCATGAATTTTCAAATGTGAAAATAGGTCAGAGAATGTTTGAGATGTTGTGCCCTTGCTTCATACGCATAAATAAAGTTCATGAAACATGTTGTTGTCGAAATCATGTTGAGTTTCACTTATACTTGCAATCATATAAAAGGGTTATGGCAATACTTAATCTAGATATGGTTACTGGAAGTACAACAGAATTTGTAAAGTCTATTTTATGTGATAAATCAGAAGATTCAGATGAATTCAATGTCCATTGTATAAAAAATGAATGCAATAATTGTGGAAATTTGTAGAAATTTCCTTTACAATTTGATAATATTGATGTTACAACACCAGTCTAGTGGAAGAGATTTGAATATGAGATATACCAAACAAAGACAGGAGGTGAATCAAAAAAAATTACATTAAAGGAGAGTGAATTACTGTACCTTCAGTTCATGGACAGATTTTGATCTATGATTTATCCACATATCCAACATTGTCATGGTGCACAATGGCAAGCTAAACAGTTTTGTGATTCCAAAAATTGTTTCCCACCTAGTTGTATTCTTTCAGTTGTAGATTTTGTGGAGAACTATACATTTTACCCTCAAAAGGAGATCCAAACTCAATATTATCATTCTGATCAAGTTGCAATATTTGTGCATGTGACCTATAGACATGCAAAATATGATTTGGATGAGATAGATGGTATAGATCAAAATGAACACATTATCATCAAGGAGGTTCATTTCTATATTAGTGATGACAGGGTTCATGATAGGAGCTACGTGGCTCATTGTTTCAACATATTTTTCAACAATCTTGTGAGTCGTGGGATAAATGCTTCACAACATTGGATCTGGTCTTATGGGTGTGCAGGTAAGTACGTGTGCATTATATAAATTTTCTTTTAAATTTTCTCAATTCTAGATATATTTATTGTCACATTTAAATACATTTTTGTATTTATTTAAATTGTAGGTCAATTTAAGTCTGTAAAAGCCTTTAATTGGTTAGCTATGCAACATGCTAGACACAACATTAAGTTTGTTTGGAACTTCTTTGAAAGTGGACATGGAAAAGGAGAGCATGATGGAGCAGGAGCATGTGTGAAGCATGCACTCCGACAACATGAACTTCAAGGTATGTGTACATACATTTAATATTCAACTTGTTTACTTGACTAGACTATTTAAAACTTTACATTACATTTACACATGTATATATATATACTAAATTGTTAAAAATATATCTCTCTAGGTAACATGATAGAGAATTCAAAGAAAATTGTTGAATGGTGTCAAAATCATTTCACTGCTCGAGACACAAAATACAACAAATGTTACTTTTGGGAAGTGATAGGTAAATTTATTTAATTTACTTTTATTTTTCAAACTCAAATTCAAAAAACTATATATATATATATATATATATATATATATATATATATATATATATATATATATATATATATATATATATATATATATATATATATATATATATATATAGGTATGTCACATGTGTGTTTTAACTTGTTGTAGATTTATATATATTGCATTTCACATTTTTCATGATTTCAAACTAAGATCTATATATTAATCCATCCAATCTAGATATCGATTGATTGAATCCCTACAATTGTCAATCAATTGTTGGAATTAGAAGTTTGCATCAAGTGATGACTACAGGACAACACAAGCCTCCACTAATTCAACTAAGAGATAAATCATGCTTTTGTGAAGATTGTCTTAACAACAACACAATGAGTCAATGTGTTAATATTGCAAATGGATATGTTTCAATATGGGATCATAAAGTGTTAATTAGAAAACCTCCTTATGAAGATGATGACAATGTCATAGACATCCATGATCCTATATATTCAGCTGACTATCAATGTGTTTCTGATTTAGTTGTTACAGGTACATATTTTTTATTTCTAGGTATATTTGTGATATATTATATTCTTGAGGTTTAAATTTAACATTTACTTGCACACATAAATATAAACACTCCATGTTTCGCATGAACTGGCAGAAAATAGGTCCCCAAGAAAAATGGGCATAACTTTTTACTCATAATAAAATAGGACTTTCTCTCTTGGGGAATGATATTAATTTAGGTCCTCTTAAATTCCTTAAGAGTGCAAAGGCTGATTCTTTAAGGATCCACATCTCCACTACGCACAATCAGCACTAAAACTACAGGAAAATATGGCTCTGACAGGAAGGAAAATAGCTGTAACTTTGAAACAATCCATCCAATCTTTATGTGCTCATAGGAGAAGGTTCCCAAATAGGTACTCAACATCATGTAAGATTCGCACACCATGAAACCAAAAAATGCAAAGATTATAAATAAAACAACAGAAAATAGGTACAGAAATCAGGAAATGTTTTTGGTTGATGCAAGATTGCTCAAGACCCAAGATGCTCCTGCATCAACCTTAGAGAATGGCTAATAACCTGAATTAACATGCAAATTTTAGGGTTCATGAGCTGGCCTTTAATTTTCTAATCATGCTATCATTAATGAGGCATATTGAAAAAATTCAAAATTGGTAAGTTTCAAAATGGGGTTACACCTAGTAGACTCATTAAGAACCTTTCAACTTCATCAATAGACAAAGGTGCATTGACAATTCTAACCTTATTTTGAATCTTTGTATAATTGAATTATGTTTTTTACTCTCTTGAAAATAATGTATTAATTATACATTTATTTAATATTTATTATTATGATATTATTTATATATATTTATTGATTAATATATTTATTATGATGATATAAAAGTACCTTTTTCAAATTTGAGTGTTTGGAGACCTAGTCAAGAAGGAGCTTGACATTGATTGGAGTTGCATGAGCTCAGTTATAGAACATAATACATAATTTTAAGCATATATACAAATATATGTCTAATTCAGGTTTATTAGTATAGACACCTAATGAAATCAGAATATTCTTCTATTAATTAAATTATTATCTATTTATTTAATTAACTAGCCTCTTCTATATTATTTAAATAAATATTTCTATTTATTTATAAATTTTATCATATAATTGAATAAATAATTAACTTACTAAAAATGTATTTTATTATTATTTAAATAAATATTTCTATTTATTTATATAATTGGTTAGTTTTTTATTCTATAATTAAATAAATTTTTATTTATTTAACTATCCATAATTTACCATCTCCCTTTTCTCCTATTAAATAAATAAATAGATTTATTATTTTATAAATTCACTAATATTCTTATTTCCAATCCCACCAACCATTTCCACTCACATGGATCAACTTCACAAATTTTAGGCTTGTGACAAATGGCACTTGTCTCTTCATTTGAATTTTCCACGATCATATGTCTAGTTATTATGGAAAGTAATATCTTTTACCTAACACTTCATCTCGGCCACACATTTCCTAATGCCTCTTAATCTCTTTCATTCACAATATTCTCTACTATCCCTATCTACTCTATAATCCTACCCACTCAACCAACACCTCTTAATCCTAACATCTTCTATATTATTCAAATAAATATTTGTATTTATTTATATAATTTGTTAGAAATATTATCATATAATTGAATTAATAATTAATTTTTTTATAATGTATGATGTCAGGTAGTCAGGGTTGGTTCAAGTGTTGGGAAGAGAGCTTGACCTAGTGAACGTTATGTATGATGTTGGGTAGTTGGTGGAAGGTAGTATTCTTTAGAGGACGACAGTCAGAATGCAACGGAGGGAGGGGAAATAGCTTCAGCACACCAAGAGGTAGGGACTTTTGTGGAAATGGTGGTGGAAAATAAAAATTGAATTTTGGTCAAGCTATATGATCTTTAGAGGTGAGGGAGGAATAAGCTAAGAATGATGGCTTACATTTTCTAGATATGTTTTACTTTAAACTCTATTTAGATGCAAGATGTTGTAGCATTACTATGGCTCCAAACTTTGTATTTTATCTTTTTAATCTATTTGAAGGGAATCTGATAGATTTTAGATCTTTTTAATCTATTTGAAGGGCATCTGATAGATTTTAGATATTTCATATATTTCTTGTATTCTAATATTAATCTAAAATATCTCATCTTTGGCCCTTTATAAAAAAAATCTTATTTATTTAACTATCCATTTACCATCTCCCTTTTCTCCTATGGAATAAATACCTTTCACTTATTTTATAGATTCACTATTCTTCTTCCTTCCAATCGTGTCGATCATTTCTACTCACATGGATAAACCTCAAAAAATTTAGGCTTGTGAAAAATAATACTTGTCTCTTCATTTGACTTTTCCATAATCACATATCTAATTATTATGAAAACTTAGTATCTTCTACCTACCACTCCATCTCGACCATTAATTTCCTAATGCCTCTTAATATCCTTTATTCACAATATTCTTTACCTACTCCTCATTATCCTTTCCACTATCCCTATCTACTCTCTAATCATAGTCATTCACTTAGCATCTTTTAATCCTAACCCATGATTTACATGAGACTTCTATAAAACAAAACTTCTCCTAAAATTTGAACTCCTATGCAATCTTGCTAACTAATGATTTTTTGAACTTGAGCTTTGGGAGAACTTGTGCCCTTGCATAATTTTTAATCTTTGAAAGACATACCTTTCATCATTATCATTATCATGTTCCTATCATTATTATATATACCATTATCATTTTCCTTCATGCACCCACTATTCATTACTTTGCATCAATCAAACAAATTATATTCTTTCATAGCCTTTTGTGTATGTTCTTACAAAACTAGGAGAGCTCACATTGCAAATACAAGATCTTGAAAGATAAGAGGGAATGGGAGTCAAGTGTCTCTTGAGTTCATTTGGTAAGTTGTCTTACTTTATTTTATTTTTATCATTCTTGAGGAAGTTCTCTATTGATGATGTTGGTAGATTTTTTTGTTTTGTTGGGGTTAGTGGGTCCACAAATAGATTGTCCAATTTACCATCTTCAAATAGATCTTTTGATTTTGAACTTAATAATGGTAGCTCTAAAAGAACATATCAAAGAGATAAGAAGAAATAAATTTTCAATAAGCGGGGAAGAAAATTCCCTTAGAGTTAGGATGGGTATAATTGGAAAGAATGAGAATAAAGCTTCCACAATATTATAGCCAATAATGCACCAATTTATTCTTTGGTAATAGCGATGATATTATTCAATTAAACTTGTAATTATGACTAGATACATAGTATCTCTACCAGATTACTATTAAGTTATAGCATATTATAAAATCCACAAACCATGTTTCATTTATATAACGAACATAATGAATTGTCATGGTTTAACAATGTTAGTGTTCTTTGTAAAAACCACCAAGATCTAAGACATTAAATTAAAGAAAATAATAAAATATTGAGCCCAAAGTCGACATGCATTAGGATGAAAAATAAGTGTAGATATAGATGTGAGTGATTGGGTCAAATTAGACCTTGAACCAAACACTCAATGAGTGGTGGTGAGTTTCCTCCTACTAAGATAGGATGATGTGTCAAAATAGAATTGACATTTCTCTAGATGCCTCTTTAAACAACTCCTAAATGATTACAACTTGTGTAGACAAGTGTCAAATGATCATAGATGACTCATTAGGCTTAATAAGCCTAAGTGTAAATAAATTAAATATATACACTAGGACCCCATCTTAAGAATAACCTAGGAAGACAAGAAAATAAATGTCTCTTGACTACTATCCTAGTGAGCTGCTGATGTACAATGAAATCTCTCATGAAAGGAGAAATATAGGAAACCCAGTGGGAATAAACTATCCTCCAATAAAGAGATAAGATGAGAAGAAGCCTATAATTTCCCCTAAAGGATGATGATGTTATTGATGTAGAATGCATACCAATAAGAGCATGTGGACCTTACTAAAAATATACCTGAATATGACTGTCATATGTTGAATCATCTGAATTATTATGATTAGAATCTGGATTTAAAGAGTCCTAATAGAGTTGAGAGCCTATATGGTATGTAGCACTAGAATCTATAATCGGTTGAGAAAACAAGACCATGCCTTTCAATTTCTATTTGTCCTTGGTAGTTTTATTATATGAATAAGGTGCTTTGATAGAATTAGTTACTTGAATATTACTTTTTTTTAGTAGAAAAATGAGCTATTCAATTTTATTTTTCATGCATTGATGTTCTTCATGACCAGTTTTGTTACAAAATGAACATTTAATTCTCCCAGTAAATGATTTTCTTTGTTGAGATGAGTTATACTTTTTTAACCTATCAATTTTGTCTTCTTTCTTCCCTTTTTTGTCCTTTTTATTGTTCTTTTTCTCTCCTTTAGCATTTTGATGTATTTTATTCTCTATAATTAGAGCTCATGCCTTAGTAGATTTCAAAGTACCTATTTAAATTAATTTTTCTTGTCCCTCTATAAGATCAACAAAAAAAGGTATAAAGTGATGCCATATTCCATGAGGTACCAAGGGCTCTTTTAGTATAATAGAAGGTAGAGACAAAAACATAAAATTTAGAAACTAGTTTAGAATGTATAGAAAGGATTAATTTATCGTCTTTCTTGTCAATTCCACAATATTTCAAAAGAGTTAAGAATGGCTCAAGTTTTAGCTATGATGTTGGCTATAGTTCATGATGGAGGGTGAGTGAGATTTAAGTAGTTGATGATGTTCATCGAGTCTCCTTCCAACCAGAGCCACTTAACCCCATATAATGAGAAAGTTTTGTGACCTAAAGAGCCACACAAGCTTCAGCATAATGATTGGTTTGAGCACCCAAAGGGAGACTAACAGCCGCTATGCCAAGGCCAAAGAAGTTATTGATGATTCCTATGCTTCCTTCTTGTCCTGGGTTCCCTTTAGTAGCACTGTCAAAGTTGGCTTTGGTCCAACCAGTCAGGGGGCTGCTCCACGCACAGTTCTATCTTTTATCCTGGATAGCAACCTAGGACTTTCCTACAATATGTTTAGATCGTCCAAAATAGAAAAAGTTCTCCTTAACAACATGATTGATTTTTTCAAAGATGATTTTGGGAGGAGAGGAACAATCACAAAAAATGCGATTCTTACGCTCCTTCCAGATTCTCCAACAAAGATGAGGAAGAATCCAAGTAGATAATAACTAGAAATCCTTATTAAACCTTTTGAAGGCCCATTGGGAAAAGACATCACTGAAGGACAAGGGAAAGCACCAAGATAAATTCAAGACCGAGAAAAGGTGTTGCCAGATTTGACTTACATAAGAGCAGTGAATGAAAAGGTGATCCATTGATTCCTCTGACATTTGCAAAGAATGCACCTATTTGGAATCTAGAACCCATGCTTGATGAGATTATCCACAGTAAGGATACAGTTTTGGAGCAGGAGCTAGAAGAAAACATTGATTTTGGGTGTGAGGCATGGGATCCAAGCTTTGGCCCATTGTGGCTTCATATCATGGGTTTGAGTGGTCTGTGAAGAATAGGTAGAAGCCAGAATGTAGGTACCATCCAAAGAGTCCTCCCAAATAATCTTATCCTGATTTAGTGAGAGAGTAACCGCACTAAGAGTGGTCATCAAAGGAGACAGGTCCTGAGAGATCTGAGTGAGATCCACCCATTTGTCATCCCTTCTATAATTTCATACATGAGTCCCATAGGTTTGAGTGGAGACATGTCTCTAGGTATAGAGAGACTCAAAGTCTCTCAAGCTGCCCATCTGAAGCCAGTTTTCATTCAAGAAATTGTTAGAATGACCATTACCAATTTTCCACTTAGCCCTAGATTTAGCCAACTCCTTGGCATTGAGGAGACCATTCCATATAATAGAACCTTTAGGGGAATCCGCCTCATCGAAAAATATATTTAGTGAGTTGTGCGTGAGGTATTTATCTTCAATGGTATCCCACCACTCACCTTTGTTGTTGAAGATTCTCCAGATCTTTTTAGCTTGAAGGGCTTTGTTGAAAGGTCTTAACTTCCTTATGCCAATGCCACCAGCATTTTTGGGGCAGCAGAATTTCTCCAAAGCAATAAGGAGGATGCGCTTGTGGTCCTCAGCTCCTGACCAAAGGAATCTTGTCTAGATTCTTTCCATAGGCTCCACAACTTTATTCGAGAGAGGGAAAAGGTTGAGGGAATAGGTAGGGAGATTCTATAATGTAGATTTGACCAATTAGATCTTTCTAGCCTAGCTGAGAATGACCCCTTTCCAGCCAGCAAGCTTCTTATTGAATCTATCTATTAGTTTTTTCGAGAAGGCTTTCAGAGACTTGACACCTAAGGGAAGACCCAAGTAGGAAGAAGGGAAGGTGTCAATGCCACATCCCAGAATATGAGCTATTTTCCTCTGTCTAACTTCAGGGGTGTTAACAAAGAATATAGATCTTTTATTCCAGTTGATGCAATGGCCAGTAGCTTTGATATAATTGTTAAGAAGATCCTTCACCACTCTAGCTTCTCCCACCGAAGCCTCTCCCCCAAGAATGGTGTCATCCATGAATTTTTGGTGTGTAAAGACATTGTTTCTTGATGAGGGGTTGATGCCTTCCGGGTCCCCAATCATTTTAGAAGCCTAAATGAGTCTCCCCTAGCACTCAGCAAGAATGATGAAAAGAATAGGGGAGAGAGGGTCCCCTTGTCTTAGGCCCCTAGAAGGTTTGGAGAAGGTGGATGGGAAGCCCTTTATCATGATCACTAAGGAGGGGATCGAGATAATTTGATGAAGAAGCTTGCAAGAATGGGAGTTGAAACCAAAAGCTTCAAGAACTCTAAGAAGAATCTACCAGTCTACCCGATTGTAGGCCTTGGAAAGGTCAAGATTGAGAAGAAAACCTTCCCTTTTATCTTCTTCTAAGGAATGAATCACTTCATGCACCATCATTATGTAGTCTAGGATCTGTCTGCCAGGCACAAAGTTGGATTGCTAGTGCGAGATCAAGGAGGGGAGGACTTTGAGAATCCTTGAGGTGACAACCTTGGAAATGTTCATAAGGAAGGAATTATAGAGGCTTATGGGTCTAAACTAATTGAAAGAATCCACACTAGAAGTCTTGGGAATCAGCACCAAGAAGGTAGCATTGAGCTCTTTAGGGAGGTTCTTCGAGCCAAAAAATTCTTGCACACCTTTTACCACATCATCTTTCACCATGTCCCAATAAAGATGAAAAAAGAACATAGGGAAGTCATCTGGGCTAGGGGCTTTGTCCCCTGGAAGAGAGTCCAGGGCTTCTTAACTTCAGTCATGTCAGGAATAGAGCATAAATATTTGTTTTTGCTATCTATTATGATTCTCGGGATGTTATTTAGGAGATTAGTCTAATCTTTCTCAGATTTCCCCCTAATCTTTAGAGAGGAGCTAAGAAAAGTAAGAGATAGCTTCATCTATGATATCCTTATCCTCCTTAAGGGCTTGGTCTTCCTTCTTGATTCTACTAATCCTGTTAGCAACTCTGTGTCTCATAGTAGAGAGGTGGAAGAAGTGAGTATTTTGATCCCCTTCCCTTAGCCAGAGGGACCTCAATCTTTGCTTCCAGAAAGTTTCCTTTGGCTCAATAATGTTACGGTAGTCTGATAAGATAGCTTTTTCTTTTTGCAGTTTGTCTTCATCATAGCCCTATTTATGGATTTCGGCTGGAATTTGGTTTAGATCATTGAGTGTCTTGTTTTTGGAAGTGAAGATGTGACCAAATTCATCTTTGTTCCAATTTTTGACGTTGTGTTTCATGTTCCTTAGTTTTTTCTCCACTCTAAACATGGATGTGCCCTCAACATCAATGTTCAACCAATCTCTGACTTTATTGAGAAAATTTTGATGGGGACCCACATTTTTGAAAATCCAAAGGGAAAGCTCCTTTTCTTGTCAAATTGATCTAGGGATAGAGAGATGGGAGAGTGGTCAGAATCAGCTCTAACCAGGGCAGAGAGGTTGAGGCTGTAGTGGTTGAACCAGTCCAGAAAAAATAGGGCCCTATCCAAATGGACTTGGATGCAATCCTTTCCAATCCACCTGTTTGACCATGTGAAATCAGGGCCTTGAAGATCTGTATCCAGCAAAGCCAAGTCATTGATGAAGTCCATTAGATATTGTCTTCTTTCCATGTCAATGGCTATCGCTCCCTGTTTGTCCCCTTCTTTTAGGGGAGTGTTGCAGTCCCCCATAATGATGCCTTCAGACCAGTTAAGAGGGGCTGAGGTGGAAATGATCTTGTTCCAATAGGTCTTTCTTTCTTTTTTAGAATTAGGAGCATAAATATTGAAAATGAACCAACTTTCATTATCTTTTATCCTAGTAAAATGCAGGAGCAAAAGGTTACCTCCTTCATAGATGACATAGCTCGGAGGTGACACAAATTCCACACAGTGATGAGGCCACTAGAAGTGCCTTCAGAGCTAGTAGCTCTGCTTTCCATAGCTTTACTGAATTTAATTCTCTCTAGCTTATCCTTCTTTATTTTGGTTTCTTGGATTAAGAAAATATTTGGTATATGATCCATTATCATATTTCTTATGACATCCTACTTGTGTGAGCTATTTAGCCCACGAATGTTCCAAGAGATGACTTTCATTTCTTGATGGAGGTACTGGAAGCTTGCATAGAATTTTGAGTTCCATCAACTTTGATCAAGCTAGATTCTTCTTGCCTACTCTGGCTTGTCCTTTTTCTTTCTGGACCATTACCACTACCCCTAACTTCTACTTTTTTAATACTTTTGGTGGTTGCTTTGGATACAAGAGAAGGGTCTCTCCTGCTTGGTTTCTTCTTCTTGTGAATTGAGATCCAACCCTCCTTTTCTTCCTTATGCTTGGTGAAGAGCTCAACCGTTATATTGAATTGGTTTGGGGAGGTTGTGACCATTAGATCTTCAATCTGTTGGTAGTTCACTAATTCCTGCATCTCTAGGTTAAGTTTTGAGTTGTGCATTTTCACACCAGCCACAGGGGAAGCAATGGATTCTGGTACAATGGAAATAGAGATGATGTTAGGGAACGAGTCACCACCTTCAACCTGAACATTGTTCTTGTTTTCTTCACTTGTTTCTTGCTATATGGTGACATCCAGATCCAAACCCATGAGGGGGAGGGTCTCTCTGCCAGACTCTTTATTATCATGTAATTATTTTTAGATATTTATTGGTTATTCTATTTATTATGATACTAAAAAAATACCTCTTACAAATTTGGGTTTACCTAGCCAAGAAGGGACTTCATATGCCTAATTAGGGTTTAATAGTATAGACATCTAAAAATGTCCTCCTGAAACTAAAAAAAAAATCTTCTATTTTACTAAATGAATATTACTATCTATCATTTTAATTATTTAAGAATAAAAATATAAAATATTTTCAATATTAATACTTACCATAACTACCCACTTCCTCAAAATCTACAAAATCTACGCCCAAAAAGACAGAACTACTAGTCTGACCTTATTTTGAATCTTTGTATAATTGAATTTTTTTTGTTAATCTCTAGAAAATAATGCATTTACTATACATTTATTTACTGTTTATTATCATGTAATTATTTTTAGATATTTATTGGTTATTATATTTATTATGATACTAAAAAATACCTCTTAAAAATTTGGGTGTACCTAGCCAAGAAGGGACTTCATATGCCTAATTCAAGTTTAATAGTATAGACATAAAAATGTCCTCAGTGAAATTTTAAAGAACTTCTATTTTATTAAATGAATATTGCTATCTATCTGATTGCTTTACTAGCATCTTCTATATTATTTAAATAAATATTTCTATTTATTTATATAATTGGTTAGTTTTGTATTATGTAATTAAATAAAGTCGCATTTATTTAAATATCTATTTACCATCTCCCTTTTCTCCTTTAAAATAAATAAATACATTTATTTCTTTAATAAATTCACTAATATTCTTCTTTCCAATCCTACCAATCATTTCCACTCACATGGATCAAGTTCCACAAATTATAGAAATTAATATCTTCTCTTAATGCCTCTTAATCTCAACCGCTTATTTCATAATGCCTCTTAATCTCCTTTATTCACAATATTCTCCACCTTCTTCTCATTATCTTTCATATTATCCCTACCTACCCTCTAATCCTAGCCACTCACCTAGCACCTCTTAATTCTAACCCTTGATTTACATGAGACTTCTATAAAAGAAGACTTCTCCTCTCATTTGAATCCCGACCAGATCTTGCTAACTAATGCTTTACATGAGACTTCTATAAAACAAGACTTCTCCTCTTACATGCTTTGTGATTTTTGAGATTCCATAGCTTTCCTCATTTTTCTATCACCATTATACCACTATCATTTGCCTTCATACACCCATTATTCATCACTTTGCATCAATCATTCAATTTCCAAATAGCCCTTTGTGCATGTTTTCACAAAATTAAGATCGTCTGTATTCGAAACACAAGATCTTGAAAGATAGAAGACAGTAGAATCAAGCGTCTCTTGAATACATTTGGTAAGTTGTTTTACTTTATTTTATGTTTATCATCCTTGACGAAGTGTTCTATGGATAATGTTGATAATTTGTTCTGTTTTGTTTTTCTTTATTTTATGTTTTTCATGCTTGAATAGGTGTTCTATTGATCATGTTGATAACTTGTTCTATTTTATTGGGTTGGACTCAATCAGTGGCTCCAATTTCCACCATCTTTCAAATAGATCTTTGAATTCTGCATTTAACAATGGCGACCACGACTCCGAGAGAGCATATTGAACAGATAAGAAGAAGTAAATTTTCGATAGGTGGGGAAGAAAATCCCCTTACAGAAGATCTTCATTATGCTGTTAAACATCTCTGCCGAACTCTACACCAAGGGTGTCCATTTTCTCATGGAGCTCATACAGGTAGCTTTCTGTCTGATATAACACAAATTGTTTCTGTTATAATTGTCATTGACATTGTTTTGTCTGTAAAATTAAGGTTCGGACGGTCCACCAAAAAGGGTAAAAGACAGGGATCAGGTTACATTGGAGAGAAAGGTACACTCTCCCTGTTTCATTGCTAATCGTGAACCTTCTGTTATGAATTCTGATACACTATTGATGTTTCAATCATTTGTTTCGTTGATGTTTCATTGCTAATCGTGAACCTTCTGTTATGAATTCTGAATCACAATACATTTGTTTCAATCACCTGGATGTTTTCTAAAATAACCATTCATACAAGAATGTAATTTGAATTCTAACTTGACATTTTTAATTTTAAATATAGAACCATAATTTTAAGAACAGAATTAGACTTCTGATAAAGATGGCGTCTCACAGTAGAAACGATTCTCACTCCCACGGTCTTCTTATTTTCTGATAAACTGTGTATTCCTTGGTAGTAGTGGTTGCAGCTTGGTATGTTTAGGATTCCTTTTCTTACTGTTTCTTTTTCCCTCAGTCAATAGCATATGAAGTCACTTCAAGTATAATAGCCTTTGTATGTGACAGTGTATACTTGCATTTTCATGAATTATCTTGAAAAACTTTGGAAAATTAAATAAAAGGCTGCATTTCATTATTCGTATAGCAGTTATATTATTATCTAGATCTATTTTTCTTTATGTTTAATGGTTCTGTAAATTTAGTTGTTTTTTTAGGACAGCCTATACCTTTGTTTCCTTGTAATTTTCTTTCACATTTATTATTTGCTTCACAAGCCTTTGGGAAAAGAAATGATTGCACTTCATTGTATGTAAAGTAGTTGAAAGATTGTTATAATTCTGAATTTCTTTATGCAAACGATTATATGCTATTATTAATTCTTATTAATTTTTTTTAAGTGTATGATATGTTTAAAATTGGGTTTTATTTATTTGTTTTATTTAATATTTTTTATTCTTATGTGGTGTTAGTTTAGACTGAAGTTCGATGTTGGATTGAAATATTTTCTAGTGTCTGGCACATATTCTTAGTTCAACAATGGAACTTACTTCTAAGTAAAACTTCTGTATTGAAGTTTTTTGAAACAAGGATCTGTACAGTTTTGAGTTCTTAAAAACTTAAAATCTAGAATTGGGCCTATTTCTTTGGGTGGAAATGATAGGTCAGTTTCTGAAACCATGATCTATACAGTTTTGAGTTCTTAAAAATTTAAAACTAAAATGGGACCTATTTCTTTGCCTGGAAATGATACGTCGGGGTAAAATAGCATTTCTCTTGTCTAACTTATTTAAATAGCTTTTTCCCAATGGTAATATTTATACCTACAATTCAATTTATAACTTAAAATCTATTTGTCTTTTGTGCAAGCTATTATTGTAAAGTAGATATTTTTTTCATTATTGGTGGTTGTGATTATAAGGCTGCATTTTTTAAGTTGTGAATTAAGAATAGATATTTTAAAAAATTAAATATTGAGGAATTTTAATTTTTGAATAATTTAATTTATTTGAAAACTATATGTCCTTTATAAAGTGAGAAAGATATAATAATGAAGATGAGGAAAAACACATACAATCAGTGGAGAGGCTGAAAGTAGCAGACCTAAAGTAGAGAACTGAAGGTCTGAAAGAGGTTGATTCAATAAAGGTGGTTTGAGACTGAAATACTCTAGCAAGTATTAAATCTAATTAATCCATAGAACATTCTTCTGAGTTGTTTTCCATTATTTTTATGTGTTTCTCTTTATTTTGAAGAATATTGCCCTTTTCTTAAAAATATTGAACAATCACCTATTAATGTTTCTTTTTGGTAAACTCTTTCACCCAAACACCATCCTTATAATTCTCCTTCAATTTTGCTTCTAAAGGGCTTTGCAAGAATCATTAGGTGTTTTTCCACATTATGGTTCTCCATAAGTCTCATGAGAAATTGAGAAGGCAGAGTCTTTCTTTCTGATTTTTCTTTTACTTTTATCACTATGTTCAGAAATGTCACCATTGCGAGCATTCTTTTAAACAGAAATTGCATATTAAGAAAACCACCATTCATTATATATTTTATTAATTAATTTTTTTATATTATCTTATGTAATTCAGATACTAGATGTTATGTAATTTGAAACTGATGTTCCATCTTGGTTTGTTTGAACTTTGAATGATGGGTGAAGTTTTATATTTTTGTTTTTGCAATCTATCTCAAGGATAGGAATATATTTATTTTCTTTTAAATTTCAGAAATTAGATTTAAGAAGATTTTCCTGATCACAAATCAGCCTTATGTTTTCAGCAATGGATACCCAATTCCATTCAATGAAATCCCTCCAGCTGAGGTCGGAATTGGGTATATAGTTCTAGAGTGGATTCAGAAGCCAAATATTGAAGATCTCAGAAGAATATATAGCAGCCAATGCCAAGGCGAGGTTCTCAATACTGTTATAGTTCTCCCTCTACGCCCCAAGAAGGTGGAAGGTGTGAAGGAACAACTTGTGAATATCCAACCAGGGGTCATTTTGTTTATGTCCAAAATTATAAGAAGACTCTCCGTCATTACATGTGGATACAAAGATCAATGAACAGGAAGCTTCTCACTGAGGTCATCATTCAGGTGCTTCTCATCTCTCAGAGTCATGCCAGGCATTGGAATATCAACATCCCAATTCCAGCATGAAGGATAATCAACATTCGAGTTGCAGTATGAAGAATAATCATAATATGATTTATAATCCATCAGAATCTTTTCAGACATTGGGTGCTTTCATTGAGTTCATCAGTCATCTGGTGCTTTTCATTAGATTCTCTCAGAGTCATGTCAGGCATTGGGTGCATGGTTTCGTTAGAAAGCTCATAATCTTCCACCTTTAATGGTGAATCACTAAATTCATTGAGTTCATGAGTCACCTGCTTTTCCAGGTTTTGTAGTGAAGAAAAAAATTCATCAGCTTCCTGCTCATTGATCTCAGCACTCACATTATTTTCAGGTTTATGATTTTGAGATTGAGGGGAACGATTATTCAGGTTTATGATTTTCAGCTTTCTCTTGCCATTTCATCAAACCGAAATCTCATGTATGACGCACTTTCAACACAGCGAATGACCCTGCGCTTGAATATGACAGCAGTAGTAAACTTCTGCGTTTCTTAATGATCATTCCCCTCAATCTCAAAATCATAAACCTGAAAATTATGTGAGTGCTGAGATCAATGAGCAGAAAGCTGATGAATTTTTTGCTTCACTACCAAACTTGGACGAGCAGGTGACAGATAAACTCAATAAATTTGTTGACTCACCATTAAAAGTGGAGGATTATAAGATTTCTAACGAAACCATGCACCCAATGCCTGACGTGACTCCGAGAGATTCTAATGAGAATTAGCAGATCAGTCATGAATTCAATGAGAAGCACCCAATGCCTGAATAGATTTTGATGGATTATAAATCATACTATGATTATTTTTCATACTGCAACTCGAATGTTGATTATCGTTCGTGCTGGAATTGGGGTATTGATATTCCAGTGCCTGGCATGATAGATGAGCAGGACGTGAATGATGACCTCAATGAGAAGGTTGGGGAATGCAGTTATTACATGCGGAGACAAATATTACCAGTGAAAATGAACAATCAGGTACAGGAGAAGAGAGACATTAACAATTGGGTGATAGCACTTGCTTTTCCCCGCGAAGATCCAGTTACCACAGGCAACAGGGTAGGTGATGGTATTTAGGCATTTCCTCCCACAGAAATAGTCACTAGGTTCCCCTTCATAATTCAGGCAGATATTTTGTTGGCATTCTCAAGGGAAAGTATTCTTTGGGATAACAAGTGGAATAAAGGGATTCTGGACTGATCGTTGGAACACAGGAATTTCAAGCTCTCTCTGAGATATGGTTCATCTGTTGATCTTATCTGCTGCGGTTCTCATGTTTTTTCAGTCCATGCATCAAACATGCATCAAATTTGTTAGTGAATTTTGCAATGAATATTTCAGGTGTTATGAATTTCTCCACTCGCTGTTGTTAAATTTTGCGAGGAATATTTCAGGTGCTCACAAAAAGTATTGTCAATATATGAATTTCAACAAAACCTCATTGCAAGTTAACATGTTGTTTTTATAAGTTCAAGAATATTTCTTTATTACTTCGTTGGTCTATTTCAATTGGCATCAGTAATACAGCATTAGCTCAAAAACATTATGAAATCATTTTGTTTCTATACTAAGAAATCAAGAATTGAGGTTTTCATATTTTAGGGAAAAAAATAGGATTACATTTATTGCTGAATATATCATAATACTATTGTGTGGTTTGGTGACATATTATCTTCTCATAGAAACAAAACAATAAATTTGACGTTTTCATAATTGATTAAAGTTTTGAAATTTTTTTCCCTGAATCTGAAATATTAATTGATGTTTGCATGATTCATTATAGTTTTGAAACATATTTTTTGTGGGTCTGAAATATTAATTTTTTTAAATAATTCAATCCAGAAAAAATTGTTTTGGCACTACTTTATATGGTTTCAGAATAGTTGAATTTCCAAAGTAGAAGATTGTTATGAAGAAATGTATCTTTTATCTTATCTGCTGTGTAACAAATTCATGAGCTCTAATAGATATCTAATTCACTTGTATGAGGGATGGTTTTTATTTTTAATTTTTGATGTTGGTTATTGGAATAAAATTTTGTAGCTCTTTTATTGTGTATATACAGTATTACCTCAAAAACATTATGAAATCATTTTGTTTTTATATGCAGAAATCAAGAATTGAGGTTTTCATATTTTAGAGGAAAAAATAGGAGTACATTTATTGTTGAATATATCAGAATACCATTATGTGGAAAGTGACATATTATCTTCTCATGGAAAAAAACAAATTTGACATTTTCATATTTCATTATAGTTTTGAAACATTTTTTCCTGGGATCTGAAATATCAATTATTTATGACGTGAGACATTTTTTTTCTGAATCTTAAATATCAATTTTTTAAAATAATTCAATTGAAGAAAAAATGTTTTGGTACTACTTTATATGATTTCAGAAAAGTTGAATTTCCAAAGCAGATGATTGTTATGAAGAAACATATCTCTTATCTAGTGTGTGACAAATTCATGAGCTCTAACAGATATCTAATTCACTTGTACAAGGCATGGTATGTATTATTCAGACATCTTATTTTTAATTTTTGATGTTGGTTATTGGAATAAAATTTTGTAGCTCTTTTATTATGTATAAAGTGTGATTTGTAAACTTTTATTTCTTTCAGATTATTTATTATCCTCTCAATTATGTTTCAAAACCAATTGGGAAGCTCCAGAAATTGTTGTTTCCAATTTGGAGGTTTTTATAATGGTTAATAAATTTGATCTGGCTTCAATCCTTCATTTCTTTAATCAATGTTCTTAGTGTTGCATCTCTTATCTTCTTTAATATATATAACATTATTTTTATGGGCAATTTATTTTATCAACTCTATAGCGTTTTGAATGAGAAAGGCTATTAATTAACATTAACATTAATAGGAAGTGATTAGTATTCTATCATGATGAATTTTACTCTAAAAATAATACCAATTATGTCAAAAAAAATTATATATATGGCTACTATTTAATATTCTCTTATGTTGTGTTTTAATTTATCTGATGTCATTTTTATTTCTATCTAGTGCAGAGGGGTCAAGAGTTTAAACATCAAATCTTGCAACAACTGTAGTTATTGAGCACTAATTATCAAGAAATTTTTGAAGAATCTAGACTGAGAACTCTCTGGTGGTGTATCCATGGCAAACCTGTGCCATTCTATGCAATTTGAGATCATGGTTTCATGTGTTCAACAAGAAGGAGATGGAAATCTCCCAATCAAAAAGTTAGAATTTTCAACAATTGTTGTTTAATGCCAATGCAATGCAAGGTTTCAACTTGTGTTTGTCACTTGACTCAAGGCTTCTAAATAGACCTCTAATGAACAAAATTAGGGAAGATCAAATGGAGGTAGCAAGTTCTATTAAGTTCTATCACCAACAAAGAAATATGAAATCTATGTCTGCTAGAGGGGAAACCAGACCTAAACAAATCCTCTTATTATCAATGATCTCACACATCAAGAATTGTTTTGGTCTTTGAAGGTCATTAAAATTTATGTGTTGAATTGTTAAATATATCACTTTGTTTTGTACACTGTACCATAGGTTAACAAATACAATATTTTACATCTAATTAAAATTTTCTTTTCACTTTCTTATGAGACCATTACAAAGTCGTATGCATTACACGATGTTTAAATTAGTGTTCCATTCATTCAAATTGTATTTGATTATATTATAATTAAAATTTTGTAACATATTTTTTTTAATTGAAATTAAAATTAAGTTTGATTAGACTAATATAAACAGTTATGTATTTATTTTAAAGTAAATATATTATTTTTCATTAGAATTAGCTTATTTATTTTTATAAATATATTTTTATTTTTATTTAAGAACTATGATTTTTTATATAAAGAATGATTTTATTTTTGAAAAGAATATCACTTATAATTCCCGTGATTATTCTATTTTATTTTTATTTTGAAAAGTCAAGTATATATTATATTGAGATATATTACATTGTCATTGTGTTGGTGGACATTCTATAATGCATTAAGAAAAACCATGTGACCTATATTTTTATTTAAATTAAATAGTTTCAAAATAATGTTTCTTACCATTTTTTAAATAGATGTGTTTAATTTATGTATATTAGTGATTTTAAAATTTTAAAATCCCATGGTAATGTTATTTTACTTTTTATATACAAAATCACAACAAATATAACTAGTTTTAATAAATAATCAACTATACCTAATATACTCACCCTTCATTGCAGATCATTTTTTTTGTTTAAAAATTGACCAATCTATTTAAAAGGTCTTAATAATAAACCATTATTTGTTAAAAATAATTAAGTGTAGAAATAACATTCCTTGGTTCTTATTTTCGCAATCATATTTATTTAAATCTCAAATAGATTTTAGATTGCAATTCTATATTATTTTACATTTATCAATATTTATTTCAAGTATAAGAATATGAAACCAAGAATTTTATAGTTTAATTGTGGAAGATAATGGTTTTTTTTAATCTACAAATGTATTTTGTATTAAATCTAAACAAAATTGATTTCTAAGATGTCCTTAAGTTTGACATAATTTGGACAATAATGGGGACTCAACAACTCAAGTTTGCACTATTTTGAAAACATAAGTGAATGATGAAGGCATGATTTGATAAATTTGAATTGTTTCACTTGCCATGGATTGTGGAATTACATTGTCAATTATAATGAAAAATTAACATGTTTGAGCTGATTGGGGAAGATCTAATAATTCATAAATTTGCAATAGATTTGAGTCATAACTTTAACTCTTTATGAGTCACATGGTATCAACGCTAAGTTGGATTGGAAGGGAGTATGAATTACTAAGTCATCCACCAAAATAAGTGGAAGTTGATAACCCTATTCCTTACAAAAATGAGCTTAGTTCTATACTTATGGTAGGGTTGCGAAAACTTATAGTGAAAGTAGAGGATGTCGGAGATAGGAGATTCAAGAAGTTAGATGATGATGTTTAAAATAAATAAGTTGAAATTTATTTTAGTTGTTCTCACAAAGAATTTAGGAATTGAAAGACCTTATGTACAAGAGGAGCCAAATTTTGATCATAATAAAGCGAGGAGAAAGCTCTCAAGGTAGCTTCTTTGAGGCTCAAGTGAAACTTGGCATTTAACCCTATAAAAGAAATTAACACAAAGAAGCTAAACCAATAAATTTTATAGATGAAAGAATACTTTAACTTTTATAAAATTTAGATCAAAAAATCTAATTTGTATGGCTCAAGCTTATTGATCATGTACTAGATATATTATGAAGGTTATGAATATACTTGGAATACAAATGTGTTGTGTATATTTCTAAATAGATAGAATTCATTTTTTTTCTTATGTGCTATGAGAAAGAGGATTATGCAACACAACTATTTCTAGAAAAGACAAAGCTAGAAAACACACCTTAATTAGTAATGCCTCTAGCTATTCGTCACACAATAATACATGCCAAGCATGCATAAGATATTTTAACATCATCTTCATAAGATATTTTTAGTGAATTCGAGAATGTCCTCCAACAGATTGGGGTGGTGTTTGAGTTTGGAAAGGGATGTGAAATAATTGCCAAAATAGTTCAAAAATACACATATTTTTGAAGTGATAACAATTTTCTACAAATATCTTCACCATTTCTGTTGGCGGCCTAGTGACTCTAAATCTCTCCAAATTTGCATTCCATGTAGTGATGGGCTTGTAGTTGCAGGTGAGTGGAAGGAATCCAAAATGTCTATAGTGCATGATGAAAATGGCCTCTTCTATGGCAGGCTACAAATCCTAGAAGGTTTCTATGAAGATACTCTACTTGTATTTTTCTCTACCTATCTTGGTGTGTCTCTAGTGCACCCCAGGATTCAAGACTACTATAATTTGTGGCTGGACTAGATTATGGGAAACCATAGGGTATCTAAGTGGGGATGTTGTTTGGTTTGGAGAAATATTCATAACTTTAGCAGTGGATTCAGTCACCTTGAAGTATGATCCATAGTGACCAATGGTTCTACAAGTATTCCTAGGGTTTCTCTACCAAACAAGGTTCTTAGGAACCTACTCCAATAGGTCATGTACTCCAACCTAATCTAGGTTGACTCTTCTTCACAACCTTGCCTAGGTACACTCCAAGTTTCCTATTCCAATATGTCAATATGTTTCACAATAAGGAATTTCCAATTCCTTATTTGAACCTTGAACCCTTAAGACCTACCTTAGACCCCACTTCCACTTTGCAATTAGGATCTCATCAAAACACTTCCATCATTCGTTTGAATGCCTTCAATGAATGTTTTCCATATAACATGAATATTTTTTAAGGTTTCAACCCACTGTCAAATACCCACATTGTATTTTGTGTTATTAGTCCTAATTGGAGACCCAATTCTAGTAGCCCTCCTATTTGACTATTATGGCTCTAAAATCCAAAACTCCTTAACAACCATCAAAAAAATCATATTTTATATACCCTTTTGGACCTACTTTAAAATGTCACAAGATGAGTGTCTAGGTTTTGGGTTTGATTGGCTCAATGAGAGTTGCCTCTAAACTAGCCTACTAGGCCTAATTATGCAAGGCTTGTGTAAAACCTTCATGAGTTGAGATATTTTACCAAACCAAACATTTTTCCTAGTAGAAGACCCTCTAAGGACTCCTTCTATGCATCCATAACACTCTAGATTGCATCATACCAAGAACCAAGCCTGGGGATTCATGGAAATAATTAGAGATTTCTTTGCCTTTCTTGAAACCAAATACATCCTAAAATATGTACAAATACCTAACATTCCATAAAAGGATGGCCATTTCTCATGGTGGAATGTTAGGTTATTTACATTTCTTTACAAATCTTTTGTTTGGTTGTTTCATGGACTAGTCAAAGAAAATGAATTATTAACTCTTCCCTGATGGATTCAAGAGCACTCCAAACTGATTGGGAAAAGATCCTAACTCATCAACTCACCAAGACATACACAAAAATTTTGAACTCCAATCAATCGAACATCACATGTCATGGTCACAGTAAGAAAAAATGAATAAAATTATAGATAAAAATAAAAAAATCTTTTTGATTCAATGCCAAAACCACCATTACATCTTCTCTCAAGTTCTCTGACCAAATAGAACTCAATTCCATTAGTTGTAACCAAATTTTGATCTTCCTAGTCGTTAAACTACTAGGAAGAAACTTCTTGACAATTTGTAAAAGTTGCTCATGACAACATTTAAGCAATTTTACATCTTTCTCGACATTCATATTACAAACAAAAGTCCAAAATTATATGGATCATGAGGATCCTTGGGTGCTCCTACACCATAGTCCCCAAGAAGACAAAAATCAAGTCCCTTTCAAAGTTTCTAGTTTTTGTAGACTAGATCCATGCTTCAAAATATCTGCCTCATTCATCCAAGTAGCCTTAGAATTAGGTAATATATTTAGATATACGTAATATATGTTTTTATAGATTTATATTCTGCTATTAATACAATTCATTTTCTTGATCTATGTTAATTCAATTTGGTTTGCATGGCTTCTTCATGGATCTGATGTCAAACCAGGGTTATCACACTATGTCAACACTAAAGAGGTTCATTTTCATTTAGGAATGTTGCAGTTGTAATTTCCTAGTGGAAACCATTTGCATATTCACTAAGGTACACATTTAACATTAAAATTATTAATAAACAAACAACATTATAACTGTATGTTCACAAAATTGAATTGGTTGCAAGTAGTATTATGGAATTGGAATTTTGCTTTTAAAATTTAGAATTTAGCTACATACTTATATGTCAGAAACAATTTCTTTTGTAAAAATTCCATGAAAAAATAAAAATAATATAAATTCTTTAGCAAGAGCCTGTAGGGATCTTTACATAAAATATGACAATATTGAACTAGGAAACAAATGCAAAGCACATGTAAGATTACCAAGCTAGTCTAATTATCTTTGGCATGTTAATCTCTTCTAAGCACAAGTGATACACGAGACTGTTAGGAATAACAATCTATAATAGAACTGAGAGTGGGGGTGAATCAATTGTATAACAAATTATTAAAATTTAAAGTTTGAATACAAGTAGTATCAAATCTAATGAACACAATGAATGTCAACACAATAACACAATATTTTGTTTTCGAGGAAACCCTATTAAAGGTAAAACCCATGTGGGAATTAACAACCACTAATGATGTACTGAGGGTATAGTATCCTTGTTACAAGATCTAGCCCTATTAGGAGTTGACTAAAATATTACAGTACACTATCCTTGTTAGAGGACAGACCCTGTTAAGAGTCAAGAAAAAGAAGGGTGGTCTCACTCCCCAGGCTCACTACCAAAAGAAGGTTATGTTCACCTTTAGAACTCACTATTCACAACACAAGTGTATATGAAGAAATACACAATCTTTTGAACTATCTGATAGCAACTGTCTTCTCTTGATCAGTTCCAATGAAGTATACAATTATCCTCTACTCTACATCTAGTAGAAACAACCTCGCAGCTTCCACAATTCTCCTTTTACATCACATACATTCTCTCCATATCTCTCCAAAAGAAAAGATCTTACATATATACCCTGTTACATTCTACATGATCAGGTAGGCCAATTAGGCTTTCCTTATATATAAACAATTACATAACCCCTTGCTAAGATAAACACATTATCAAAAACAAGTATTCAACAATTACATTATAACAATCAAGGACCGACATCCTTAATTCATATTTTCCATCCATAATACACTCTACATCTCTAAAGTCAGCTTCCAAATACGTCATCTCCATAACATATGCCACAACTGATGTCATCCTGCATTTTGTACCTTGTGCTAACCATCAAACATTCTTCTGTACCCTATCTGTCATTACTCAAGAGCACATATACTGAATCTTCATCACCTCTAAGATATTCCCAAAACACAGAGACTAACTCTGTCAACTTCCACTGCTACTGTCCGGTAACCAATCTTCACCAAATCTTTTGTAACTCAGCCAATATGCAATATTTCATCATGTGATCTTTGATATAAGATCAAAATACCTTTCAGTACACACACCTGACTTCACACGATTTGAAACAACTGTACAGTGTATGTACACTATAATAACCAGCCTGTTCTCTTCATAGAAACATATGTTGACATCAGTGACAAAACATGAATGACAACAACAGCAGTTCCAACATCACTCAACGTAGTGATTAAACATATTAAATGTATCAACAATCTCCCCAATCAATTAGCAATATCCAACAATCTCCACCTTTGGCATTGATGTCAACATGTTGGAAAATCCATTAACCCAATGTTTTATCAACCCAAAGTTTTGTAATAGCTGCTATGCCAAGGCCAAAGAAGTTCCTGATGATTCCAATGCTTCCTTCTTGTCTTGGGTTCCCTTTAGTAGCACCATCGAAGTTGGCTTTCATCCAACTAGTCAGGGGGCTACTCCACGCATAGTTCTGTCTTTTATCCTGGGTAGCAACCTGGGACTTTCCTACAATATGGTTAGATCTTCCACAATAGAAAAATTTCTCCTTAACAGCATGATTGATTTTTTTTAGAGATGATTTTGGGAGGAGAGGAACAATCACAAAAAATGCGATTGTTACGCTCCTTCCAGATTCCCCAGCAAAGATGAGGAAGAATCCAGGTACATAATAACCAGAAATCCTTATTAAACCTTTTGAAAGCCCATTGGGAAAAGAGATCACTGAAGGATAAGGGAAAGCACCAAGATAAATTTAGGACTGAGAAAAGGTGTTGCCAGATTTGACTTACATAAGAGCAGTGAATGAAAAGGTGATCCATTGATTCCTCTGACATTTGCAAAGAACGCACCTATTTAGAATCTGGAACCCATGCTTGATGAGATTATCCGCTATAAGGATATAGTTCTGGAGTACGAGCCAGAAGAAAACATTGATTTTGGGCGTGAGGCCTGGGATCCAAGATTTGGCCCATTGCGGCTTCATTTCATGGGTTTGAGTGGTCCGCGAAGAATAGGCAGAAGCCACAGTGTAGGTACCATCTGAAGAGTCCTCCCAAATAATCTTATCCTAATTGAGTAAGAGAGTAATCGCATTGAGAGAGGTCATCAAAGGAGACAAGTCCTGAGAGATCTAAGTGAGATCCACCCATTTGTCATCCCTTCTATAATTGCATACATGATTCCCATAGGTTTGAGTGCAGACATGTCTCTAGGTATAGAGAGACTCAAAGTCTTTCAAGCTGCCCATCTGAAGCCAGTTATCATTCCAGAAATTGACAGAATGACCATTACCAATTTTCCACTTAGCCCTAGATTTAGCTAGCTCCTTGGCATTGAGGAGACCATTCCATATAAAAGAACCTTTAGGGGAATCTGTCTCATCAAAAAATCTATTTAGTGAGTTGTGCATGAGGTATTTATCTTCTATGGTATCCTACCACTCGCTTTTGATGTTGAAGATCTCCAGATTTGTTTAGCTTGAAGGGCTTTGTTGAAAGATCTTAACTTTATTATTCCAAGGCCACCAACATTTTTAGGGCAGCAGACTTTCACCCAAGCAATAAGCAGGATGCACTTGTAGTCCTCAACTCCTGACCAAAGGAATCTTCTCTAGATTCTTTCTATAGCCTCCTCGACTTTAGACGCAATAGGTAAAAGGTTGAGGGCATAGCTAGGGAGATTCTATAATGTAGATTTGACCAATTGGATCTTTCCATCTTTGTTGAGAATGACCCCTTTCCAACTAGTGAGCTTCCTATTGAATCTGTGTATCAGTTTGTTCCAGAAGGCTTCTGAAGATTTGACACCTAAGGGAAGACCCAAGTAGGAAGAAGGGAAGGTGTCAATGCCACATCCCAAAATATGAGCTATTTTCCTCTATCTAACTTTAGGGGTGTTAACAAAGAATATAGATCTTTTATTCCAGTTGATAGAATGACTAGTAGCTCTGATATAATTGTTAAGAAGATCCTTCACCACTCTAGCTTCTCCCACCGAAGCCTCTCCCCCAAGAATGGTGTCATCCATGAATTTTTGGTGTGTAAAGACATTGTTTCTTAATGAGGGGTTGATGCCTTTCGGGTCCCTGATCATTTTAGAAGCCTAAATGAGTCTCTCCAGGCACTTGACAAGAATGATGAAAAGAATAGGGGAGAGAGGGTCCCCTTGTCTTAGGCCCCTAGAAGGTTTGGAAAAGGTGGACGGGGAGCCGTTTAACATGATCGCTAAGGAGGAGGTCAAGATAATTTGATGAAGAAGCTTGCAAGAATGGGAGTTGAAACCAAAAGCTTTAAGAACTCTGACAAGAAACTGCTAATCTACCTGGTTGTAGGCCTTGGAAAGGTCAATCTTGAGAAGAAAACCTTCCCTTTTTCATTCTTCTAAGGAATGAATCACTTCATGCACCATCATTATGGAGTCCAGGATCTGTCTGCCAGGCACAAAGACGGATTGCTGGTGCGAGATCAAGGAGGGGAGGACTTTGAGAATCCTGGAGGTGATAACCTTGGAAATGATCTTAAGGAAGGAATTACAAAGGCTTATGGGTCTGAACTACCCGAAAGAATCCACACCAGAATTGTTGGGAATCAACACCAAGAGGGTAGCATTGAGCTCTTTGAGGAGGTTCTTCGAGCCAAAAAATTCTTGCACAACTTTTACCACATCATCTTTCACCATGTCCCAATAAATATGAAAAAAGAACATAGGGAAGCCATCCAGGGTAGGGGCTTTGTCCCCTGGAAGAGAATCCAGGGCTTTCTTAACTTTAGCCATGTCTGAAAAAGAGCATAAATATTTGTTTTGGCTATCTGTTATGATTCTCAAGATGTTATTTAGGAGATTAGTCTGATCTTGCTCAGAAATCCCCTAATCTTTAGAGAGGAGCTGAGAAAAGTAAGAGATAGCTTCATCTGCAATAGCCTTGTCCTCCTTAAGGGCTTGGTCTCCCTTCTTGATTCTACTAATCCTGTTAGCAGCTCTGTGTCTCATAGTAGAGAGGTGGAAGAAGCGAGTATTTTGATCCCCTTCCCTCAGCCAGATGGACCTCAATCTATGCTTCCAGAAACTTTCCTCCTGCCTCATAATGTTATGTTAGTCTGATAGGATAGCTTTTTCTATTTGCAGTCTGTCTTCATCATAGCCCTATTTCTATATTTCGGCTTGAATTTGGTTTAGATCATTGAGTGTCTTGTCTTTGGAAGTGAAGATGTGACCGAATTCATCTTTGTCCCAATTTTTTACGCTGTCTTTCATGTTCCATAGTTTTTTCTCCACTCTAAACATGGATGTGCCCTCAAAATCAATGTTCCACCAATCTCTAACTTTATTAAGCAAATCTGGGTGGGAGACCCACATTTTTTCCAATTCGATGGGAATGTTCCTTTTCTTGGCAATCTGGTATAGGGATAGAGAGATGGGAGAGTGGTGAAAACCAGCTATAACCAGGGCAGAGAGATTGAGACTATAGTGGTTCAACTAGTCCAGTGGAAATAGGGCCCTATCCAAACGGACTTGGATGCAATCCTTTCCAATACACCTGTTTGACCATGTGAAATCAGCACCTTGTAGATCCGTATCTAGCAAAGCCAAGTCATTGATGAAGTCCATTAGATATTTCTTCTTCTCATATCAAGGGCTATCCCTCCCTGTTTGTCCCCTTCTTTTAGGGGAGTGTTGAAGTCCCCCATAATGATGCCTTTAGACTAGTTAAGAGGGGCTAAGGTGGAAATGATCTTGTTCCAGTAGGTCTTTCTTTCTTTTTTAGAGTTAGGAGCATAAATATTGAAAATGAACCAGCTTTCATTATCTTTTATTCTAGTAAAATGTAGGAGCAAAAGGTTACCCCCTTCATAGATAACATCAGCTCTAAGGTGACATGAATTCCACATGGTGATGATGCCACTGGAAGCACCTTCAGAGCTACTAGCTCTGCTTTCCATAGCTTTACTGAATTTAATTCTCTCTAGCTTATCCTTCTGCATTTTGGTTTCCTGGATTAACAAAATATCTAGTCTATGATCCCTTATCATATTTCTTATGACATCCTGCTTGTGTGAGCTATTTAGCCCACGAATGTTCCAAGAGATGACTTTCATTTCTTGATGGAGGTACTGGAAGCTTGGATAGAATTTTGAATTCCATCCGCTTTGATCAAGCTAGCTTCTTCTTTCCTACTCTGGCTTGTCCTTTTTCTTTCTGGAGTATTAGCACTACCCCTAACTTCTTCTTTTTTCCTACTTCTGGTGGCTACTTTAGATACAAGAGAAGGGTCTCTACTGCTTGGTTTCTTCTTCTTGTGAATTGAGTTCCAACCCTCATTTTCTTCCTTATGCTTGGCGAAGAGCTCAACCATTATATTGAATTGGTTTGGGGAGGTTGTGACCATCAGATCTTCAATTTGTTGGTACTTCCTTGATTCCTAAATCTCTAGGCTAGGTTCTGAGTTGTGTGCTTTCACACCAACCATAGGGGGAGAAATGGATTCTGGTACAATGGAAGGAGAGATGATGCTAAGGCACGAGTCACCACCTTCAACCTGAACATCATTTTCATTTTCTTCATTTGTTTCTTGCTGTATGGTGACGTCCAGATCCAAACCCGTGAGGGGGAGGGTCTCTCCGCCAAACTCTTTATTATCATATAATTATTTTCAGATATTTATTGGTTATTATATTTATTATGGTACTAAAAAAATACCTCTTACAAAGTTGGGTTTACCTAGCCAAGAAGGGACTTCATATGCCTATTTAGGGTTTAATAGTATAGATATCTAAAAATGTCCTCCTGAAATTTAAAAACAATCTTCTATTTTATTAAATGAATATTACTATCTATCATTTTAATTATTTAAGAATAAAAATATAAAATATATTCATTATTAATACTTACCATAAATACCCACTTCCTCAAAATATACAAAATCTACACTCAAAAAGACAAAACTTCTAGTCTGACCTTATTTTCAATATTTGTATAATTGAATTTTGTTTGTTAATCTCTAAAAAATAATGCATTTAGTATACATTTATTTACTCTTTATTATCATGTAATTATTTTTAGATATTTATTGGTTATTATATTTATTATCATACTAAAAAATACCTCTTACAAATTTGGGTATACCTAGCCAAGAAGGGACTTCATATGCCTAATTCAAGTTTAATAGTATAGACATAAAACTGTCCTCATGAAATTTAAACAAACTTCTATTTTATTAAATGAATATTATGATCTATCCCATTACTTTACTAGCATCTTCTATATTATTTAAATAAATATTTCTATTTATTTATATAATAGGCTAGTTTTGTATTCTGTAATTAAGTAAATTCGCATTTATTTAAATATCTATTTACGATCTCCCTTTTCTCCTATAAAATAAATAAATACATTTATTTCTTTAATAAATTCACTAATATTCTTCTTTCCAATCCTACCAATCATTTCCACTCACATGGATCAAGTTCCACAAATTATAGAAATTAATATCTTCTCTTAATGCCTCTTAATCTCAACTGCTAATTTCGTAATGCCTCTTAATCTCCTTTATTCACAATATTCTCTACCTTCTTCTCATTATCTTTCATATTATCCCTACCTACCCTCTAATCTTTGCCACTCACCTAGCACCTCTTAATTCTAAACCTTAATTTCCATGAGACTTCTATAAAAGAAAACTTCTCCTCTCATTTGAATCCCGAGCAGATCTTGCTAACTAATGTTTTACATGAGACTTCTATAAAACAAGACTTCTCCTCTTACATGCTTTGTGATTTTTGAGAGCCCATAGCTTTCCTCATTTTCCTATCACCATTATACCACTATCATTTGCCTTCATACACCCATTATTCATCACTTTGCATCAAATCATTCAATTTCCACATAGCCCTTTGTGCATGTTTTCACAAAATTAAGATTGTCTGCATTCCAAACACAAGATCTTAAAAGATAGAAGACAGTAGAATCAAGCGTCTCTTGAATACATTTGGTAAGTTGTTTTACTTTATTTTATGTTTATCATCCTTGACGAAGTGTTCTATTGATAATGTTGATAATTTGTTCTGTTTTGTTTTTCTTGATTTTATGTTTTTCATGCTTGAATAAGTATTCTATTGATGATGTTGATAACTTGTTCTATTTTATTGGGTTGGACTCAATCAGTGGCTCCAATTTCGACCATCTTTCAAATAGATCTTTGAATTCTGCATTTAACAACGGCGACCCCGACTCCGAGAGAGCATATTCAAGAGATAAGTAGTAAATTTTCGATAGGTGGGGAAGCAAATCCCCTTACAGAAGATCTTCATCATGCTGTTAAACATCCCTGCCGAACTCTACACCAAGGGTGTCCATTTTCTCATGGAGCTCATACACATAGCTTTCTGGCTGATATAACATAAATTGTTTCTGTTATAATTGGCATTGACATTGTTTTGTCTGTAAAATTAAGGTTCGGACGGTCCACCAAAAAGGGTGAAAGACAGGGATCAGGTTACATTGGAGAGAAAGGTACACTGTCCCTGTTTCATTGCTAATCGTGAACCTTCTGTTATGAATTCTGATACACTATTGATGTTTCAATCATTTGTTTCATTGATGTTTCATTGCTAATCGTTAACCTTCTGTTATGAATTCTGAACCACAATACATTTGTTTCAATCACCTGGATGTTTTATAAAATAACCTTTCATACAAGAATGTAATTTGAAATCTAACTTGACATTTTTAATTTTAAATCTAGAACCATAATTTTAAGAACAGAATTAGACTTCTGATAAAGATGGCGTCTCACAGTAGAAACGATTCTCACTCCCACGGTCTTCTTATTTTCTGATAAACTGTGTATTCCTTGGTAGTAGTGGTTGCAGCTTGGAATGTTTAGGATTCCCTTTTTCCTTCAGTCAATAGCATATGAAGTCACTTCAAGGATAATAGCCTTTGTATGTGACAGTGTATACTTGCATTTTCATGAATTTTTTTGAAAAACTTTGGAAAAATTAATAAAAGGCTGCATTTCATTATTCGTATAGCAGTTATATTATTATCTAGATCTATTTTTCTTTATTTTTAATGGTTCTGTATATTAGTTGTTTTTTAGAACAGCCTATAGTTTTGTTTTCTTGTATTTTTCATTCACATTTATGATTTGCTTCGCAAGCCTTTGGGAAAAGAAATGATTGCACTTCATTGTATGTAAAGTAGTTGAAAGTTTGTTATAATTCTGAATTTCTTTATGCAAACGATTATATGCTATTATTAATTCTTATTAATTTTTTTAAAGTGTATGATATGTTTAAAATTGGGTTTTATTTATTTGTTCTATTTGATATTTTTTATTCTTATGTGGTGTTAGTTTGGACTGAGGTTCGATTTTGGATTGAAATATTTCCTAGTGTCTGGCACATATTCTTAGTTCAACAATGTAACTTTGCCTCTAAGTAAAACTTCTGTATTGAAGTTCTCTGAAAAGAAGATCTATACAGTTTTGAGTTCTTAAAAACTTAAAATCTAGAATTGGGCCTATTTCTTTGGGTGGAAATGATAGGTCAGTTTCTGAAACCATGATCTATACAGTTTTGAATTCTTAAAAATTTAAAACTAAAATGGGACCTATTTCTTTGCCTGGAAATGATACCTCAGGGTAAAATAGCATTTCTCTTGTCTAAATTGTTTAAATACCCTTTTCCCAATGGTAATGTTTATACCTACAATTCAATTTATAACTTAAAATCTATTTGTCTTTTGTGCAAGCTATTATTGTAAAGTAGATATTTTTTTCATTATTGGTGGTTGTGATTATAAGGCTGCATTTTTTAAGTTGTGAATTAAGAATAGATATTTTTAAAAATTAAATATTGAGGAATTTTAATTTTTGAATAATTTAATTTATTTGAAAACTATATGTCCTTTATAAAGTGAGAAAGATATAATGATGAAGATGAGGAAAAACACATAAAATCAGTGGAGATGCTGAAAGTAGCAGACCTCAAGTAGAGAACTGAAGGTCTGAAAGAGGCTGATTCAATAAATGTGGTTTGAAACTGAAATACTCTAGAAAGTATTAAATCTAATTAATCCATGGAACATTCTTCTGAGTTGTTCTCCATTATTTTTATGTGTTTCTCTTGATTTTGAAGAATATTGCCCTTTTCTTAAAAGTATTGAACAATCACCTGTTAATGTTTCTTTTTGGTAAACTCTTTCACCCAAACACCACCCTTATAATTCTCCTTCAATTTTAGTTCGAAAGGGCTTTGCAAGAATCGTTAGCTATTTTTCCACATTATGGTTCTCCACAAGTCTCATCAGAAATTGAGAAGGCAGAGTCTTTCTTTCTAATTTTTCTTTTACTTTTATTACTATGTTCAGAAAAGTCACCATTGCCTGTATTCTTTTAAACAGAAATTGCATATTAAAAAAACCACCATTCATTATATATTTAATTAATTAATTTTTTTATATTATCTTATGTAATTCAGATACTAGATGTTATGTAATTTGAAACTGAAGTTCCATCTTGGTTTGTTTGAACTTTCAATGATGAGTGAAGTTTTATATTTTTGTTTTGTCAATCTATCTCAAGGATAGGGATATATTTATTTTCTTTTAAATTTCAGGAATTGGATTTCAGAGCATTTTCCTGATCACAAATCAGCGTTATGTTTTCCGCAATGGATACCCAATTGGATTCAATGAAATCCCTCCAGTTGGGGTCAGAATTGCCTATATAGTTCTAGAGTGGATTGAGAAGTCAAATATTAAAGATCTCAGAAGAATATATAGCAGCCAATGCCAATGGGAGCTTCTCAATACTATTATAGTTCTCCCTCTATGCCCCAAGAAGGTGGAAGGTGTAAAGGAACATCTTGTGAATATCCAACCAGAGGTCATTTTGTTTATGTCCAAAATTATAAGAAGACTCTCCGTCATTACATGTGGAGACAAAGATCAATTCACAGGAAGCTTCTCACTGAGGTCATCATTCAGGTGCTTCTCATCTCTCAGAGTCATGCCAGGCATTGGAATATCAACATCCCAATTCTAGCATGAAGGATAATCAACATTCGAGTTGCAATATGAAGAATAATCATAATATGATTTATAATCCATCAAAATCTTTTCAGACATTGGGCGCTTTCATTGAGTTCATCAGTCATCTGGTGCTTCTCATTTAATTCTCTCAGAGTCATGTCAGGCATTGGGTCCATGGTTTTGTTAGAAAGCTCATAATCCTCCACCTTTAATGGTGAATCAACAAATTCATTGAGTTCATCAGTCACCTGCTTGTCCAGGTTTTGTAGTGAAGAACAAAATTCATCAGCTTCCTGGTCATTGATCTCAGCACTCACATAATTTTTAGGTTTATGATTTTGAGATTGAGGGGAACGATTATTAAGGAAAGCAGAAGGCCCATATATTATTTTAGTAGTGCAGTCATATTCAAGCGCGACGTCATAGGCTGTGTTGAAAGTGCTCAACCAGAGGTGCCTTCGCCTTCCTTTGTTGGGTTCTCTGATTTCTGCAACCCATTTACCCCATGTTCGCTGCCTCACTCCTCTGTAATTGAATTCTACATTATGTGGACCTCCCTTTCCATTCATGAACCCTTTTCTTGACCCGCCTCTTCTTTTCATGCTTTTACAGGGACTCCAGTACTCCCATTCTTGTAATATAGCTGATGCAGCTTTCTCTTTCTTTTTCTTTTTCGCCATTTCATCAAACCGAAATCTCATGTCTCAAAGAGGCTAGAATCTGTGTCCTTTACTTATACTTTGATTATGGCGGACAAGATGTAATCTTTTCAGGCATTGGGTGCTTCTTTGACTCATGCTAGGCATTGGGTGCATGGTTTCGTTAGAAAGCTCATAATCCTCCACATTTAATGGTGAATCAACAAATTCATTGAGTTCATCAGTCACCTGCTCATCTAGGTTTGATAGTGAAGAAAAAAATTCATCAGCTTCCTACTCATTGATCTTAGCACTCATCAATGAGCAAGTGAGTGTTGAGATCAATGAGCAGGAAGCTGATGAATTTTTTGCTTCGCTACCAAACCTGGACAAGTAGGTGATTGATGAGCTCAATGAATTTGTTGATTCACCATTAAAGGTTGAGGATTATAAACTTTTTAACGCAACCATGCACCCAATGCCTGAAAAGATTACAGCTTATTTGGCATAATCAAAGTATAAGTAAAGGACACAGATTCTAGCCTCTTTCAGATAGGAGATTTTCAAGTGCTCACAAAAAGTATTGTCAATATATGAATTTCAACAAAACCTCATTGCAAGTTAACATGTTGTTTTTATAAGTTCAAGAATATTTCTTTATTACTTCATTGGTCTATTTCAATCTGCATTAGTAATACAGCATTAGCTCAAAAACATTATGAAATCATTTTGTTTCTATACCTAGAAATCAAGAATTGAGGTTTTCATATTTTAGGGGAAAAAATAGGATTACATTTATTGCTGAATATATCATAATACTATTGTGTGGTTTGGTGACATATCATCTTCCCATGGAAACAAAACAAAAAATTTGACATTTTCGTGATTGATTAAAGTTTTGAAACTTTTTTTTCCTGGATCTGAAATATTAATTGATGTTTGCATGATTCATTATAGTTTTGAAACATATTTTTTGTGGGTCTGAAATATTAATTTTTTAAAATAATTCAATCCAGAAAAAAATGTTTTGGCACTACTTTATATGGTTTCAGAATAGTTGAATTTCCAAAGTAGAGGATTGTTATGAAGAAATGTATCTTTTATCTTATCTGCTGTGTAACAAATTCATGAGCTCTAATAGATATCTAATTCACTTGTATGAGGGATGGTATTTATTTTTAATTTTTGATGTTGATTATTGGAATAAAATTTTGTAGCTCTTTTATTGTGTACATATAGTATTACCTCAAAAACATTATGAAATCATTTTGTTTTTATATGCAAAAATCAAGAATTGAGGTTTTCATATTTTAGAGGAAAAAATAGGAGTACGTTTATTGCTGAATATATCAGAATACCATTATGTGGAAAGTGACATATTATCTTCCAATGGAAAAAAACAAATTTGACATTTTCATAATTGATTATAGTTTTGAAACATTTTTTCCCTAGATCTGAAATATCAATTATTTATGATGAGAGACTTTTTTTTTTTGAATCGTAAATATCAATTTTTTAAAATAATTCAATCGAAGAAAAAATGTTTTGGTACTACTTTTTTTTTTTATTGATGAAGGGCCGAAGCCTGGATTTTTATATATATAAATATAAACATAAATTAACAAAGTATCTATCATCAGTTCAAGCCCACTGTTGCAGGGCCTAATGTTCAGAACAAAATCATTTCAACTTTCAACAATAGTAATTGGCTGATACCGATATTTACTTCTGAAACCATCAATTTTGGTACTTCTTGTCGCAAAAACCATCTGCAAATTTAAAATTGAAAGACAACGGTCATATCTTGGCACCTGCAGGGAATCGACGGCCCATATTCAAACTGAGACCAGCTTTAAGTCCTGACCATAGACCCTCTTATCTTTCTTGGGCTTCGTGACTTAACCTTTATCTTTAGTCACGCAACTGCGATCACAAACCCACTCAGAAGTCTCTGGCCACATCACCAGTTAGCAGCCAACCAAAATTGAGCAACTCGACAACACTAGCATTGTGGACCCGCCTTAACTCCGCAACAGCGACATTCAACAATTGTCGCATGATCGCATAGCCAGGAAATGGGCTATGCGAACATGCAACACACCTCCACGTCACCCTTCTACCTTGCCGCATAACCACCACCGCTAACACACAGGGTTTTTCGCATGATCGCATAGCATGAAACTGGCTCATGCGAACATGCGACAAACCGTCAGCACTTGCCACCATCAACCTCCAACCAAGAACCACCATGTCAGCGAGACTGAATAACTGGCACCACATCAAACACGTTACAACCTCAGCTCTGCTGACAACTTTCCACATCACCGCTCCTCGACCAATGAAAATCACGCACACCAGCATCTCCATAGCATGTTGGACCCACTAAAAACAAGCCCCTTTAATTGGATGATCGGCGTATGATCTCAAGGGGGGAGAATATTCCTTGAGATCATATGCTAGCCATAGATCTTGATACACACTAGCCAACCTGCAAACCCCTCTAACAATGGCCTCATCAAGAACTTCCATGTCGCCGCCACATCGACCAATCAGAAAATGCCACATCACCACCTACCATCGGGCTCAGGAACAGGTGTCAACCAGTCGCATGATCGCAAGTTAGAAAACTCTGACATGCGATCATGCGAAAACCAACCACAAGATGCCACATAACCGCCAATGGGACCACTGCCCTCCATGCCAATGGGCCCAGCACAAGAAGTAACCGGTCGCATGGTCGCATGTCAAAAATTTCTGACATGCGATCATGCAATAACCAATCATTTTAAAGCCCTTGAAGACCCGGGCCCACCAACTGGTCGGACTTGTGCAGTTAGGGAATGCCAACAAATAGGGAAGACAGGGATAGCCATGAAACCAGTACAAATCACCACCTACAAAAAGCGTCTCGAGCTCAGAAACCTACTCCACTAGGTACAAAATATCACTGCGAATGGTCACTAAGCCCCTCAGATCAGTCGGCAATAACTGCGCCACCAAACCTATTGAAAACTGTTGCTAAAGCCATCAATTCTGGTACTTCCTATTGTGAAAATCCTCTACAAATTTAAACTTGAAATGCAATGGTCATCCTCAGGGCGCCAACAGTCTATCAATGGTCAACATCTGAATTGAGATCTACTTTATATCACCACCGTTAGATCATCATATTTCACGGGCTTGGCAACTTTAACTTCGCAATGCCGACATTCCCTTAATGGTTGTCTCATGATTGCATAGTTTGAAAATGGCTTATGTGAACATGCGACACCCCATAAGCCTTCACCACCATTACCTGCCCTTGGCTCTGGGACCCACGATGCATATCTATCTCAGCACTTGCTAGTCAATCATAAAGGGATACGTCGGCAAGACCCGACACACGGACCCACCTTTAATTCTACAACAGCATCTTTCAACAGTTGTCGCATGATCACATAGCCAAGAAAAGGGCTATGCGAACATGCCACACACCATAGCCCTTTACCACCGTTAACCGCCGCAGCATAAAGCTACCACAAATGGCTTGTCGCATGATCGCATAACACAAAACTGGCTCATGCGAACATGCGACAAGCCTCCAGCACCCACTACAAACCTTAGTGCCCACTTTATTTGCGAACTGGCAAGAACTTTGACTGGGCCCGCATCCGGAAAATCGACGGTCATCGCATCTTCGCGTAGACCTCCAAGACTCTACCAGAACATGCACCCACTGTCAAATCATCCACACTGTGACCCCACTGAAAAGTCTGGGCCCATCGATGTGTCAACATTCCCTTTCCAGCTCAACCAATCACAACATGACACCTCAGTGATGAATCATCACGCGGTCCCACTGCAGACAAACCATCGGCATTTAATCGGACGGTGTGCGCATAGTCACATGGGGAGAGAATATTCCATGCGATCACATGCCGACCGTTGATCAAAATCTCTAACACAAGCCCCGCTGACAACACTCCACCTCATATTAATTAATTAATTTTTTTATATTATCTTATGTAATTCAGATACTAGATGTTATGTAATTTGAAACTGAAGTTCCATCTTGGTTTGTTTGAACTTTCAATGATGAGTGAAGTTTTATATTTTTGTTTTGTCAATCTATCTCAAGGATAGGGATATATTTATTTTCTTTTAAATTTCAGGAATTGGATTTCAGAGCATTTTCCTGATCACAAATCAGCGTTATGTTTTCCGCAATGGATACCCAATTGGATTCAATGAAATCCCTCCAGTTGGGGTCAGAATTGCCTATATAGTTCTAGAGTGGATTGAGAAGTCAAATATTGAAGATCTCAGAAGAATATATAGCAGCCAATGCCAAGGGGAGCTTCTCAATACTATTATAGTTCTCCCTCTATGCCCCAAGAAGGTGGAAGGTGTAAAGGAACATCTTGTGAATATCCAACCAGAGGTCATTTTGTTTATGTCCAAAATTATAAGAAGACTCTCCGTCATTACATGTGGAGACAAAGATCAATTCACAGGAAGCTTCTCACTGAGGTCATCATTCAGGTGCTTCTCATCTCTCAGAGTCATGCCAGGCATTGGAATATCAACATCCCAATTCTAGCATGAAGGATAATCAACATTCAAGTTGCAATATGAAGAATAATCATAATATGATTTATAATCCATCAAAATCTTTTCAGACATTGGGTGCTTTCATTGAGTTCATCAGTCATCTGGTGCTTCTCATTAGATTCTCTCAGAGTCATGTCAGGCATTGGGTCCATGGTTTTGTTAGAAAGCTCATAATCCTCCACCTTTAATGGTGAATCAACAAATTCATTGAGTTCATCAGTCACCTGGTTGTCCAAGTTTTGTAGTGAAGAACAAAATTCATCAGCTTCCTGGTCATTGATCTCAGCACTCACATAATTTTTAGGTTTATGATTTTGAGATTGAGGGGAACGATTATTAAGGAAAGCAGAAGGCCCATATATTATTTTAGTAGTGCAGTCATATTCAAGCGCGATGTCATAGGCTGTGTTGAAAGTGCTCAACCAGAGGTGCCTTCGCCTTCCTTTGTTGGGTTCTCTGATTTCTGCAACCCATTTACCCCATGTTCACTGACTCACTCCTCTGTAATTGAATTCTACATTATGTGGACCTCCCTTTCCATTCATGAACCCTTTTCTTGACCCGCCTCTTCTTTTCATGCTTTTACAGGGACTCCAGTACTCCCATTCTTGTAATATAGCTGATGCAGCTTTCTCTTTCTTTTTCTTTTTCGCCATTTCATCAAACCGAAATCTCATGTCTCAAAGAGGCTAGAATCTGTGTCCTTTACTTATACTTTGATTATGGCGGACAAGATGTAATCTTTTCAGGCATTGGGTGCTTCTTTGACTCATGCTAGGCATTGGGTGCATGGTTTTGTTAGAAAGCTCATAATCCTCCACATTTAATGGTGAATCAACAAATTCATTGAGTTCATCAGTCACCTGCTCGTCTAGGTTTGATAGTGAAGAAAAAAATTCATCAGCTTCCTACTCATTGATCTTAGCACTCATCAATGAGCAAGTGAGTGTTGAGATCAATGAGCAGGAAGCTGATGAATTTTTTGCTTCGCTACCAAACCTGGACAAGTAGGTGATTGATGAGCTCAATGAATTTGTTGATTCACCATTAAAGGTTGAGGATTATGAACTTTTTAATGCAACCATGCACCCAATGCCTGAAAAGATTACAGCTTATTTGGCATAATCAAAGTATAAGTAAAGGACACAGATTCTTGCCTCTTTCAGATAGGAGATTTTCAAGTGCTCACAAAAAGTATTGTCAATATATAAATTTCAACAAAACCTCATTGCAAGTTAACATGTTGTTTTTATAAGTTCAAGAATATTTCTTTATTACTTCATTGGTCTATTTCAATCTGCATTAGTAATACAGCATTAGCTCAAAGACATTATGAAATCATTTTGTTTCTATACCTAGAAATCAAGAATTGAGGTTTTCATATTTTAGGGGAAAAAATAGGATTACATTTATTGCTGAATATATCATAATACTATTGTGTGGTTTGGTGACATATCATCTTCCCATGGAAACAAAACAAAAAATTTGACATTTTCGTGATTGATTAAAGTTTTGAAACTTTTTTTTCCTGGATCTGAAATATTAATTGATGTTTGCATGATTCATTATAGTTTTGAAACATATTTTTTGTGGGTCTGAAATATTAATTTTTTTAAATAATTCAATCCAGAAAAAAATGTTTTGGCACTACTTTATATGGTTTCAGAATAGTTGAATTTCCAAAGTAGAGGATTGTTATGAAGAAATGTATCTTTTATCTTATCTGCTGTGTAACAAATTCATGAGCTCTAATAGATATCTAATTCACTTGTATGAGGGATGGTATTTATTTTTAATTTTTGATGTTGATTATTGGAATAAAATTTTGTAGCTCTTTTATTGTGTACATATAGTATTACCTCAAAAACATTATGAAATCATTTTGTTTTTATATGCAAAAATCAAGAATTGAGGTTTTCATATTTTAGAGGAAAAAATAGGAGTACGTTTATTGCTGAATATATCAGAATACCATTATGTGGAAAGTGACATATTATCTTCCAATGGAAAAAAACAAATTTGACATTTTCATAATTGATTATAGTTTTGAAACATTTTTTCCCTAGATCTGAAATATCAATTATTTATGATGAGAGACATTTTTTTTCTGAATCTTAAATATCAATTTTTTAAAATAATTCAATCGAAGAAAAAATGTTTTGGTACTACTTTTTTTTTTTATTGATGAAGGGCCGAAGCCTGGATTTTTATATATATAAATATAAACATAAATTAACAAAGTATCTATCATCAGTTCAAGCCCACTGTTGCAGGGCCTAATGTTCAGAACAAAATCATTTCAACTTTCAACAATAGTAATTGGCTGATACTGATATTTACTTCTGAAACCATCAATTTTGGTACTTCTTGTCGCAAAAACCATCTGCAAATTTAAAATTGAAAGACAATGGTCATATCTTTGCACCTGCAGGGAATCGACGGCCCATATTCAAACTGAGACCAGCTTTAAGTCCTGACCATAGACCCTCTTATCTTTCCTGGGCTTCGTGACTTAACCTTTATCTTTAGTCACGCAACTGCGATCACAAACCCACTCAGAAGTCTCTGGCCACATCACCAGTTAGCAGCCAACCAAAATTGAGCAACTCGACAACACTAGCATTGTGGACCCACCTTAACTCCGCAACAGCGACATTCAACAATTGTCGCATGATCGCATAGCCAGGAAATGGGCTATGCGAACATGCAACACACCTCCACGTCACCCTTCTACCTTGCCGCATAACCACCACCGCTAACACACAGGGTTTTTCGCATGATCGCATAACATGAAACTGGCTCATGCGAACATGCGACAAACCGTCAGCACTTGCCACCATCAACCTCCAACCAAGAACCACCATGTCAGCGAGACTGAACAACTGGCACCACATCAAACACGTTACAACCTCAGCTCTGCTGACAACTTTCCACATCACCGCTCCCCGACCAATGAAAATCACGCACACCAGCATCTCCATAGCATGTTGGACCCTCTAAAAACAAGCCCCTTTAATTGGACGATCGGCGTATGATCTCAAGGGGGGAGAATATTCCTTGAGATCATATGCTAGCCATAGATCTTGATACACACTAGCCAACCTGCAAACCCCTCTAACAATGGCCTCATCAAGAACTTCCATGTCGCCGCCACATCGACCAATCAGAAAATGCCACATCACCACCTACCATCGGGCTCAGGAACAGGTGTCAACCAGTCGCATGATCGCAAGTTAGAAAACTCTGACATGTGATCATGCGACAACCAACCACAAGATGCCACATAACCGCCAATGGGACCACTGCCCTCCCTGCCAATGGGCCCAGCACAAGAAGTAACCGGTCGCATGGTCGCATGTCAAAAATTTCTGACATGCGATCATGCAATAACCAATCATTTTAAAGCCCTTGAAGACCCGGGCCCACCAACTGGTCGGACTTGTGCAGTTAGGGAATGCCAACAAATAGGGAAGACAGGGATAGCCATGAAACCAGTACAAATCACCACCTACAAAAAGTGTCTCGAGCTCAGAAACCTACTCCACCAGGTACAAAACATCACTGCGAACGGTCACTAAGCCCCTCAGATCAGTCGACAATAACTGCGCCACCAAACCTATTGAAAACTGTTGCTAAAGCCATCAATTCTGGTACTTCCTATTGTGAAAATCTTCTACAAATTTAAACTTGAAATGCAATGGTCATCCTCAGGGTGCCAACAGTCTATCAATGGTCAACATCTGAATTGAGATCTATTTTATATCACCACCGTTAGATCATCATATTTCACGGGCTTGGCAACTTTAACTTCGCAATGCCGACATTCCCTTAATGGTTGTCTCATGATTGCATAGTTTGAAAATGGCTTATGTGAACATGCGACACCCCATAAGCCTTCACCACCATTACCTGCCCTTGGCTATGGGACCCACGATGCATATCTATCTCAGCACTTGCTAGTCAATCATAAAGGGATACGTCGGCAAGACCCGACACATGGACCCACCTTTAATTCTACAACAGCATCTTTCAACAGTTGTCGCATGATCACATAGCCAAGAAAAGGGCTATGCGAACATGCCACACACCATAGCCCTTTACCACCGTTAACCGCCGCCGCATAAAGCTACCACAAAGGGCTTGTCGCATGATCGCATAACACAAAACTGGCTCATGCGAACATGCGACAAGCCTCCAGCACCCACTACAAACCTTAGTGCCCACTTTATTTGCGAACTGGCGAGAACTTTGACTGGGCCCGCATCCGGAAAATCGACGGTCATCGCATCTTCGCGTAGACCTCCAAGACTCTACCAGAACATGCACCCACTGTCAAATCATCCACACTGTGACCCCACTGAAAAGTCTGGGCCCATCGATGTGTCAACATTCCCTTTCCAGCTCAACCAATCACAACATGACACCTCGGTGATGAATCATCACGCGGTCCCACTGCAGACAAACCATCGGCATTTAATCGGACGGTGTGCGCATAGTCACATGGGGAGAGAATATTCCATGCGATCACATGCCGACCGTCGATCAAAATCTCTAACACAAGCCCCGCTGACAACACTCCACCTCATATTTTTCCTTATCGGACGGTGGGTGCATGATCGCATGGGTTGAGAATATTCCATGCGATCACATGCCAACCGTCGATCAAAATCTCTAACACAAGCTCTGTTGACAACACTCCACCTCTTTATTTCCTTCGGCCAATAGGGGAGCGCCGTTTGTGCATATGTGTCACCATGGACCACAATTTGAAACCCTACACCGTAAAAATCACAAGCAGTAGAGTAACAGGTTATTTCTCAGTCAGTGAAAACATTTTCACAGAGAAAGTGAACTTGAGAACAAAAGGGGAATTATTTCACCTTTGAAGATAAACTTGCATGATATTTTGTTGAGAATTATTTTCATTAAAAAATGAAATATTTTGACAGAAATGTCATACACATAATGTAATTGGTAAATATTGTTTTCACTTAAGTGAAAAGTGTTTAACAGGGTAATGTCACGTGAGATGCCTAATGAGGAAGTGAATAAGTAAATGTACAGGTGAAATTTTCTTATTCAGAAGGAAAGTATTTTTAAATTGCAGTTACAATCTGAACATTGATTCTGAATAAAACAAATTCTATTGCCAATAGAAAAGCAACTGTGCCCAGTAAAGATCGTTTCATATTACCATCTCATAAACAGAAAATTCATTAGCTACTAAAGCCTGCTATACCCCTCAAGCCATCAAACCGGCACTAAACTCCTGTAACAGCCCACTATGGCCTGCAAGGCACTACCCTTGAAACCCTGGCAGGGGAATATACACTCATCCTAAAATAAAGAAATACACAGTAGTAAAAATACACAGTAGCTATGATACCTTGAGGAATTTAGTCTTAAGGTCCTGTTTCAATGATTATCATTCGGTGAAAGAGGGAAAACAGCCAGAGGGCATCTGAAAACTTCAATACATAAACAGGGAATCATGTTACGGTAAGCTTAATACAAAACCTTTAGAAAATAAAGAGCAACAAACCTGTTCTCACAACACACAGGATACGGTTCACAGACCAGAAGGGCTTCCCCGTTACGAGATCTGCATTGCAGTCACATATTCATACTTAAATACATAAATAGCGAATATTTTTTGGTGTAGAAACCTAATATAAAATCTTTAACAACTATAATGAGAGGCAAATCTGCAAACCTGATGCCACAACAAACAGGCTAGGGCTTACAGAGTACAACAGCTTCCCGTTCTCAGACCTGCATTGCAATTACATGTGAATACTTAATACATAAACAGGGGATATTTTGTGGTGTACAAACCTAATATCAAATCTTTAACAAGTATAATGAGAGGGAAATCTGCAAACCTGTTCTCACAACACACAGGCTACGGCTCACAGAGAGATTGTGCATGGTTTGTAAACCTTTGGATGATTTGTATGGTAACTGGAAAGTGGTTCAGTGATCTCCATGCTGTTCGGAAGGCAACAAAATTTATCCAGATAGCACCCACGCTCTCCACGACGCTCGCAACCACTCTAAGAACAGGAACTTATCGCAAAATATCCGTGCTTTGACATGCATAATCACACCAAAATCGGAAGGTTTATGAGTTTTAGGGCACTACAGGGTAACGCACTGTTTTTTGACATTTTGTATAGATATGCAATATGATTAAGTTTTTGTCTTTTATTTTGAAGCAATAAGTTTGTCAGTTTCCGACCAGTCAGTTTTAAGTCGGAAGTTTCAAGTTTCCGATTATTTAGCGGACACTTTTTCGTCCGCTGACACTTTTTTGTCAGTGGGCTCTGCCCATAAAAAAGTCTATCGGTTTAATAACATTATTTTTATGGGCAATTTATTTTATCAACTCTGTGGCGTTTTGAATGACAAAGGCTAATAATTAACATTAACATTAATAGGAAGCGATTAATATTATATCATGATGATTTTTACACTAAAAATAATACCAATTATGTCAAAAAAAATTATATATATGCCTACTATTTAATATTCTCTTCTGTTGTATTTTAATTTATCTGATGTCATTTTGATTTCTATCTAGTGCAGAGGGGTCAAGAGTTTAAACATCAAATCCTGCAACAACTGTAGTTACTGAGCACTAGTTATCAAGAAATTTTTGAAGAATCTGGACTGAGAACTCTTTGGTGGTGTATCCATAGCAAACCTGTGCCATTTTGTGCAATTTCAGATCATGGTTTCATGTGTTCAACAAGAAGGAGATGGAAATCTCCCAGTCAAAAAGTTAGAATTTCCAACAATTGTTGTTTAATGCCAATGCAATGCAAGGTTTTAGCTTGTGTTTGTCACTTGACTCAAGGCTTCTAAATAGACCTCTAATGAACAAAATTAGGGAAGATCAAATGGAGGTAGGAAATTCTATTAAGTTCTATCACCAACATGTGGCAACAGTCGCAATGGGTGAAAAAGAAAAAAATACTTGACAAAGAAATATGAAATCTATGTCTGCCAGAGGGGAAACCAGAGTTAAACAAATTCTCTTATTATCAATGATCTCACACATCAAGAATTGTTTTGGTCTTTGAAGGTCATTAAAATTTATGTGTTGAATTGTTAAATATATCACTTTGTTTTGTACACTATACTGTAGATTAACAAATACAATATTTTACATCTAATTAAAATTTTCTTTTCACTTTCTTATGAGACCATTACAAAGTGGTATGCATTACGCGGTGTTTAAATTAGAGTTCCATTCATTCAAATTGTATTTGATTATATTATAATTAAAATTTTGTAACATTTTTTTTAATTGAAATTAAAATTAAGTTTTATTAGACTAATATAAACAGTTATGTATTTATTTTTAAATAACTATATTATTTTTCATTAGAATTAGTTTATTTATTTTTATAAAAAAAAAATAATAATAATTTAAGAACTATGATTTTTTATATAAAGAATGATTTTAATTTTGAAAAGAATATCATTTATAATTCTCGTGATTATTCTATTTTATTTTTATTTTGAAAGGTCAAGTATATATTATATTGATATATATTACATTGTCATTGTGTTGACAGACATTCTATAATGCATTAAGAAAAACCATGTGACCTATATTTTTATTTAAATTAAATAGTTTCAAAATAATGTTTCTTATCATTTTTTAAATAGATGTGTTCAATTTATGTATATTAGTGATTTTAAAACTTTAAAAGCCCATGTTAATGTTATTTTACTTTTTATATACAAAATCACAACAAATATAACTAGTTTTAATAAATAATCAACTATACCTAATATACTCACCCTTCATTGCAGATCATATTTTTTGTTTAAAAATTGACCAATCTATTTAAAAGGTCTTAATAATAAACCATTATTTGTTAAAAATAATTAAGTGTAGAAATAACATTCCTTGGTTCTTATTTTCGCTATCATATTTTTTTAAATCTCAAATAGATTTTAGATTGCAATTCTATGTTGTTTTACATTTATCAATATTTATTTGAAGTATAAGAATACGAAACCAAGAATTTTATAGTTTACTTGTGGAAGATAATGGTTTCTTTTAATCTGCAAATGTATTTTGTATTACATCTAAACAAAATTGATTTCTAAGATGTCCTTAAGTTTGACATAATTTGGACAATAATGGGGACTCAACAACTCAAGTTTGCTCTATTTTGAAAACATAAGTGAATGATGAAGGCATGATTTGATAAATTTGAATTGTTTCACTTGCCATGGATTGTGGAATTACATTGTCAATTATAATGCAAAATTAAAATGTTTGAGTTGATTGGGGAAGATCTAATAATGCATAAATTTGCAATAGATTTGAGTCATAACTTTAACTCTTTATAAGTCACATGGTGTCAATGCTAAGTTGTATTGGAATGGAGTATGTATTACTAAGTCATCCACCAAAATAAGTGGAAGTTGATAACCATGTTCCTTACAAAAATGAGCTTAGTTCTATACTTATGGTAGGGTTGAGAACACTTATAATGAAAGTAGAGGATGTCGGAGATAGGAGATTCGAGAAGTTAGATGATGATGTTTAAACTAAATAAGTTGGAATTTATTTTAGTTGTTCTCACAAAGAATTTAGGAATTGAAAGACCTTATGTAGAAGAGGAGCCAAATTTTGATCATAATAAAGCAAGGAGAAAGTTCTCAAGGTAGCTTCTTTGAGGCTCAAGTGAAAATTGGCATTTAACCCTATAAAAGAAATTAACACAAAGAAGCTAAACCAATAAATTTTATAGATGAAAGAATACTTTAACTTTTATAAAATTTAGATCAAAAAATCTAATTTGTATGGCTCAAGCTTATTGATCATCTACTAGTTATGTTATGAAGGTTATGAATATACTTGGAATACAAATGTGTTGTGCATATTTCTAAATAGATAGAGTTCATTTTTTTTCTTATGTGCTATGAGAAAGAGGATTATGCAACAAAACTATTTATAGAAAAGACAAAGCTAGAAAACACACATTAATTGGTAATGCCTCTAGCTATTCATCACACAATAATGCATGCCAAGCATGCATAAGATATTTTAACATCATCTTCATAAGACATTTTTAGTGAATTCGAGAATGTCCTCCAACGGATTGGGGTGGTGTTTGAGTTTGGAAAGGGATGTGAAATAAATGCCAAAATAGTTCAAAAATACACATATTTTTGAAGTCATAACAATTCTATACAAATATCTTCACCATTTCCATTGGTGGCCTAGTGACTCTAAATCTCTCCAAATTTGCATTCCACGTAGTGATGGGCTTGCAGTAGCAGGTGAGTAGAAGGAATCCAAAATGTCTATAGTGCATGATGAAAATGGCCTCTTCTATGGCAGGCTACAAATCCTAGAAGGTTTCTATGAAGATACTCTACTTGTATTTTTCTCTACCTATCTTGGTGTGTCTCTAGTGCACCCCAGGATTCAAGACTACTATAATTTGTGGCTGGACTAGATTATGGGAAACCATAGGGTATCTAAGTGGGGATGTTGTTTGGTATGGAGAAATATTAAAGATTTTACCAGTGGAGTCAGTCACCTTCAAGTATGATCCATAGTGACCAATGGTTGTAAAACTATTCCTAGGGTTTCTCTTCCAAACAAGGTTCTTAGGAACCTACTCCAATAGGTCATGTACTCCAACCTAATCTAGGTTGACTCTTCTTCACAACCTTGACTAGGTCCACTCCAAGTTTCCTATTCAAATATGGCAATATGTTTCACAATAAGGAATTTCCAATTCCTTATTTGAACCTTGAACCCTTAAGACCTACCTTAGACCCCACTTCCACTTTGCAATTAGGATCTCATCAAAACACTTCCATCATTCGTGTGAATGCCTTTACTGACTGTTTTCCATATAACATGAATATTTGTGAAGGTTTCAACCCACTATCAAATACCCACAATGTATTTTGTGTTATTAGGCCTAATAGGAGACCCAATTCTAGTAGCCTTCCTATTTGACTATTATGGCTCTAAAATCCAAAACTCCTTAACAACCATAAAAAAAATCATATTTTAAATACCCTTTTGGACCTACTTTAAAATGTCACAAGATGGGTATATAGGTTTTGGGTTTCACTGGGTCAATGAGAGTTGCCTCTAAACTAGCCTACTAGGCCTAATTATGCAAGGCTTGTGTAAAACCTTCATGAGTCGAGATATTTTACCAAACCAACCACTTTTCTTAGAAAAAGACCCTCTACGAACTCCTTCTATACATCCATATCACTCTAGATTTCATCATACCAAGAACCAAGCGTAGGGATTCATGGAAATAATTAGAGATTTCTTTACCTTTCTTGAAACTAAATACATCCTAAAATATGTACAAATACCTAACATGCCATAAAAGGATGGCCATTTCTCATGGTGGAATGTTAGGTTATTTACATTTCTTTCCAAATCTTTTGTTTAGTTGTTTCATGGACCAGTCAAAGAAAATGAATTATTAACTCTTCCCCGATCGATTCAAGAGCACTCCAAACTGATTGGGAAAAGATCCTAACTCATCAACTTAACAAGACATACACAAAATGTTCGAACTCCAATCAATGGAACATCACATGTCATGGTCACAGTAAGAAACAATGAATAAAATTACAGATAAAAATGAAAAAATCTTTTTGATTCAATGCCAAAACCACCATTACATCTTCTCTCAAGTTCTCTGACCAAATAGAACTCAATTCCATTAGTTGTAACCAACTTTTGATCTTCCTAGTCATTAAACTACCAAGAAGCAACTTCTTGACAATTTGTAAAAGTTGCTCATGACAACATTTCAGTAATTTTACATCTTTCTGGACATTCATATTACAAACAAAAGTCCAAAATTATATGGATCATGAGGATCCTTGGGTGCTCCTACACCATAGTCCCCAAGAAGACAAAAATCAAGTCCCTTTTAGAGTTTCTATTTTTTGTAGACTAGATCCATGCTTCAAAATATCTGCCTCATTCATCCAAGTAGCCTTAGAATTAGGTAATCGAGACCATTTGACAAAATACTCCTTGTAGCTCTGACATAATTGTTCAGAAGATCCTTCACCACTCTAGCTTATCCCACCGAAGCCTCTCCCCCAAGAATGGTGTCATCCATGAATTTTTGGTGTGTAAAGACATTGTTTCTTGACAAGGGGTTGATGCCTTCCGGGTCCCCGATCATTTTAGAAGCCTAAATGAGTCTCCCCAGGCACTTAGCAAGAATGATGAAAAGAATAGGGGAGAGAGGGTCCCCTTGTCTTAGGCCCCTAGAAGGTTTGGAAAAGATGGACGGGGAGACGTTTATCATGATCGCTAAGGAAGGGGTCGAGATGATTTGATGAAGAAGCTTCCAAGAATGGGAGTTGAAACTAAAAGCTTCAAGAACTCTGAGAAGAAACTACCAATCTACCTAGTTGTAAGTCTTGGAAAGGTCAAGCTTGAGAAGAAAACCTTCTCTTTTTCCTTCTTCTAAGGAATGAATCACTTCATGCACCATCATTATGGAGTCCAGGATCTGTCTGCCAGGCACAAAGATGGATTGCTGGTGCGAGATCAAGGAGGGGAGGACTTTGAGAATCCTGAAGGCTTATGGGTTTGAACTGCCTGAAAGAATCCACACCAGAAGTCTTGGGAATCAGCACCAAGAACGTAGCATTGAGCTCTTTGAGGAGGTTCTTTGAGCCAAAAAATTCTTGCACAGCTTTTACCACATCATCTTTCATCATGTCCCAATAGAGATGAAAAAAGAACATAGGGAAGCCATCCAAGTTAGGGGCTTTGTCCCCTAGAAGAGAGTCCAGGGCTTTCTTAACTTTAGCCATGTCTGGAATAGAGCATAACTATTTGTTTTGGCTATTTGTTATGATTCTCGAGATGTTATTTAGGAGATTAGTCTGATCTTGCTTAGAAATCCCCTAATCTTTAGAGAGGAGCTGAGAAAAGTAAGAGATAGCTTCATCTGTGATATCCTTGTCCTCCTTAAGGGTTTGGTCTCCCTTCTTGATTCTACTAATCCTGTTAAAAGCTCTGTGTCTCATAGTAGAGAGGTGGAAGAAGCGAGTATTTTGATCCCCTTCCCTTAGCCAGATGGACCTCAATCTCTGCTTCCAGAAAGTTTCCTCCTGCCTGATAATGTTATGTTAGTCTGATAGGATAGCTTTTTCTTTTTGCAGTCTGTCTTCATCATAGCCCTATTTCTGGATTTCGGCTTGAATTTGGTTTAGATCATTGAGTATCTTGTCTTTGGAAGTGAAGATGTGACTGAATTCATCTTTGTTCCAATTTTTGACGTTGTGTTTCATGTTCCTTAGTTTTTTCTCCACTCTAAACATGGATGTGCCCTCAACATCAATGTTCCACCAATCTCTAACTTTATTGAGAAAATTTGGGTGGGAGACCCACATTTTTTCAAATTTGAAGGGAATGCTCCTTTTCTTGTCAATCTGGTCAAGGGATATAGAGATGGGAAAGTGGTCAAAACCAACTCTACCCAGGGTAGAGAGGTTGAGACTGTAGTGGTTCAACCAGTCCAGTGAAAATAGGGACCTATCCAAATAGACTTGGATGCAATCCTTTCCAATCCGCCTGTTTGACCATGTGAAATCAGCACCTTGAAGATCCGTATCCAACAAAGCCAAGTCATTGATGAAATCCATTAGATATTTCTTCTTTCCATATCAAGGGCGATCCCTCCCTATTTTTTCCCTTCTTTTAGGGGAGTGTTGAAGTCCCCCATAATGATGCCTTTAGACCAGTGAAGAGGGGCTAAGGTGGAAATGATCTTGTTCCAGTAGGTCTTTCTTTCTTTTTTAGAGTTAGGAGCATAAATATTGAAAATGAACTAGCTTTAATTATCTTTTATTTTAGTAAAATGCAAGAGGAGAAGGTTACCTCCTTCATAGATAACATCAATCTATGAGGTGACGTGAATTCCACATGGTGACGAGGCCAATGGAAGCACCTTCAAAGCTAGTAGCTCTGCTTTCCATAGCTTTACTGAATTTAATTCTCTCTAGCTTATCCTTCTGCATTTTGGTTTCCCTGATTAACAAAATATCCGGTCTATGATCCCTTATCATATTTCTTATGACATCCTACTTGTGTGAGCTATTTAGCCCACGAATGTTCCAACAAATGACTTTCATTTCTTGATGGAGGTACTGGAAGCTTGGATAGAATTCTGAGTTGCATCCACTTTGACCAAGCTATCTTCTTCTTGCCTACTCTGGCTTGTCATTTTTCTTTTTGGAGTATTAGCACTACCCCTAACTTCTGCTTTTTTCCTGCTTCTGGTGGCTGCTTTAGATACAAGAGAAGGGTCTCTACTACTTGGTTTTTTCTTCTTGTGAACTGAGATCCAACCCTCCTTTTCTTCCTTATGCTTGGTGAAGAGCTCAACCATTATATTGAGCTCGTTTGGGGAGGCTATGACCATTAGATCTTCAATCTGTTGGTACTTCCCTGATTCCTACATCTCTAGGCTAGGTTCTGAGTTGTGCGTTTTCACACCAACCACAGGGGAAGCAATGGATTCTAGTACAATGGAAGCAGAGATGATGCCAGGGCACGAGTCACAACCTTCAACCTGAACATCATTCTAGTTTTCTTCACTTGTTTCTTGTTGTATGGTGACGTCCAGATCCAAACCCATGAGGGGGAGGGTCTCTCCACTAGACTCTTTATTATCATGTAATTATTTTTAGATATTTATTGGATATTATATTTATTATGATACTAAAAAAATACCTCTTACAAATTTGGGTTTACCTAGCCAAGAAGGGACTTCATATGCCTATTTAGGGTTTAATAGTATAGACATCTAAAAATGTACTCCTAAAATTTTTTAAAAAAATCTTATATTTTACTAAATGAATATTACTATCTATCATTTTAATTATTTAAGAATAAAAATATAAAATATTTTCATTATTAATACTTACCATAACTACCCACTTCCTCAAAATATACAAAATCTACGCCCAAAAATACAGAACTTCTAGTCTGACCTTATTTTGAATCTTTGTATAATTGAATTTTGTTTGTTAATCTCTAAAAAATAATGCATTTAGTATACATTTATTTACTCTTTATTATCATGTAATTATTTTTAGATATTTATTGGTTGTTATATTTATTATGATACTAAAAAATACCTCTTACAAATTTGGGTGTACCTAGCCAAGAAGGGACTTCTTATGCCTAATTCGAGTTTAATAGTATAGACATAAAAATGTCCTCATGAAATTTAAAAAAAACTTCTATTTTATTAAATGAATATTACTATCTATCTCATTACTTTACTAGCGTCTTCTATATTATTTAAATAAATATTTCTATCTATTTATATAATTGGTTAGTTTTGTATTCTATAATTAAATAAATTTGCATTTATTTAAATATCTATTTACCATCTCCCTTTTCTCCTATAAAATAAATAAATACATTTATTTCTTTAATAAATTCACTAATATTCTTCTTTCCAATCCTACCAATCATTTCCACTCACATGGATCAAGTTCCACAAATTATAGAAATTAATATCTTCTCTTAATGCCTCTTAATCTCAACCGCTAATTTTGTAATGCCTCTTAATCTCCTTTATTCACAATATTCTCCACCTTCTTCTCATTATCTTTTATATTATCCCTACCTATGCTCTAATCCTAGCCACTCACCTACCACCTCTTAATTCTAACCCTTGATTTACATGAGACTTCTATAAAAGAAGACTTCTCCTCTCATTTGAATCCCGACCAGATCTTGCTAACTAATGGTTTATATGGGACTTCTATAAAACAAGACTTCTCCTCTTACATGCTTTGTGATTTTTGAGAGCCCATAGCTTTCCTCATTTCCTATCACCATTATACCACTATCATTTACCTTCATAAACCCATTATTCATCACTTTGCATCAAATCATTCAATTTCCACATAGCCCTTTGTACATGTTTTCACAAAATTAAGATCGTCTGCATTCCAGACACAAGATCTTGAAAGATAGAAGACAATAGAATCAAGCGTCTCTTGAATACATTTGGTAAGTTGTTTTACTTTATTTTATGTTTATCATCCTTGAGGAAGTGTTCTATGGATAATGTTGATAATTTGTTCTGTTTTGTTTTTCTTTATTTTATGTTTTTCATGCTTCAATAAGTATTCTATTGATGATGTTGATAACTTGTTCTATTTTATTGGGTTGGACTCAATCAGTGGCTCCAATTTCCACCATCTTTCAAATAGATCTTTGAATTCTGCATTTAACAATGGCGACCCCGACTCCGAGAGAGCATATTGAAGAGATAAGAAGTAGTAAATTTTTGATAGGTGGGGAAGAAAATCCCCTTACAGAAGATCTTCATCATGCTGTTAAACATCTCTGCCGAACTCTACACCAAGGGTGTCCATTTTCTCATGGAGCTCATACAGGTAGCTTTCTGGCTGTTATAAAACAAATTGTTTCTGTTATAATTGGCATTGACATTGTTTTGTCCGTAAAATCAAGGTTCGGACGGTCCACCAAAAAGGGTAAAAGACAAGGATCAGGTTACATTGGAGAGAAAGGTACACTGTCCCTGTTTCATTGCTAATCGGGAACCTTCTGTTATTAATTCTGATACACTATTGATGTTTCAATCATTTGTTTCATTGATGTTTCATTGCTTATCGTTAACCTTCTGTTATGAATTCTGAACCACAATACATTTGTTTCAATCACATGGATGTTTTCTAAAATAACCATTCATACAAGAATGTAATTTGAAATCTGACTTGACATTTTTAATTTTAAATCTAGAAACATAATTTTAAGAACAGAATTAGACTTCTGATAAAGATGGCGTCTCATAGTAGAAACGATTCTCACTCCCACGGTCTTCTTATTTTCTGATAAACTGTGTATTCCTTGGTAGTTGTGGTTGCAGCTTGGTATGTTTAGGATTCCTTTTCTTACTGTTTCTTTTTCCTTCAGTCAATAGCGTATGAAGTCACTTCAAGGATAATAGCCTTTGTATGTGACAGTGTATACTTGCATTTTCATGAATTATCTTGAAAAACTTTGGAAAAATTAATAAAATGCTGCATTTCATTATTCGTATAGCAGTTATATTATTATCTAGATCTATTTTTCTTTATTTTTAATGGTTCTGTAAATTTAGTTGTTTTTTAGGACAGCCTATACATTTGTTTTCTTGTATTTTTCATTTACCTTTATGATTTGCTTCCCTTTGAGAAAAGAAATGATTGCACTTTATTGTATGTAAAGTAGTTGAAAGATTGTTATAATTCTGAATTTCTTTATGCAAACGATTATATGCTATTATTAATTCTTATTAATTTTTTTAAAGTGTATGATATGTTTAAAATTGGGTTTTATTTATTTGTTCTATTTGATATTTTTTATTCTTATGTGGTGTTAGTTTGGACTGACGTTCGATGTTGGATTGAAATATTTCCTAGTGGATCTGGCACATATTCTTAGTTCAACAATGTAACTTTGACTCTAAGTAAAACTTCTGTATTGAAGTTTTCTGAAAAGAGGATCTATACAGTTTTGAGTTCTTAAAAACTTAAAATCTAGAATTGAACCTATTTCTTTGGGTGGAAATGATAGGTCAGTTTCTGAAATGATGATCTATACAGTTTTGAGTTCTTAAAAATTTAAAACTAAAATGGGACCTATTTCTTTGTCTGGAAATGATACCTCAGGGTAAAATACCATTTCTCTTGTCTAACTTGTTTAAATACCCTTTTTTCAATGGTAATGTTTATACCTACAATTCAATTTATAACTTAAAATCTATTTGTCTTTTGTGCAAGCTATTATTTTAAAGTAGATATTTTTTTCATTATTGGTGGTTGTGATTATAAGGCTGCATTTTTTAAGTTGTGAATTAAGAATAGATATTTTTAAAAATTAAATATTGAAGAATTTTAATTTTTGAATAATTTTATTTATTTGAAAACTATATGTCTTTTATAAAGTGAGAAAGATATAATGATGAAGATGAGGAAAAACAAATAAAATCAGTAGAGATGCTGAAAGTAGCAGACCTCAAGTAGAGAACTGAAGGTCCGAAAGAGGCTGATTCAATAAGGTTTGAAACTGAAATAATCTAGAAAGTATTAAATCTAATTAATCCATGGAACATTCTTCTGAGTTGTTCTCCATTATTTTTATGTGTTTCTCTTGATTTTGAAGAATATTGCCCTTTTCTTAAAAGTATTGAACAATCACCTGTTAATGTTTCTTTTTGGTAAACTCTTTCACACAAACACCACCCTGATAATTCTCCTTCAATTTTGCTTCAAAAGGGCTTTGCAAGAATCATTAGCTATTTTTCCACATTATGGTTCTCCACAAGTCTCATGAGAAATTGAGAAGGCAGAGTCTTTCTTTCTGATTTTTCTTTTATTTTTATCACTATGTTCAGAAATATCACCATTGCGAGCATTCTTTTAAACAGAAATTGCATATTAAAAAAACCACCATTCATTATATATTTTATTAATTAATTTTTTTATATTATCTTATGTAATTCAGATACTAGATGTTATGTAATTTGAAACTGAGGTTCCATCTTGGTTTGTTTGACCTTTGAATGATGGGTGACGTTTTATATTTTTGTTTTTGCAATCTATCTCAAGGATAGGGATATATTTATTTTCTTTTAAAGTTCAGGAATTGGATTTAAGAGCATTTTCCTTATCACAAATCAGCATTATGTTTTCAGCAATGGATACCCAGTTGGATTCAATGAAATCCCTCCAGCTGGGGTCGGAATTGGGTATATAGTTCTAGAGTGGATTGAGAAGTCAAATATTGAAGATCTCAGAAGAATATATAGCAGCCAATGCCAAGGCGAGGTTCTCAATACTGTTATAGTTCTCCCTCTACGCCCCAAGAAGGTGGAAGGTGTGAAGGAACAACTTGTGAATATCCAACTAGAGGTCATTTTGTTTATGTCCAAAATTATAAGAAGACTCTCCGTCATTACATGTGGAGACAAAGATCAATGAACAGGAAGCTTCTCACTGAGGTCATCGTTCACGTGCTTCTCATTTCTCAGAGTCATGCCAGGCATTGGAATATCAACATCCCAATTCCAGCATGAAGGATAATCAACATTCGAGTTGTAGTATGAAGAATAATCATAATATGATTTATAATCAGTCATCTGGTGCTTCTCATTAGATTCTCTCAGAGTCATGTCAGGCATTGGGTGCATGGTTTCGTTAGAAAGCTCATAATCCTCCACCTTTAATGGTGAATCAACAAATTCATTGAGTTCATCAATCACCTGCTTGTCCAGGTTTTGTAGTGAAGAAAAAAATTCATCAGCTTCGTGCTGATTGATCTCAGCACTCACATAATTTTCAGGTTTATGATTTTGAGATTAAGGGGAACAATTATCAACGAACGCAGAAGGCCCATACATTATTTTAGCAGGGCGGTCATATTCAAGTGCAGCATCATACGCTGTGTTGAAAGTGCTCAAGCAGTGGCGCCTTCGCCTTCCTTTGTTGGGTTCAGTGATTTCCGCAACCCATTTACCCCATGTTCGCTGCCTCACTCCTCTGTAATTGAATTCCGCATCTGTGGACCTCCCTTTCCATTCATGAACCCTTTTCTTGACCTATCTCTTCTTTTCATGCTTTTACAGGGACTCGAGTACTCCCATTCTTGTAATATACCTGACGCAGCTTTCTCTTTCTTTTTCTTTTTCGCCATTTCATCAAACCGAAATCTCGTGTCTCAAAGAGGCTGGAATCTGTGTCCTTTACTTATACTTTGATTATGGCAAATAAGATGTAATCTTTTCAGGCATTGGGTGCTTCTTAGACTCATGTCAGGCATTGGGTGCATGGTTTCGTTAGAAAGCTCATAATCCTCCACCTTTAATGGTGAATCAACAAATTCATTGAGTTCATCAGTCACCTGCTCGTCCAGGTTTGGTAGTGAAGCAAAAAATTCATCAGCTCCCTGCTCATTGATCTCAACATTCATCAATGAGCAGGTGAGTGCTGAGATCAATGAACAGGAAGCTGATGAATTTTTTGCTTCGCTACCAAAGCTGGACAAGCAGGTGATTGATGAGATCAATGAATTTGTTGAGCCTGGCATGGCTCTAAGAAGCACCCAATGCCTGAAAAGATTACAGCTTATCCGACATAATCAAAGTATAAGTAAAGGACACAGATTCTGGCCTCTTTCAGGCAGGAGATTTTGGTTTGATGAAATGGTGTAAAAGAAAAAGAAAGAGAAAGATGTGTCACTGATATTACAAGAATGAGAGTGCTCGATTCCCTGTAAAAGCATGAAAAGAAGAGGCGGGTCAAGAAAAGGGTGCATGAAAGGAAAGGGAGGTTCACAGAATGCGGAGTTCAATTACAGAGGACTGAGGCAGCAGACGTGGTGTAAATGGGTTGCAGAAATCAAAGAACCCAACAAAGGAAGGCGAAGGCACCTCTGGTTGGGCACTTTCAACACAGCGTATGAGGCTGCGCTTGAATATGACAGCACTGCTGAACTTCTGCGTTCCTTAATAATCCTTCCCCTCAATCTCAAAATCATAAACCTGAAAATTATGTGAGTGCTGAGATCAATGAGCAGGAAGCTGATGAATTTTTTGCTTCACTGCCAAACTTGGACGAGCAGGTCACTGATAAACTCAATAAATTTGTTGACTCACCATTAAAGGTGGAGGATTATAAGATTTCTAACCAAACCATGCACCCAATGCCTGACATGACTCTGAGAGAATCTAATGAGAAGTAGCAGATGACTCATGAACTCAATGAGAAGCACCCAATGCCTGAATAGATTTTGATGGATTATAAATCATACTATGATTATTTTTCATACTGCAACTCGAATGTTGATTATCGTTCGTGCTGGAATTGGGGTATTGATATTCCAGTGCCTGGCATGACACTGAGAGATGGGCAGCACATGAATGATGACCTCAATGAGAAGGTTGGGGAATGCAGTTATTACATGCGGAGACAAATATTACCAGTGAAAATGAACAATCAGGTACAGGAGAGGAGAGACATTGACAATTGGGTGATAGCACTTGCTTTTCCCCGCGAAGATCCAGTTACCACAGGCAACAGGGTAGGTGCTGGTATTTAGGCATTTCTTCCCACAGAAATAGTCACTGGGTTCCCCTTCATAATTCAGGCAGATATTTTGTTGGCATCCTCGAGGGAAAGCATTCTTTGGGATAACAAGTGGAATAAAGGGATTCTGGACTGTATTCCGTCAACATTTTGTGCAGCTTTCCTCTCTCTTCTATAGAGTGTGAGAGGGGCTCCTCCCTCTGCAAGATCATATTGCTTCAGATACCTCCCCATTAAAATTTGATATCAGATCCCCTCTCATCTGCGGCTAAGACAAACTCGGGAAGGCATCCAGGCCAAGCTTAGGACTGAAGAAGTTGTCTTGTGTGAACCTGAAAATGCGAATTGCATGCCAATTCAAGCTCGCAAAATACTCCCGGGCTTTAGACAGATATTAGAGAAAGCAGCCGAGCAAGGTTTGGAAAAGCTCTGTGGTCTAATCATAACGGAGTATTCATAATACACTTGTGCCTTGATGAATCAAGTTGTCTGGATTTCTTGGGAGTGGATTATGTGCAAGAGGAATGGTACTCCACATGTATTCAAAGTACCCCGGGTTGGATTGCAGAGCTCTCTGAGGATTTATATGTGCAATTGCTTTGCCTTATTTCTGATCGTTGGAACACAGGAATTTCAAGCTCTCTCTGAGATATGGTTCATCTGTTGATCTTATCCGCTGGGGTTCTCATGTTTTTTCAGTCCATGCATCAAACATGCATCAAATTTGTTATGGAATTTTGCAATGAATATTTCAGGTGTTATGAATTTCTCCACTCGCTGTTAAATTTTGCGAGGAATATTTCAGGTGCTCACAAAAAGTATTGTCAATATATGAATTTCAACAAAACCTCATTGCAAGTTAACATGTTGTTTTTATAAGTTCAAGAATATTTCTTTATTACTTCGTTGGTCTATTTCAATCGGTATAAGTAATACAGCATTAGCTCAAAAACATTATGAAATCATTTTGTTTCTACACCTAGAAATCAAGAATTGAGGTTTTCATATTTTAGGGAAAAAAATAGGATTACATTTATTGCTGAATATATCATAATACTATTGTGTGGTTTGGTGACATATCATCTTCCCATGGAAACAAAACAACAAATTTGATGTTTTCATGATTGATTAAAGTTTTGAAACTTTTTTTTTCCTGGATCTGAAATATTAATTGATGTTTGCATGATTCATCATAATTTTGAAACATATTTTTTGTGGGTCTGAAATATTAATTTTTTAAAATAATTCAATCCATAAAAAAATGTTTTGGCACTATTTTAGATAGTTTCAGAATAGTTGAATTTTCAAAGTAGAGGATTGTTATGAAGAAATGTATCTTTTATCTTATCTGCTGTGTAACAAATTCATGAGCTCTAACAGATATATAATTCACTTATATGAGGGATGGTATTTATTTTTAATTTTTGATGTTGATTATTGGAATAAAATTTTGTAGCTCTTTTATTGTGTATATACAATATTACCTCAAAAACATTATGAAATCATTTTGTTTTTATATGCAGAAATCAAGAATTGAGGTTTTCATATTTTAGAGGAAAAAATAGGAGTACGTTTATTGCTGAATATATCAGAATACCATTATGTGGGAAGTGACATATTATCTTCCCATGGAAAAAAACAAATTTGACATTTTCATAATTGATTATAGTTTTGAAACATTTTTTCCCTGGATCTGAAATATCAATTATTTATGACGTGAGACATTTTTTTTCTGAATCTTAAATATCAATTTTTTAAAATAATTCAATCGAAGAAAAAATGTTTTGGTACTACTTTATATGGTTTCATAATAGTTGAATTTCCAAAGTAGAGGATTGTTATGAAGAAACATATCTCTTATCTAGTGTGTGACAAATTCATGAGCTCTAACAGATATCTAATTCACTTGTACAAGGGATGGTATGTATTATTCAGACATCTTATTTTTAATTTTTGATGTTGGTTATTGGAATAAAATTTTGTAGCTCTATTATTGTGTATAAAGTGTGATTTGTAAACTTTCGTTTCTTTCAAATTATTTATTATCCTCTCAATTATGTTTCGAAAACAATTGGGAAGCTCCAAAAATTATTGTTTCCAATTTGGAGGTTTTTATAATGGTTAATAATTTCGATCTGGCTTCAATCCTTCATTTCTTTAATCAATGTTCTTAGTGCTGCATCTCTTATCTTCTTTAATATATATAACATTATTTTTATGGGCAATTTATTTCATCAACTCTATAGCGTTTTGGATGAGAAAGGCTATTAATTAACATTAACATTAATAGGAAGCCATTAGTATTATATCATGATGATTTTTACACTAAAAATAATACCAATTATGTCAAAAAAAATTATATATATGGCTACTATTTAATATTATCTTTTGTTGTGTTTTAATTTATCTGATGTCATTTTGATTTCTATCTAGTGCAGAGGGGTCAAGCATTTAAACATCAAATCCTGCAACAACTGTAGTTACTGAGCACTAATTATCAAGAAATTTTTGAAGAATCTAGACTGAGAACTCTCTGGTGGTGTATCCATGGCAAACATGTGCCATTCTGTGCAATTTGAGATCATGGTTTCATGTGTTCAACAAGAAGGAGATGGAAATCTCCCAGTCAAAAAGTTAGAATTTCCAACAATTGTTGTTTAGTGCCAATGCAATGCAAGGTTTCAACTTGTGTTTGTCACTTGACTCAAGGCTTCTAAATAGACCTCTAATGAACAAAATTAGGGAAGATCAAATGGAGGTAGGAAGTTCTATTAAGTTCTATCACCAACATGTGGCAAGAGTCGCAATGGGTGAAAAAGAAAAACATACTTGACAAAGAAATATGAAATCTATGTCTACCAGAGGGGAAACCAAAGCTAAACAAATCCTCTTATTATTAATGATCTCACACATCAAGAATTGTTTTGGTCTTTGAAGGTCATTAAAATTTATGTGTTGAATTGTTAAATATATCACTTTGTTTAAATTAGAGTTCCACTCATTCAAATTGTATTTGATTATATTATAATTAAAATTTTGTAACATATTTTTTTTTAATTGAAATTAAAATTAAGTTTTATTAGACTAATATAAATAGTTATGTATTTAGTTTAAAGTAAATATATTATTTTTCATTAGAATTAGTTTATTTATTTTTATAAATAAATTTTTATTTTTATTTAAGAACTATGATTTTTTATATAAAGAATGATTTTATTTTTTAAAAGAATATCATTGATAATTCGCGTGATTATTCTATTTTATTTTTATTTTGAAAAGTCAAGTATGTATTATATTGATATATATTACATTGTCATTATGTTGGCAGACATTCTATAATGCATTAAGAAAAACCATGTGACCTATATTTTTATTTAAATTAAATAGTTTCAAAATAATGTTTCTTACCATTTTTTAAATAGATGTGTTTAATTTATGTGTATTAGTGATTTTAAAATTTTAAAAGCCCATGTTAATGTTATTTTACTTTTTATATACAAAATCACAACAAATATAACTAGTTTTAATAAATAATCAACTATACCTAATATACTCACCCTTCATTGCAGATCATTTTTTTTGTTTAAAAATTGATCAATCTATTTAAAAGGTCTTAATAATAAACCATTATTTGTTAAAAATAATTAAGTGTAGAAATAACATTCCTTGGTTCTTATTTTTGCTATCATATTTTTATAAATCTCAAATAGATTTTAGATTGCAACTCTATGTTGTTTTACATTTATCAATTTTTATTTGAAGTATAAGAATACTAAACCAAGAATTTTATAGTTTAATTGTGGAAGATAATGGTTTTTTTGAATCTGCAAATGTATTTTGTATTAAATCTAAATAAAATTGATTTCTAAGATGTCCTTAAGTTTGACATAAGTTGGACAATAATGGGGACTCAACAACTCAAGTTTGCTCTATTTTGAAAACATAAGTGAATGATGAAGGCATGATTTCATAAATTTGAATTGTTTCACTTGCCATGGATTGTGGAATTACATTGTCAATTATAATGCAAAATTAACATGTTTGAGCTGATTGGGGAAGATCTAATAATGCATAAATTTGCAATAGATTTGAGTCATAACTTTAACTCTTTATGAGCCACATGGTATCAATGCTAAGTTGGATTGGAAGGGAGTAAGAATTACTAAGTCATCCACCAAAATAAGTGGAAGTTGATAACCATGTTCCTTACAAAAAGGAGCTTAGTTCTATACTTATGGTAGGGTTGAGAACACTTATAGTGAAAGTAGAGGATGTCGGAGATAGGAGATTCGAGAAGTTACATGATGATGTTTAAACTAAATAAGTTGGAATTTATTTTAGTTGTTCTCACAAAGAATTTAGGAATTGAAAGACCTTATGTAGAAGAGGAGGCAAATTTTGATCATAATAAAGCGAGGAGAAAGTTGTTAAGGTAGCTTCTTTGGGGCTCAAGTGAAACTTGGCATTTAACCCTATCAAAGAAATTAACACAAAGAAGATAAACCAATAAATTTTATAGATGAAAGAATACTTTAACTTTTATAAAATTTAGATCAAAAAATCTAATTTGCATGGCTCAAGCTTATTGATCATGTACTAGTTATGTTATGAAAGTTATGAATATACTTGGAATACAAATGTGTTGTGCATATTTCTAAATAGATAGAGTTCATTTTTTTTCTTCTGTGCTATGAGAAAGAGAATTATGCAACAAAACTATTTCTAGAAAAGACAAAGCTAGAATACACACCTTAATTGGTAATGCCTTTGGCTATTCGTCACACAATAATACATGGAAAACATGAATCAGATATTTTAACATCATCTTCATAAGACATTTTTAGTGAATTCGAGAATGTCCTTCAACGGATTGGAGTGGTGTTTGAGTTTAGAAAGGGATGTGAAATAATTGCCAAAATAGTTCAAAAATACACATATTTTTGAAGTCATAACAATTCTCTACAAATATCTTCACCATTTTCGTTGGTGGCCTAGTGACTCTAAATCTCTCCAAATTTGCATTCCACGTAGTGATGGGCTTGTAGTTGCAGGTGAGTGGAAGGAATCCAAAATGTCTATAGTGCATGATGAAAATGGCCTCTTCTATGGCAGGCTACAAATCCTAGAAGGTTTCTATGAAGATACTCTACTTGTATTTTTCTCTACCTATCTTGGTGTGTCTCTAGTGTACCCCAGGATTCAAGACTACTATAATTTGTGGCTGGACTAGATTATGGGAAACCATAGGGTATCTAAGTGGGGATGTTGTTTGGTTTGGAGAAATATTTAGAATTTTACCAGTGGAGTTAGTCACCTTCAAGAATGAACCATAGTGACTAATGGTTCTAAAAGTATTCCTAGGTTTTCTCTTCCAAACAAGGTTCTTAGGAACCTACTCGAATAGTTCATGTACTCCAACCTAATCTAGGTTGACTCTTCTTCACAACCTTGCCTAGGTCCACTCCAAGTTTCCTATTCAAATATGGCAATATGTTTCACAATAAGGAATTTCCAATTCCTTATTTGAACCTTGAACCCTTAAGACCTACCTTAGACCCCACTTCCACTTTGCAATTAGGATCTCATCAAAACACTTCCATCATTCGTGTGAATGCCTTTACTAACTATTTTCCATATAACATGAATATTTGTGAAGGTTTCAACCCGCTGTCAAATACCCACAATGTATTTTGTGTTATTAGGCCTAATAGGAGACCCAATTCTAGTAGCCCACCTATTTGACTATTATGGCTCTAAAATCCAAAACTCCTTAACAACCATCAAAAAAATCATATTTTATATACCCTTTTGGACCTACTTTAAAATGTTAGAAGATGGGTGTCTAGGTTTTGGGTTTGACTGGGTCAATGAGAGTTGCCTCTAAACTAGCCTACTAGACCTAATTATGTAAGGCTTGTGTAAAACCTTCACAAGTCAAGATATTTTACCAAACCAACCACTTTTCCTAGTAGAAGACCCTCAAAGGACTCCTTCTATGCATCCATATCACTCTAGATTGCATCATACCAAGAACCAAGCCTAGGGATTCATGGAAACAATTAGAGATTTTTTTGCCTTTCTTGAAACCAAATACATCCTAAAATATGTACAAATACCTAACATGCCATAAAAGGATGGCCATTTCTCATCGTGGAATGTTAGGTTATTTACATTTCTTTCCAAATCCTTTGTTTGGTTGTTTCATGGACTAGTCAAAGAAAATGAATTATTAACTCTTCCCTGATGGATTCAAGAGCACTCCAAACTAATTGGGAAAAGATCCTAACTCATCAACACCAAGACATACACAAAAAATTTGAACTCCAATCAATGGAACATCACATGTCATGGTCATAGTAAGAAACAATGAATAAAATTCATGATAAAAATGAAAAAATATTTGTGATTCAATGCCAAAACCACCATTACATCTTCTCTCAAGTTCTTTGACCAAATAGAAGTCAATTCCATCAGTTGTAACCAACTTTTGATCTTCCTAGTCATTAAACTACTAGGAAGCAACTTCTTGACAATTTTTAAAAGTTTCTCATGACAACATTTAAGTAATTTTACATCTTTCTGGACATTCATATTGCAAACAAAAGTCCAAAATTATATGGATCATAAGGATCCTTGGGTGCTCCTACACCATAGTCCCCAAGAAGACAAAAATCAAGTCCCTTTCAAAGTTTCTAGTTTTTGTAGACTAGATCCATGCTTCAAAATATCTACCTCATTCATCCAAGTAGCCTTAGAAATAGGTAATCGAGACCATGTGACAAAATACTCCTTGTCGGTGCCCCTCCTCATTTGCCTCACCACCTCGGTATCCAAAATACTCTCCAACTTCACAGGTTCATTAGAGGAAAGGTCCTTGACCCAATCCTCATCTGGGGTTGCATGGCCTTCAACAAAATCTTCACCTGTACCAAGTGGTGGCCTGTAAGGAAACACGTTCACTATATTAATAATGGAAGAAATTCCTAAACCAGGAGGCAACTCAATTTCATATGCATTAGGACCAAGTTTGTACACTATCTTGCAAGCTCTTATATTCTTCATAAGTGGATTTTTAGGTTGGCCCTTAGGAAACCTCTCCATCTTGAGGAAGTCCATGACAATATCACTTTTCTTGAGTTGTACATCTCTTTTCTTGAAGTCAATTTTGTCCTTATATTTCATGGTATTATGCTCTAAGGTCTTCTTCACTTGTTCATGTACTTCTTTCATGGCAGTAGAAAAATACTCCCCTTGAGCACTTCTCCTCTTTGTACCCTACAATTCTCTAATTTACAAGACTACTCTAGGATGGAAGCCATACACCACTTCAAAGGTACTATTCCCTGTACTTTTGTTGACACAATCATTGAAGGCAAAGTATGCTTGATTGATGACTAGATCCCAAGCCATGCCATGTTCTTTAGTTAGACACCTAAGTAAGTTTCCCAATGACCTATTCACCAGCTCTATCTAACCATCTATTATTGCGGATGGTAGGAAGATGAAAAAGACAACTATATACCACGTTTCTTCCACAATGTGTGCCAGAAATGGCCAACAAATTTGGAATCCATGTATGATGATCTTATCTACTAGGGTTCTAATTTTTATTTCCCACAGGCTGTTCTTAAATTCTACAATGAATGTTTCAGGCAGTTTAATGAATTTTATATCCCACTATTTATTTAAAAGTTTTTGTCTTGGTTTATTAAATTTAAATTAAATTATAGTTCCATTCATTCAAATTGAATTTCATTACATTATAATTAATTCTGTAACATTTTTTTTAATTGAGGTTTTATTAGTTCAAATTAGGTTTTGTTAAATTAATATAAAAAATTAATTATTTATTTTAAATGAATTATTTTATTTTTTATTAGAATTAGTTTTGTTTTTTAATAAATAAATTCTAATTTTGATTTAAGTATTATGTTTTTTTTATGTGAAGAATGATATTATTTTTGAAAAGAAAATCATTTATTATTTGGGTGATTTCTTTTATTTGGAAAATTATAAGTCATGCCCTTAGTGGCTACGATTGCATATCGCACCCCTCAGTTGCCTATGACATCATTCACAATCCTAAGGGAGGCCGTGACTTTTAGTCGCTTATAGTTTATTTCATTTATTTATAAATTTTATTATGTATTAATTTATCTTTTATAATTATAATTTTATTAATACAATATATTAATAATATGTGTGTGTGTGTGTGTTAATTGTTAATATATATGTATACAATAATATAATATGTATATTAATATATACGTAATATATATAATTATATATATAATTAATTTTATATTGAATGAGTTTTTCAGAATTCATAGATAAATATATAATTATTAATATATATTTAGATATATGTAATACATGTTTTTATACATTTATATTCTGATATTAATACAATTCATTTTCTTGATCTATGTTAATTCAATTTGGTTTGCATGGCTTCTTCGTGGATTTGATGTCAAACCATGGTTATCACACCGTGTCAACACTAAAGAGGTTTGTTTTCATTTAGGAAGGTTGCGGTTGTAATTTCCTGGTGAAAACCATTTGCATATTTGCTAAGGTACACATTTAACATTAAAATTATTAATAAACAAACAACATTATATCTGTATGTTCACAAAATTGAAATGTTTGAAGTAGTATTATGGAATAGGAATTTTGCTTTTAAAATTTAGAATTCAGCTACATACTTATATGTCAGAAATATTTTTTTTTGTAAAAATACCATGAAAAAATAAAAATAATATAAATTCTTTAGCAAGAGCCTACAGGGCTCTTTACATTAAATATGACAATATTGAACTATGAAACAAATGCACAGCACATGTAAGATTACCAAGCTAGTCTAATTATCTTTGGCATGTTGCTCTCTTCTAAGCACAAGTGATACATGAGACTGTTAGGAATAACAATCCATAATACAACTGAGAGGGGGGGTGAATCAGTTGTATGAAAAATTATTAAAATTTAAACTTTGAATAGAAGTAGTATCAAATCCAGTGAACACAATGAATGCCAACACAATAACACAATATTTTGTTTTCGAGGAAACCCTGTTAAAGGTAAAATCTGAGTGGGAATTAAAAACCCCTAATGATGTACTAAGGGTATAGTATCCTTGTTACAAGATCTAGCCCTATTATGAAAGGGCTCATATTTTAGTCCTAATTGGTCAACTACTTTCTTGGACATTACAGTGCTAGTAGCTCCACTATCTACCATACAATTATGCACTAAAGATTTTCCAATAATTAGAGATATATAAAAGGGAGGTGGCTTTGAATTCCTACCTTGTGTGGCATTGCCTTTGGAGTTTCTACTTGGAGCCTCCTTTTCTTGATCAGTATTAACTAACACTAGCTTTGCAACTTCTTTTGCAAGTTGAGGAGTTGTCACTTTTGTCATGGCCTTCTTCAAGAGTTCAGGATATCCTGGAAGGGCCAAAGAGTCCCACATGGACATGGTAATGTTCACCTTCTTCATGTTGTCTACAATATTGAAAGGTGTGACAGTGTGTACTCTTTGTTGTGTCTTTGGCATGATGGGCTCCACCTCTTTGGAATGTTGGCCTTCTTTTCTTGTGATGATAGGAACCTCCTTAGGTGTGATGGGAGTAGCTTGCTACAGTGGCTCTGTAGATGTAGTGACCTTGGCATTAGAATCTTCTCTCTCCATGTCTTGAGCTCTTCTTTTTTCTCTTGTATAGGCAACAAAAGAAACCTCATCATTGACTCCATTGAAGTCTAGCAGCTCCCAATTAAAGAGAGTAGTCTCTTTTTCTTGTGATTCTTGTTGAGGCACTGACCCACTGGATGAAGCCTCTGATTGAGCTTGTGAGGAATTTTGAACCATTAGAGCTTGGTTCATCTATCCATTTGAACATGTAGCCTAATTTTGAGGCTGATTACAAGGAAAACACCATTCATTATCCATAGCCATATTATTTTGACTAGGAACCATATCCCTCACTAGATTTGTAGAATTTAGAGGTGCAAGGTTATATGGTTGGAATGGTCTCTGATTAAAACTTTTTCTTTGTCCTTGATACCCTCCTTGGTATGGTGGCCTATTTTATTGATGAGGCTATCCTTGATTTTGATATTACTGATTGGGACCTTGGCCTTGTGTCTGAAATGGTGGTATGATCCCTTGACCTTGTTTCTTTAAATTTGTGACCTCTTTAGTCAAGGTCTGCAAAAAGTTTGTCACTTCTTTCTTACTGCTTTGTTGGCTATACTTTATCTCTTATAGCTCTTGAGAGAAACTAGTTACTAGCTCTTGACCACTAGTACTAGCTTGAGGTGCTAATATTGTGGGAATAGGGGTAAATGGGGGTACTTGTGTTGGTACAATGGGTTGAAGGCTAGGAAAAATGGGCATTGGTGGCCTTCTAGAAATCATGCCTGCTTGGATTAAACAATTTTCAGCCCTGACAGCTATGTCAAAAGCTTGGGGTAAAGAAGTACCACCCATAGACTGGATCATGATAGAAATCTAACCATTCAAACTTTGCAAGTAGTATAGAAAAGCATGGTCAGCTAATGGTCTCACAAAGATTGGAATTCTATTCCATGTTTTGAGGAATCTACTATTGTAATCTATCATTTTCTCTTGAGGGTCTCTCTTAATGGTTGTTAACTGCTCAACTAGAGGCAAGTTATCTAATTTATCCTCAAAATGCTTGATTAATGCATCTCCTAATTCATCCCATGAAGTAATGGAACCAACAATTAAAGTTCTAAACCATTCAAGGGCCTTACCTTTTAGAGAGGGTACTAATAATTTTATGGCCACATCCTCTTGAGTTATGTTGTGTATGCTACAGATGGTGGTCACATCTCTTATGTGTTCAAAAGTAGTTGTCTTCCCTTCACCAGTGAAATCAAGTATACTCTTTAGTACCACCAAGGGCACATCATGATGTTGAGAAAAGGCTAATGGGCTTCCTTGGTTGAAAGGTTCAAAGGCAAACTATCTAGCCATTGCAGCAATTGGAATCTGAAGATTAACAACTATATGATTTGTATTTGCTGCTGGATTTGAATCCTCTTCTAGATCTCTGGCTAGAGATCTGCCTCTTCTTCTGGAATGAAATGGAAAAGGTCTCCTTTTTGAGGTATCAAGAGGTGTTGATTGAACTCTCCTTACAGGGGATGTTCTTTGAGTTGACCTGCGTTTATGACTTCTCTTTGAGGGCAACTCTAAAAATTTGGTAGGCTTTGAGCTCCTAGTCTCAATCTTTCTCATAAACCTTAAACAAGGTTGGCCTGGATCTTTGAAATCAGTGGAGTCACTAGATATACTTGATAGAAAAAATTTTGAAAGCCTGTATTATGCAATCTATATATCAGAGATAACATAATCTTCAAACAATGAACTTCCTTTTGTAGTCCCACCGGGCGTGCCAAAATTGTTATACACTAAGTTTGCACCCTTGTTTCAAGCTCTCGTAGTCTTGATAACCTAGTATAACATGGGAATCATCTCCAGGTTGTGGGACCTATGCTAACTGAGATGAGACCTCTAGGTTCTAGGCTAGTTCCTCTTGGATAATCACCTTAATTTGCTTCTAGACATGGAAAAGTAAAACTTTTGAGGGAAAGGGATAGAAGGAATGCTTGGAAAGGTAAATGATTGAAAGAAAACTAGCTACTAGGTTATACACCAAAATTAGGGTTTGGATCTCAGTATAAAGGAATGGAATCAATGAAAGGCCTAGGTCTAGTAGGTCATAACTTACTGAATAGGCTTGCATAAGTGTTTCATAGGAGGGCCTGAACATAAGACACAACTTATAACCTGCAAGCAGACATTGACCTCTGCAACTTGGTGTAGGATTGAGACAAGACTGTTAGGGGGTTGAAGTATACCCACAAAAACATCTAAATCAGATCAAACACAATAACACACACAATTACAAAGAGTAAGAGGGATCAGGAACCCTAAGATATCACTGAAAACATCATATACTTTGATCCAATAAGAGATAATTTAGACAAAGGAAGCATAGGGACATGAAAGATTGTCACAAAATACCTCTACAGTATTTGAATCATCAATGAAAGGTTTACAACTATATAAGTCAGAGGGTAGAAATGATACCATAGATGACCCTTAAGAAAAGATGAATTTCTTCTACAATTGTCCAACTCTGAGCTCAAAAGCTCCAAAAATAAAATATATACCAACTCAACTGCACACAGGCAGGAGTCAAAACCTAGCTAGGGTTACATAGTTTATTAATACAATAATCAAACCCTAACCCATCAAATCTAATCATAAATGTATCTCTGTAGCATCATGGCCGATCAGATATTCTTCTTTACGTGTCCATCCCTATACCTCATTGCGTCCAGACAAGCAACTTGGACTCATCTACCTTTCTGCATAAAGTCTCACCATGAATGCACTAATTTGGTACTCTCAGAAAATAAGAAATGTCCAAAGACGGCCGCCCAGACCCCTGTAATCATCTTCTCCAACTGTAATCATCCTTGAAACATAAATTTTTAGCTACCTAGTTTGTCGCAACCACCCATTGGATTAAAACCTAGCTAAAACCCTGTAGAGAAATATTTAAAATTTGAATATTAACGGCTAACACGGTGGCGCCACACTTTCCTTCTATCTACAACCATCGTTTGAATTTCAATCTCCTTTTAAAACATGACCGTCAAATCTTCTTATTTACCCAGGAACCATTCATCTATAGAATTAACCTCAAGTCCACCCTGGGTTACCTTTTCCCTTCAGTCACAGAGTCGTTTAAACCTTTAGTTGACCCCGGTTAAGTTTGGTGAACATGAAAAAGCTCTTTAGTCGCAGATTCACGGAATACCCTTAACCCTGGGCCCAGAACCACCACATGCCATTATTTTATTCCCTCTTGACTTCTCTATAGGCATACACCTCAAAAAGATCTGACATGGTCCCACAGAGATAAGATTCTGATATAACGGTGGGTGCATGATCTCATGGCCCTAGTATATTCCTTCAGATCATATGCCCGTGGTAGATCTTTATTAAACCGGGAACCCTCTAACAAATGGACCCACTACTAACCCCATCATCACCATGTGGACCAATGATACTCAAGCACATCAGTGAATGAGGATCCATTGATGAACACCTGACAAAAAGCAAGATTGACAGTCGTCTAAAAATCTCATACCTCTGACACAACCCTTGCGAAGATATGACAACTGTTGATCTTCTGACGACTGTCAGAACCTCTGACCACCAAAAGAACCCAGTCCCACTGACTCATTCACACATGGACCAATTAGGAAATGCCAACTATGGTAGTGGACCCACTGAACCTTGAAGCACTGCATAGAAGGGAAGATAGACAGTTGTCGTAAGATCGCAAGCCTCTGACAGACCCTATGAGATCTTACGACCACTGTAGATCTTAGCCTTTTTGACACATTCACAGACCTTCTGACATGGTCCCACTAATAGATCCTAGTTGTCACCTAGGAACCAATAGAAAACAAGCATGTCACCAGAAAAGCATCCACCCAATAGAGCCCAGAGATAAAGCAAGATCAACAGTTGTCGCGTGATCGCAAGGAATATTTAGGGCCCTTGCAATCATGCGACCACCGTTGGATTGAAAGGAGAGGCAGCCCACTGGGCCCCTACTAACTTGTCTCCACACTGTACTCTCACCAACCAATCAAACACCACCACTCAGATACACGTAGCACATTTCTTGACAATGGCCCCACTGACAAACAGTCGAATCACCAACTGCCGACGAATCAGAAGCTACCAAATCAGATAAGGTGGCATCGGTCCCACTGACAAGATACTGCACTAAAGGAAAAGGAAGATCGATGATCATTGGAAGATCTCATGGAATCATTCAAGGCTATGAGATCATGTGATGACCGTAGATCTATAATCTTGACCTTGCCACTAAACCGAGACCGCCAATCAAAATGGCAACCACTTGCAGGATCACTAGATGTTAAGGGGTTAACCGCCAGGAATTGGAGATTTGGCGACTGAATGATTTTTTAAAATGCACATGCAAAATTGGGACTTTAAGTGGCTGAATAAAGTAACATGAAAATATAATAGGCCAAAGGGTTTTCTAAAACAACGGCTAGTTTTATGAATAATTTTAAGGACTTTTCACCTAGCCAGGGACCTAGAAACAGTTGTAGAGACCAGGGGGGGATAGATAAAGCCATGAAATTTTTCAGAGTGCTTGGAAGGATAAAAATGCAGACCTTGAAATGGGAATTGGCCAAATTTGCATGATTCATGAAAATTAGGGTAACATTTTAGTGATTTCTGTTGGATGTCAACCTGCTACACATGGATCAGTGGCCTTGACATATCTATTGGGCATGGGGCTATCAAAACTCAAAATTCTCTCAGAGAGGCAAAACTAAAGCTATGCTCAGGGCACTTCTTGAAAATAGGAAACTGTTAGGAATAAGGTGTCTCAACCTTGGATAATTCCTATTCTTATTATTTGTTTTGTAAAATGTATTTCTTGCAAATAATGTTGATGTGTCGACATCTTGAATTGTGTGTAAGGAGATCATGGCTAAAATGGTTATGACAGATTCCTATGACACGTAAGAGCTATGTCAGGAAGATTCAATGATAGGTGAAGACACGTGGCAACTGATAAATTTGAGTACTTTACACTCTTCCCCAGTTGTGGGGTTCGGGGCATCACCCCCAAAAAAAATTTGGGGTTCCTATTTTCTCGGAGAATGGTAAAACCCTAATACATTTATCTTTGGAACTAGCCCTAAAAATTGAAGTGTATGATATAAGATTTTTTAGGGTTGTGAAGAGAGGTGATGCAAGTGTATTGTTGAAACATTTTATGCTGTCGTGATTTGTCTTCAAGGGTTTTGAAATCTTCTGAAAGAACTTGCATTGCAAGTGTATTGTAAGCTGTAATAGTTTTGATCAATACATTGTGCAGGTTTTGGAGTGCTGGGGTTTTTACCAAAAGGTTTTCCCAGGGTATATCATTGTGTCATTCTCTATTTTTCTGTATGTATGGTATGTGGTTGCAATAACTTTGTTAAAGTAGTTAATGAATCTAAAATTGTAAGGATTTAAAAGAATTTGCACAATACTCTCCTATAGAGATTAGCGTAGGAAGCTATTTTTGCACCTAAGTTTCCTTACAAGTGGTATCAGAGCTTGATCAACTTTTGATCCTAGTTGTTGGGTAGGGTTTTTTGACCTTATCTCAAGTTTGAGTGGGATTTTTTTGCAGAGCATTCTGAATCTTATTTGCAGATTGAGATGGCAAGTTCATCATATGGAAGAATGGAGGTGGAGAAATTTAATGGCACTAATTTCAAGTTGTGGAAACTCAAGATGGAAGACATGTTGGAAGATCATGACCTATGTGAAGTGACTTCAAATGCTACAAGACTAGCAACTATAGCTCAAGCAGATTGGGATATCAAAGACCATAAAGCTAAGGGTCTCATAAGACTCTGTTTAACCGATGCCATTCTTCTGAATGTTCTAGATGAGAAAACCGCAAATAGTTTGTGGGAAAAACTTACGGCCATGTATCAGGCCAAATCTTTGGTGAACAAGTTGTTCCTGAGGAATAATTTGTATTCTCTACGAATGGAGGAAGGTGGATCCTTAACGGATCATTTAAATGCATTTAATCTGCTAGCTGCACAATTGACATCAGCTGGTGTCAAGTTAGAGGAGGAGGATCATTGCTACACACTTTTGTTTTCTTTACCGGATTCACAGGACCATCTTGTGATGGCTCTCAAAATCACATTAGTCACCTTCAAAATGGATGATGTGGTGTCTTCGCTGCTATCAGAGGAGATGCAGAGAAAGGCTTCCATTTCAGAAAAAGAAGCCCTTGCTGTTTGTGGGAGATCCACTGAAAGAGGGAAGAAAAATGACAATAAGTCTGACAATAAGGGTAGATCCAAATCCCATGGGAAGTCAAAGACTTCCAATAAGTCCAAGGAAAAATGTTGGAACTGTGATAAATCTGGGCACTTTCATAAAGACTGCAAAGAGCTGAAGAAGAAGAAGAAAGGTTCAGATTTAGCTTCAGAAAGATCTCAAGAAGATGGTGATGCATTCATCATAGCTTTGGTAGCCCATGCATCTGATGATGTGTGGTTGGTTGACTCAGGTGCATCTTTTCACATGACCTCTCATCAAAATTGGTTCTCAAAATATGAAGAGTTCGATGGTGGAAAGGTGTACTTGGGTGATGATTCTCATCTAAAGATAGTTGGACGCGGAAGGGTCACCATCAAATTTCTTGATGGATGAGTAAAGGAAATCAACGGAGTTATGCACATTTTGGGTTTGGCACGAAACCTATTATCTGTAAGTATGTTGAATGATGTAGGTGTGCAAGTTGTTTTTTTGAAAGAAGGATGCAAGATGATGAGAGGATCGATAGTGCTTGCAAGGGGTACTAGGAGAGGTACCTTATTTCAGCTAGATGCATGTATTCCTCTATGTAATAGTTCTTCATTCTCACCATCTGAACAAGTAGTGAAGAAGTCTATGGCTATTGGTTTCGATGGTAGTGCAAACACTTTGGAAGGTAAACTTCCTGCAGAAAAGACAATGTTGTGGCATATGAGATTTGGCCACATTGGTGAAAAGGGTCTCAGAACCCTAAAAAATAAAAATCTCATTAAGGGGTTAAATGATTGCAATCTTGACTTTGACTTCTACGAACACTATGTCTATGGTAAACAAAATCATGTTTAGTTTTACTCTAGTTCTCACAAATCTTTTGATGTTTTGGATCTTATTCATTCTGATGTATTTGGTCCTGTAAAAGTTCCTTCAATCTCCAAGTTTGTATTTTTTGTATCTTTCATAGATGATTATAGTAGAAGGACGTGGATTTATTTCCTTAAAAGTAAGACAGAATTCTTTAGTCGATTCAAGGAATTTAAAGCTCTTGTAGAGAATCAAACTAGTAAGAAGATTAAGTGTGTGAGAACTGACAATGGTGGTGAGTTTTGCTCAGCAAAGTTTGAACAGTTCTGTAAAGAACAAGGTATTGAGAGGCATAAGACAACTCCTTATACCCCATAGCAAAATGGAGTTGTAGAGATAATGAACAGGACACTGATGGTGAAGGCTAGGAGTATGCTTAGTGGAGCTGGTTTAGAACAAAGGTTTTGGGCCAAAGCTTTAGCCACTGCTTGCTATCTAGTTAGCAGATCTCCTACATCAGCCCTTGTTGGTAAGACACCCATGGAGGTGTGGTCTGGTAAGAAGCCTTCAATTAGACATCTTCATGTTTTTGGTTGTGAAGCTTATGCACATGTTCCAAAGGAGAAAAGATCTAAGTTGGAAAACAAAGCTGTTAAATGTATTTTCATCAGATACAGTGCTGGTGTGAAAGGATACAAGCTTTGGGATCCTATGACTAGTAAGGTGTTGTATAGTAGAAATTTTATTTTTAGAGAGCTAACATCTTCTCCTATTGTGCTACAACCAGATGAAAAAGAAAAGGAAAAAGATGTTGTTCAGTTGCCTCCTACCCCTGAGAAGATTGAACAAAGAGACCATGTTGGGCCTAATGATGAGGAGAGCTCTAGTAGCTCTGATAGTTCAAAAGAAGAGGAAGAACAACCTCAACCGCAACCCTTGAGGAGATCCATGAGAGAAAGAAAGCAACCAGAAAGGTTTGGTTATTCTATGTTAGATTCTAGTTGTGTCTTTGCTTTGATTACTAACACTGATGAGCCTAGATCTGTGAAAGATGCTTTGGGCATGGAAGATGTAGGTTCCTAGATTGAGGCTATGGATGATGAGATGGCTTCATTAGAGAAAAACAAAACTTGGGACCTTGTACCTTTTCCTAAAGGGAGAAAATCTGTTGGCTATAAATGGGTGTTCAAGAAGAAATTTTATGCAGATGGCAGTGTTGAAAGGTATAAAGCTAGATTGGTTACAAAGGGGTATTCATAGGTAGAGGGAATAGATTATGGTGAAATATTCTCTCCTGTTGCAAAGTTGACATCCATTAGATTTATGTTATCTCTTGCTGCATCATATGATTTAGAGATAGAACAGATGGATGTGAAGACAGCTTTCCTTCATGGTGATTTGGAGGAAGAGATTTATATGTCACAGCCTAAACACTACATTGTTAAAGGTAAAGAATCCTTAGTTTTCATATTAAAGAAATCTCTATATGGTTTGAAGCAATCTCCTAGAATGTGGTACCTTAAGTTTGATGTCTTTGTGTTGTCAATTGGAGTTGTAAGATCAAAATCAGATCTTTGTGTTTATTTCAGAGTTGAAAATGATCGCCTTCTTATTGTTGCATTATATGTTGATGATATGTTGCTGTTTGGGAAGGGTAAGGGTATGATTTCTGATTTTAAATCTCAGTTGTCAGCACAGTTTGAGATGAAAGATCTCGGGGCAGCTAGGTACATCTTGGGTATGGAAATCAATAAAGACAGGTCTAACAGAAAACTTTGGTTGAGTCATAGTAAGTATGTGAAGTCTGTGTTGGACAGATTCAGCATGGCAGATTGTAGACCACTATGTGTTCCTATTTCTATGGGAACAAAGTTATCTATAGATGATTGTCCAAAATCTCCTAGTGAGGTGGAGGACATGAGTAGAGTACCTTATGCTAGTGCAGTTGGCAGTCTTATGTATGCTATGGTCTGTACTAGACCAGACATTGCCCAAGCAGTGGGAGTCCTGAGTCAGTTTATGGCTAACCCTGGATGGGTACATTGGGATGCAGTTAACCGAGTATTCAAATATTTGAGGGGTACATTAGATTACTCCATATGTTATCATGGTAACTCTTCTGGATCTTCACATTTAGTTTGTATTCATGGGTTTGTGGATTCAGATTGGGTAGGTGATATTGACAGTAGGAGATCCACCAGTGCTTATGTGTTCACTATGTTTGGTGGTGCCATTAGTTGGATGAGTAAGCGACAACTTGTGGTTGCTTTGTCCACTACAAAAGCTGAGTACATGGCTGCTACTCATGCTTGTAAAGAAGCCATTTGGCTTAGAAGATTATGTTCTGATGTTGGTGTTGATGCAAAACAGATTACTATTTGGTGTGACAGTCAGAGCGCTATTTGCCTTGCAAAGAATCCAACTTTCCATGCTAGAACGAAGCACATTGATGTGCAGTTTCACTTTGTGAGAGATATGGTGGAAGATGGAAAGGTAAATTTGGAGAAGGTAGATACTGTGAAGAATGTTACAGATGCATTAACGAAACTAGTGGGCACTAAGAAGTTTAGATGGTGTTCGGAGTCTATGGGCCTTTTGGCCTATAGCGGTTAGTTCATGTTATGTTCCTGTTGCTCTTACAAGGTGTTCGACAAGTGGGAGAATGTTAGGAATAAGGTGTCTCAACCTTGGATAATTCCTATTCTTATTATTTTTTTTGTAAAATGTATTTCTTGCAAATAATGTTGATGTGTCGACATCTTGAATTGTGTGTAAGGAGATCATGGCTAAAATGATTATGACGGATTCCTATGACACGTAAGAGCTATGTCAGGAAGATTCAATAACAGGTGAAGACACATGGCAACTGATAAATTTGAGTACTGTACACTCTTCCCCAATCGTGGGGTTTGGGGCATCACCCCAAAAAAAATTTTGGGGTTCCTACTTTCTCGGAGAATGGTAAAACCCTAATACGTTTATCTTTGGGAGTAGCCCTAAAAAGTGAAGCGTATGATATAAGCTTTTTTAGGGTTGTGAAGAGAGGTGATGCAAGTGTATTGTTGAAACATTTTATGCTGTCGTGATTTGTCTTCAAGGGTTTTGAAATCTTTTGAAAGAACTTGCATTGCAAGTGTATTGTAAGTTGTAATAGTTTTGATCAATACATTGTGCAGGTTTTGAAGCGCTGGGGTTTTTACCGAAAGGTTTCCCCAGGGTATATCATTGTGTCATTCTCTATTTTTCTATATGTATGGTATGTGGTTGCAATATCTTTGTTAAAGTAGTTAATGAATCTAAAATTGTAAGGATTTAAAAGAATTTGCACAATACTCTCCTATAGAGATTAGCGTAGGAAGCTGTTTCCGCACCTGAGTTTCCTTACAGAAACTAACCTAGAAAATAGGGAAAGAAGCAAAAACACACATTCACAAGAATTTACAGAGAGGGATTAACCTCAAAATAGGGCTTCAAGTGGAAACCATTTACTGATATTGGCAAGGCATCTCCTTCAAGATTTGATAGCTAGAAAGCATTGGATCCCTTGCACTCTGTTATGACAAATGGTCCACCCCAAAATGAATCAAATTTGGTATGTTTGCTAGGCTTGGATTTGAATTCATCCCACTTGAGGACTACATCTCCAACCTTGAAGTTTCTGACCCTGGCTCTTTTATCAAAACTCTTCTTTATCTGAATCTGATGGAATTCCATGTCCTTCATGGACTTATCTCTGATTTCCTCTAACTCCATCAACTGAGCATATCTGATCTGCAAAGGATCTCCTTCTTCAAATAGGGCATACTGAGTAGCCAAGTCCAGAGCTGGCAATTCAACTGAGATAGAAAAATTGGCCTCTCTACCATACACTAACACATAAGGAGAATTCCCAATGATCCTCTTTGGAGTAATTATATCTAACCATAATGCAGACCTGAGCTTGGTATGCCAATCCCTCTAATTATCTTGCAGAGTCTTCTTGATTATCCTAATCAAGTTCTTGTTTGTTGATTCAGCCAAGCCATTACCCTGAGGGTGATAATTTGAACTGGTATTCAAATAGATGTCATTCTTGACTACCCACTCTGAGACTGTGAGGCATGTGAATGCCGATGCATTATCTGAAATGATGGAATTTGGAATGCCAAATCTATGAACTATGTCATCATAAAAACTCAACACAGCATTCTCATTTGATTCTTTTAAGGTAGCTGCTTCTATCCATCTAGTGAAATAATCTATTGCAGTAATTATCCACTTATGTCCTACACTAGATGGAGGATTGATCATACCAATGAAGTCTATACCCCATTTCATGAAGGGTTGCTCTATTTTGACTGGCTATAAGGGCAAGGCTGCAAGCCTTTCTTTTCCTGCAAACATGGCACACTTGATGCATTTCCTCACATACCCATGACTATCCTTAAAGATAGATGGTCAATAGTATCTAGCCCTCATGATTTTAAAAGCAGTAGTCCTAGGATAAAAGTCACCTCCAGAAGGTCCATCATGAAACTCAAATAGGACATTAGTTATCTTTTCTGAATCTATGCATCTCAAAAGGACACCATTGTGATCCTTTCTGAAAAGAACCTCATCTATCAGCACAAAAGGAACAGATTGCAATCTATAATATCTTCTTTTTGCTGAATCCAAACCTGTAGGACATTGTCCTGTCTTCAAATAATTGATCATATTAGGCAACCAGCTTGTTGCCATGGCTTGTTCTTCTGTAGAATGCACAACCAAAGATGCATCCATTTGCTCTAATTTATTTGAACTCTCATCCCTTGCCAAATGTTCACAAAGATCTCTTCCTCTAACCAGCTTGGTGGTTTGAATATCTATGTCATATTCCATCACCTTGGTGATCCAACCAGCTCTTTTCTCATTAAGGTCCTTGGAAAGCAAAAATTCTTTGACACTTGGGTGAGTAATTTTTAAATGTACCTTGCTATGGGTCAACAAATATCTGAATTTTTTAACGCTCTTTACCACAGCAAGTAAATGTTTCTCTACAAAAGAGTATCTTTGTTCATACTCCTCTAAACCTTTGCTAAAGAAAGCAATAGGCTACTCCAATCCATCCAAATTTTCTTGATTCAACATTGTAGATATAGCATCATGACCTCCATAAGCATAAAGGATAAAATCCTTACTGAAATTTGGGTTTAGGAGAGTAGGAGCTTCTGTTAAGGCTTCTTTAATAGCTTGGAAATTAACTCTCCCTTCTTTGGTCCAACTAAAAGATGAACTCTTTTTTAACATGGTTGTCAAAGGCTTTAGTAAATCTGCAATGTTAGGCAAGAACCTCCTAACAAAATTAATCTTTCCTATGAAAGATTGGAGACTTTTCTTATGGTGTGGTAAGGGTAGCTCTAAGATGGCTGCAATTCTCTCAGGATCCACTATAATTCCTTCTTTGGATACTACATATCCCAACAATTTTCCTTTATGGACTGCAAACACACACTTCTTGGGATTAAAAGATATCCCAAATTCTCTACACCTTTCAAAAATCTTTCTCAAATGTTTGATGTGATCTATTGCCTACTTTGAATAGACAGTTATGTCATCTAAGTAGACCAACACAAACTTGTACATTAGGATTTTAAAGGCCATATCCATTGCATTTTGAAATGTAGCACCTGCATTTGACAAACCAAAGGGCATCTTTTGATAAGCCATGGTTCCCCACTTGGTTGTAAATGCAGTCTTGTAGTGATCCTCTTCATTTACTAAGCTATGATTGTATCCTGAATAGCCATCCAATAATGAAAATCTCTCAGATCCAAAGACACATTGTAAGATTTGTTCCATAGAGGGTAATGGATGGCGGTCTTTTAGAGAAGCCTTGTTAAGATCCCTGAAGTCAACACATAACCTCAACTCCCCATTCTTCTTCTTGATAGGAAAAAGGTTGGAAACCCAACTAGTATGCTTGATGGGGTAGATGATACCACTTTGTATTAATTTGAGCACTTCTTTATGCATAAGTGGCTCAAGCTTGGGATTAACAAGCCTCTGCTTTTGTCTTACTGGTTTGGCATTTGGTTCTAATTCAATGGTGTGATGAGCAAGGGCTGGATCAAAACCTTTGAGGTCTTCATATTTCCATGCAAAAACATCACTAAATTCTTTGAATAATTGGATGTAATCCCCCTTTTTGAATTTAGTGTTTACTTTTCCAAATTGTAGGCTCCTACCTGGTTCCAACTCTAGTTCAACACAATGTTCTTGTTGGACTACCATGCTAGATTTTCTCTTCTTAACTTCATCATCCTTGTTGAAGATAGTCTCTAAGGTGACAAGACCTCTAGGCATCCTATTGGACTTAAGTTGAATCACTTGATCACCATAGCTTTGTGATAGCCTATCTTGATTATGCTCTGAAAAAACATCTTCTTCAAACAAGAACTGCAAAATTTGTTCATCATTGTCAAACACTTGCCAATTGACATCATTATCAAGAATAGAAGGTCTAATAATCACTTTGATATGCTGTTGATCTACCTCTTTTGAAATGCTATTTGGAATGTCATACTAAGATCTAGCAATAGCTAACCTATCTGCATTTTGATTTATCTTCCTAGGGATAGCAACAATATTGAAAGCACATAAATCTTCAATTACATCCCAAACTCTATGCTTGTATGCCTTCAAAGTGTCATTTTTGGTTTCACTTATCCCTCTTACTTGGCTAACAACTAACTCATTGTCACCATAAACTTTTAAGGCCTTAAGCCCTCTTTTTCTAGCCCACTCTAGTCCATTGACTAGGCTTTCATACTCTGCAATGTTGCTAGTGCAGGAGAAACTAAATCTAAAGGTAGTATAATACCTTTCTCCTTTTGGGGACACTAGCATAGCACCACCACTAGAACCATGTCTACTTCTAGCTCCATCAAAAAAGAGTTCCCAAACCTGGTTGCTCTGATCCTCTAAATTAGTGTCCTCTTTGAGAAGGGTTGGCTCTATAACTCCACTTTCTTGTATCAAATAACTTCCCAAACCAAAATCCCAAACAAGGATTTCTTGGACCTTTGAAGCTCTTTCATCTAGAAGGATATTAGGGATACTCCCAATCTTTGTGCTTGCTCCACTAATGGTTTGGAAGTCATTGTCATCAAATATAGGGCAATTTACATTGATGGTATTGGACACATATGGCTCTATATGGAGTGCTGCCAATGGTTCTAACTTGATGGTGACCTCGGTACCATATCTTTTATGAAATAGCATGTGAGACCAGTCAGAAGATAGGTAACCTCCTATCTTGGCTGTAAACTCCCTTGAAAGACATATAGAAAATAATGCAAGGAGATCTATGATGTATATATCAAGGAGGATTGACAAATTAGGACTAGCATGTAGGATTAAATTGGTATCCTTAGCCACACCTATAGTATTGACTGAGGATCCATCAAGTTGTGTAACCCTCTTTTGAAAGGGCTCATATTTCAGTCCTAATTGATCAGCTACTTTCTTGGGCATTACAGTGCTAGTAGCTCCACTATCTACCATACAATTATGCACTAAAGATTTTCCAATAATTAGAGATACATAAAAGGGAGGTGGCTTTGAATTCCTACATTATGTGGCATTGCCTTTGGAGTTTCTACTTGGAGCCTCCTTTTCTTGATTAGTATTAACTAACACTGGCTTTGCAACTTCTTTTGCAGGTTGAGGAGTTGTCACTTCTATCATGGCCTTCTTCAAGATTTCAGGTTGTCCTGGAAGGGCCAAAGAGTCCCACATGGACATGGTAATGTTCACCTTCTTCATGTTGTCTACAATATTGAAAGGCGTGACAATGTGTATTCTTTTTTGTGTCTTTGGCATGATGGGCTCCACCTCTTTGGAATGTTGGCCTTCTTTGCTTGTGATGACAGGAACCTCCTTAGGTGTGATGGGAGTAGCTTGTTGCAATCGCTCTGCAGATGTAGTGGCCTTGGCATTAGAATCTTCTCTCTCCATGTCTTGAGATCTTCTTTTTTCTCTTGTATAGGCAACAAAATCAAACTCATCATTGACTCCATTGAAGTCTAGCTGCTCCCAATTAAAGAGAGCAGTCTCTTTTTCTTGTGATTCTTGTTGAGGCACTGACCCATTGGATGAAGCCTTTGATTGAGCTTGTGAGGCATTTTGAACCATTAGAGCTTGGTTCATCCATCCATTTGAACATGTAGCCTGATTGTGAGGCTGATTACAAGGAAAACACCATTCATTATCCATAGCCATATTATTTTGACTAGGAACCATATCCCTCACTGGATTTGCAAAATTTAGAGGTGCAGGGTTATATGGTTCGAATGGTCTCTGATTAAAACTTTTTCTTTTTCCTTGATACCCTCCTTGGTATGGTGGCCTATTTTGTTGATGATTGGGACCTTGGCCTTGTGTCTGAAATGGTGGTCTAATCCCTTGACCTTGTTTCTTTAAATTTGTGACCTCTTTAGTCAAGGTCTCAAACAAGTTTGTCACTTCTTGCTTACTCCTTTGTTGGCTATTCTTTATCTCTTTTAGCTCTTTAGAGAAACTAGTTGTTAGCTCTTCACTGCTAGTACTAGCCTGAGGTGCTAATATGGTGGTAATAGGGGTAAATGCAGGTACTTGTGCAGGTGCAATGGGTTGAAGGCTAGGAAAAATGGACATTGGTGGCCTTCTAGCAATCATGCCTGCTTGGATTAAACAATTTTCAGCCCTAACAACTATGTCAAAAGCTTGGGGTAAAGAAGTATCACCCATAGACTAGATCATGACAGAAATCTGACCATTCAAACTTTGCAAGTAGTATAGAAAAGCATGGTCAACTGATGGTGTCAGAGAGACTAGAATTCTATTCCATGTTTTGAGGAATCTACTATTGTAATCTATTATTTTCTCTTGAGGGTCTATCTTAATGGTTGTTAACTACTCAACTAGAGACAAGTTATCTGATTTATCCTCAAAATGCTTGCTTAATGCATCCCCTAATTCATCCCATGAAGTAATGGAACCAACTGTTAAAGTTCTAAACCATTCAAGGGCCTTACCTTTTAGAGAGGCTGCTAATAATTTTGTGACCACATCCTCTTGAGTTATCTTGTGTATGCTACAGATGGTGGTCACATCTCTTATGTGTTCAAAAGCAGTTTTCAGCCCTTCACCAGTGAAATCAGGTATACTCTTTAGTGCCACCAAGGGCACATCATGATGTTGAGCAAAGGCAAATGGGCTTCCTAGTTGAAAGGTGCAAAGGTAAACTGTCTAGCCATTGCAGGAGTTGGAATATGAAGATTAACAACTATATGAGTTTTATTTGCTACTGGATTTGAATCTTCTTCTAGATCTCTGGCTAGAGATCTACCTCTTCTTCTGGAATGAAATGGAAAAGGTCTCCTTTTTGAGGTATCAGGAGGTGTTGATTGAACTCTCCTTACATGGGATGTTCTTTGAGTTGACCTGCCTTTATGACTTCTCTTTAAGGGAAACTCTAAAAATTTGGTAGGCTTTGAGCTCCTAGTCTCAATCTTTCTCATAAACCTTAAACACGGTTGGCCTAGATCTTTGAAATCAGTGGAGTCATGAAATATACTTAATAGAACAACTTCTAAAAGCCTATATTATGCAATCTATATATCAGAGATAACACAATCTTCAAACAATGAACATTCTTTTGTAGTCCCACCGGGTGTGCTAGAATTGTTATACACTAAGTTTGCACCCTTATTTCAAGCTCTCGTAGTCTTGATAACCTAGCATAACATGGGAATCATCTCCAGGTTGTGGGACCTATGCTAACTAAGATGAGACCTCTAGGTTCTAGGCTGGTTCCTCTTGGATAATCACCTTAATTTGCTTCTAGACATGGAAAAGTAAAACTTTTGAGGAAAGGGATAGAAGGAATGCTTGGAAAGGTAAATGACTGAAAGAAAACTACCTACTAGGTGATACATGTAAATTAGGGTTTGGATCTCAGTATAAAGGAATGGAATCAATGAAAGGCTTAGGTCTAGTAGGTCACAACTTACTGAATAGGCTTACATAAGTGTTTCATAGGAGCGCCTAAACATAAGACACAACTTATAATTTGCAAGCAGACATTCACCTTTGCAACTCGGTGTAGGATTGAGACAAGACTGTTAGGGGGTTGAAGTATACCCACAAAAACATCTAAATCAAATCAAACACAATAACACACACAATTATAGAAAGTAAGAGGGATCAAGAACCCTAAGATATCACTAAAAACATCATATACTTTGATCCAATAAGAGATAATTTAGACAAAGGAAGCATAGGGACATGAAAGATTGTCACAAAATACCTCTGCAGTATCTAAATCATCAATGAAAGGTTTACAACTATATAAGTCAAAGGGTAGAAATGATACCATGGATGACCCTTAAGAAAAGATGAGTTTCTTCTACAATTGTCCAAGTCTGAGCTCAAAAGCTCCAAAAATACAATATATACCAACTCAACTGCACGCAAGCAGGAGTCAAAACCTAGCTAGGGTTACATAGTTTTTTAATACAATAATCAAACCCTAACCTATCAATTCTGATCATAAAAGTATCTCTACAGCATCATGGCTGATTAGATATTCTTTTTTGTGTGTCCATCCCTATAGCTCATTGCCTGCGGACAAGCAACCTGGACTCATCTACCTTTCTGTACAAAGTCTCACCATGAATGCACTAATTTGGTACTCTTAGAAAAAAAGAAATGACCAAAGACGGCCGCCCAGACCCCTATCATCATCTTCTCCAACTACAATCATCCTTGAAACATAAATTTTTAGCTACCCTGTTTGTCGCAACCTCCCATTAGATCAAAAGCTAGCTAAAACCCTGCAAAAAAATATTTAAAATTTGAATATTAATGGCTAACAGGGTGGTACCACACTTTCCTTCTATCGACAACCGTCATTTGAATTTTGATCTCCTTTTAAAACATGACCATCAGATCTTCTTATTTACTTGGGAACCATTTGTTTATAGAATTAACCTCAAGTCCACCTCGGGTTACCTTTTCCCTTTAGTCATAGAGTCTTTTAAACATTTAGTTGACCACGGTTAAGTCTGGTGAACATGGAAAAGCTCTTTAGTGACAGATTCATAGAATACCCTTAACCCTGGGCCCAAAACCACCACATGTCATTCTTTTATTCCCTCTTGACTGCTCTATAGGCATACACCTCGACAAGCTCTGACACAGTCCCACAGAGATAAGATTCTGATCTAATGGCGGGCGCATGATCTCATGGCCCCTGAATATTCCTTCAGATCATATGCCCACAGTAGATCTTTATTAAACTGAGACCCCTCTGACAAATGGACCCATTGCTAACCCCGTCATCATCATGTGGACCAATCATACTCAAGCACATCAGTGAATGAGGACCCACTAATGAACACCTGACAAAAAGCAAGATCGATGGTCATTTGAAAATCTCATACCTCTGACACAACCCTTGCAAAGATACAACAGTCGTCGATCTTCTGACGACTGTTAGAACCTCTGATAGCCAAAAGAACCTAGTTCCACTAACTCATTCACAAGTGGACCAATTAGGAAATGCCAATTTTGTACACCTGGTAGTGAACCCACTTAACCTTGAAGTGCTACATAGAAGGGAAGATCGATGGTTGTTGTAAGATCACAAGCCTCTGACAGACCCTATGAGATCTTATGACCACTATAGATCTTAGCCTTTTTGACACATCTGTAGACCTTCTAACATGGTCCCACTGACAGATCCTAGTTGTCACCTGGGAGCTAATAGAAAACAAGCACATCACCAGAAAAGGACCCACTCAAAAAAGCCTAGAGATAAAGAAAGATCAACAGTTGTCACGTGATCACAAGGAATATTCTGGGCCCTTGCGATCATGCGACCACCATTGGATTGAAAGGAAAGGCAGCCCGCTAGGCCCCTACTAACTTGTCTCCACAGTATACTCTCAACAACCAATCAAACACCACCCCCTGGATACACATAGCACATTTCCTGACAATGGCCCCATTGACAAATAGTCGAATCACCAACCGTCGACGAATCAAAAGCTTCCAAATCAGATGAGGTGGCACCGGTCCCACTGACAAGATACTACGATGAAGGAAAAGGAAGATTGACGATCATCACAAGATCTCATGGAATCTTTCGAGGCTATGAGATCATGCGACAATTGTAGATCTAGAATCTTGACCTGGCCGCTAAATCGAGACCGCCAACCAAAACGGCAACCGCTTGCGGGATCGCTAGATGTTAAGGGGTTAACCGCTGGGAATCAAAGATGTTGCGACTAAAGGATTTTTTAAAATGCACATGCAAAATTGGGACTTTAAGTGGCCAAATAAAGTAACATTAAAATATAATAGGCCAAAGGGTTTTCTAACACAAAGGATAGTTTTATGAATAATTTTAAGGACTTTTCACCTAGCTAGGGACCTAGAAACAGTTGCATAGACCAGGGGGATAGATAAAGCCATGAAATTTTGCAGAGTGCTTGGAAGGATAAAAATCCAGACCTTGAAATGGGAATTGGCCAAATTTGCATGCTTCATGAAAATTAGGGTAACAATACGTAATACATGTTTTTATACATTTATATTCTGATATTAATACAATTCATTTTCTTGATCTATGTTAATTCAATTTGGTTTGCATGGCTTCTTCATGGATCTGATGTCAAACCATGGTTATCACACCATGTCAACACTAAAGAGGTTCATTTTCATTTAGGAAGGTTGCGGTTGTAATTTCCTAGTGGAAACCATTTGCATGTTCACAAAATTGAATTGTTTGCAAGTAGTATTTTTGTTTTTGATCGGTAAAAGGCTGAAGCTGTACAAATTTTTTATTAATATAAATAAAATTTACAGTGTGACCCCACTCACTGCAGGCACTGGTAGGAAAGAGCGAGGTAGAGAAAACCTCTAGCCTTGCCCGAGACCATAGGTCCTGTACTTATACAAAAAATTATGTGGGCATACCCATGGTTTAAATGCATCACTACTATTCTATAAATACAATTTTTTCATGGGCATTCCCATTGCTCAAGAAAATCAATGATTAAGTTTACAATTCTTATAATGCTATTTTTGAAGGTACAGCTACATATTTCATACAATTGGATCATTAATTTGTAGAGTTTTGATCTAGGATCTTTTGTGATAGTACGATTTGGTAGTTTACTCAGTATTATCCATCAAATGTATAATCTTCTTGCTTTTGTTCTTTGGATGTAATAAGTGTCTGTCTTCCATATGTTTCTAACACCTAAAAAGAAAGACAAAGAAAAACTTCCATCTCCACTGGTTAACTGACATTACAATAAAAATTTCTTCAATTTCCACTTAGTCAGTTATTTAAGTAATTTGGATTCCTAATAATAAGGACTAGGAGTCCCATCCGATTACCTACAACATGGAGAATTATTAAACAAGGAAGATAGTTCTAAGATTACATAGCTAATTATGCTTTAGACCATATTACCTAGTATCCATAAGGAGCCTATTCACAATGTAATTGCTCGATACCTTAATAAAAGAACAGAAAGCCCAATAATAGTTATGTTCTAACATAATTTACCTCTTACGCCTATCAACAAAGAGAGATGTCTGCCTTATATAGAATTGTGAACATTTTAGTTTACACAACAATCATGAAAATCCTTTCTGTAAAGCGGAGAGCTGGAGGTCCCACTATTCTGGGGAAACCAATGAAAAATGTATCTAAAAATCTAACATAGACCAAAGGAGCTAACGATAGATTATGACGAAAGAAGATTACAGTTGGATATATATATATATACATACATATATATACATATATAACAAGTAGTGTTGGCATGTCAGTCTATTATCTGAACTTCTCAAAAAACCAAGCCTATATACATATAAATATATATTTACTACTACCAGTATATAAATATATTTATATGTATATAATGTCAATTTCCTGAACTATTCATTTATGAGAAATAGCCAAAGGGACAACACGTCCAGTATTATAACAGGACTCTCCTGCTAAAGGATATAAGGCCTCCAACCTGAGCAAAGCTACTTTAATACCAACAGTTGGGAAAAACAACCTGCCTTTCGGCTATTAATATTACTTAGATTTTAGTTTTGCAGCTTGAGAATAATCTTGGACCATGCCTTTCAGCATGCTCGCTATAAAGATCTCTCAGTGTCTATATATATATATATATATATATATAGGCCTGAAGATATGAGATAGTCCCTTATGTTTGAGTCTCTGTTTTACAGAGGGAACCCTTCCCTAAACTAAAGGATCATTAGCAGAATTGCTATTGTTGCTGGCATTTGGTTATATCTAAAACTCAAGACAATATAAGTTTGGATTATACAGTATATATGAATTAATATATGTATAATTTTATATATATATATATATATATATATAAACTCATATATATACATTGAGAATGCCCTGTTCTGAGATACAATGCACATGGCATCTCTTTCTAGAAACAATTGTAGATAGAGATTCCTTTTCTATCATATGGAGAAAAATATACTTAATTTAAGAGTACTGACTATATAGCTTTGTTGGTATCCTTTTTTTATGAAGATGACTCTTCCCTACAGATTAGAAGCATTGATTCCTGCTACTCAGTTCCATTCTTATATGTACTATAGCAGGGATCTCTCCAAAGAGGGCAGAACTTGTGAGACTTGGGTTTAAACATCCTTAATAGCCTATAGAGACCACCAAGGGAAGAGCACTAAGCAGAGGAGGTTGGGAAGAGAGAGGAATTTGTGGGTAGTTATAGTATTGGATCACTGAGTACTATTAGTTATAAGTTGTCATTATGCTAAAAGAAGTCTAAGATCTCAGTAAGGAAACCTAGAAAATAGGGCACCCTCCAAGCATTTAGACTGCCTAGGCTAGAACATTTCACTGGAACTTTAAATCCTATTGAATGCTCCTTTTGTCTACTCTCAACTGAGTGTACTTTTAGTTCCATTGGTCATTTGTGGACATCAATTATACGTACTCTCTAGGAAATCAAGGAGGCCTTAAATGACTTTTGTACTATTTAACTATGTGAGGAAAGATAAGTCTGGTGTTGATGGTATTATGCATTCTTAAAGCATCAGCTCAATCAAGTCCACTTAGTGAGAAATTTTAAGCCAATTCAAGTCCCTATGTTGAAAGCATTGTAAAAAATGTTGTTAGTCAGAAATTCAGCCAGACATTTGTGACTGTTCCTGGCACACTCAGGCTTATCTTTCATGACTACTTCGTTGAGGTAATGTGTCCCCAGAAACCCAAATTTCCATTTTTTGAAATTGAGTTATCTTCTTTTAATCAATTATGATGTGTCCCAAGAAACCCAAATTTTTAGTTTTTGAAATTAGATATTGTGTCCCAGAAAACCCAAATTATCAGTTTTGGATATTGGATATTGCTTGTAATACAGTTGGCTTAAGTCAGTGTAATGGGAAGTATTGCTTATATTAATTGGTGATGAATTAATGAGAAATTAGCATTTAACATGTTGTGCTAGGGTATGAATGATAGGAATTTAGTAATGTGAAATGGTTTAGTGCCTAATTTGTGTGTGATAGGGATGCGATGCCTCTGTGATCATCCAATCTACTGCAAACAATCAGGCAAAGAAGGACTTTTAGGACAACTTGTCCCTGGCTAGAGATGAGTTTGATATTGTAGTCAAAGCAAAGCAAACTATAGAGAATGTGTGTCCTAACACTATGTCTTGTGTTGATATTCTAGCCCTTGCTACCAGAGATGTTGTAAAGCTGGTGAGTAAACCTTGTCAATATGTAAAAGTAGACTCCTAAGGAGTTTTGAGGCCTGCAGCTGTAAAATGGGATTAGCTATCAACACACTACTATAACCAATTTTTTTTAATTGGATCATGAACATGGAACCTCAAAAAAGTTTCAGTCTTTCTCATAGGATGGAATTGAGTGAATTTGGAAAGTATCACTATATATCCTATAAAGTTCAATTGAACTTGCTAGGCATGTATGCAATTTCATTTTATATGACAGTGTGCTTAACATTATAAATGGATAGACATTTCTTGTGTTGAATTGCTGCCACCATGGAAATCCATCCTTAGGACACCATGCTAGGCATTATAAATGCCTGTAAAGTTCAAGAATCAAACTTATTTCCTTTAAAACACTTGATTATCTATTTTGCAAATTTGTCAATGTCTTCAATAGATGTCTGTTAGTGTTCAAGTAGATAAACTTTTGATTCTTGTGGTATGTGCAGGCGGGAGGCCCAGCGTATAGTGTGGAGCTGGGGAGAAGAGATGGGCTCATATCTCAAGCATCGAGAGTCAATGGAAACCTACCCAAGGCTTCATTCAACCTCGATCAGTTGGTCTCTCTCTTCCAAAGCAAGGGCTTATCTCAGACGGAAATGATTTCTCTATCTGAAGACCATAGCTCTATCACTCTTAATGTAAAAAGTTAAGAGTTTTGTTTCCATACTTGGATCCGTCGGGAGATGGAAAGGCTCGCCTATTCAAACAAATCAAATGATCTTTCTAGGCTACCATAATTTATGCAATCTGTCACTAGTCTATCAACTATTTATGCAAAGAGATGAAGTAGATGATAGGTCTTGAACACTTCCTATAATTATAAACATCGATGGTACTATATGCTGTTCATGATGAGTGTGTGGAGTATTAGCCAGCATTCGAGAAGGTTGGCACCCGGTTACTATAAGAGGTAAGAATATGTTTAAGTATAACAGAGATACTTCAAAGATTAAGATATCTCAGAAGCTAGCCTACTGAAATGAGCATTGGACTCCACTTGCTGTAGTGATAATATCTATTGTTCATTACCAACTCTAACTTCTTCATTCCTTTATTGGTAATGATTCTTATCCAGTACCAAGGAGATGTGTTCATTTTGAGAAGCTTTAGAAATTATTACAACAAGTAGTTCGTAGTAGATGTTCAAGCCTTGATAGTCGAGATAAATGAATGAGGAAATCCATTTTTTATAAGAAGAATTGATACTGATCTACTCCCTAAATGATAACCATCTATGTTGAGTTAAGATGAGGGAAAAGGTATAATGATTTTCTGAATGAAGAGAAAAACCTTAGTTATATATCTTGTAATAATGTTATAATCCCTTAACGACCACGGGTTGGTGATAGCCTGTCTTCGATCTATAGAGTGTGTCACAATGATCTATAATTATAAATGAGCCTATCAACTTAAGAAGATGTGACCATCTAAATGATGAGTTGTTAATGCTAAAACAAGGTATGATTATAGGCTGCCTGAGGAAGTATGACTGGAAATCTTGTATACCTTTATAATTTATATGTAAAGAATACCAATAATCAAGTGAAATATGAATTTTGTTAATTATAAGTTCTATTTTAGGGATTAAAGTAATTAATGAGTGGACCTCTTGATTTATAGTCCAATATTAAGGTAGTAATTTAACTAAATGAGCCTCGGTGGAGAGGTGTGAATTTGTTTAGAGTTGTTATTCCATCTGCACCTAAATTTGCTAGTTTATTGGCCTCAAAGTTACCTTCTTTGTAAGTGTGTTTGATCTCGTAATTGGGGATGCTATCTAATATTAGGATTATCTCCTCTATTTGAGCATTAAGAGTCCAATTAGGAGTCTTCCTAGATTGAATAGCGTTGATTATAATCTGAGAATCACCTTCAATAATAAGTTTGGATATATTAAGATCTTTACATAGATTTAAGCATGCTAAAGCCGCTTTGCATTCAGCCATATTGTTAGTGGTAGGGTTGATGGGACGGGAGAAGCTAGCTATAGTTTCACCATTCTAGTTTTTGATAATTCCCCCAATACCTGCATTTCCTGGGTTTCCCCTAGATGCCCCATCAAAGTTCAATTTGTACTAGCCCTCGTCTGGAGGAGTCCATTTGCAGTTTGCATGATCTATCTTTGTTTTATTTCCTCCTTTCCCATAAAGGGGTGGTACCCGTAGGTTGGGCCACGTCAATCTAATTTTGTTGTCCCAACTTTTGAAAGATTCCTCATAACAGGCTAGGTCCCTCAGGGAGGAGTTAATTAATTCTATGATTGATATTTCTATTTTATTTATGAGTGACCTCCATTCTAGTTTTTTCCTGGTAAATATTCTTTTGTTCCATTCTTTCCAGATTTCCCAGACTAAAATGGAGGGGGCTATAGTCCAAATATCTTTGTAGAGGTTATCCTTGTATAGGGCTAGCCAAGACTTAAGAGTACTCAAAAGATCCATATGAAATGCTGATTTCCATCCAAGACATTGTCGTAGCCAATTCCAACATTGTTGTGTGAATTCACAATTGAGGAGAAGGTGATTAACATCCTTAATGTGCTTTTCACAGAGAGCGTAGAGAGATGGCCCTTCAAACCCCAGTTTGGTAATTCTATCCACCGTGAGGATCTTCCTTTGCATGGCTGCCTAAAGGAACATCCCGGCTTTGGGGAGACAAGTTCTATTCTAACAAAGGTTCAAGGGCATATCTAAATCAACCATATGCTACTCAGCTAGTATAGTCTTATAGCCTTCTTTGACTAAACATTCTCCATTATTCGATCCAGCCCAAATCAGCTTATCAAGTCTATTTTTGAGAATGACTTCTCTATTCTTAATAATAGTGACAAGTCTCTGGCTTTCTGGACAAGAGAATGTGTCAGAATTTATGAATTTAGAAGGAAGATCCAAATCCAAGCTGAGATAGTTAGAAAGATACAGTCTGATCTTGTTTTTTGCATTCTATTATAAAATTAGGGGAAAAATCTAGAGAAATCAGGGGGGGAAAGCCTGCCCAAGAGTCATCCCAGAATAAAGCTCTCTCCCCATTACCTACGTCCTAAGAAAGAAATTTATTTATGATTCCTCTGGAATCCTTCATAAAGTTCCACATCCTAGATCCTTTAATGTGAGATTGGACTCTGAAGATGTTGATAGGATCTGCATTTGGTATATATTTATATAATAAAATCAAAGCCCATTTGCAATTAGACTCCTTTTATAATCTCCAAATCAGCTTGGCACCTAAGGATTTTTTTTTCCATAAAAGATTTTTAATACCCAAACCTCCTTTAGAGATAGGTTTACAGAGGGATTCCCATTTAATTAAGGCTGGCTTTTTCTCTTTTGAGGAGCCTTGCCAGTAGAACTCCCTAAGTACTTTGTCTAGATTATTTTTAACATTGACCGGGAGAGGAAGAATAGACATCTGATACGTGGGGATGGCTGAGAGTACTGACTTGATCATTGTGGTTCTATCGGCCTTTGTAAGCCACCTACCTTTCCATGTGCTCCTTTTGTTCTAGATTTTAACGAGCACTTGCTGCCAGAGTTTGGAGGAAAGGATACCTTTGTCAATTTCAATTCCTAGATATTTACAAGGAAACTTCCCAAGATTATAACCGAACACTTTACAAATTTCCTTTTCCAATGACGGAGCACTATTGAGAAAAAGGATTTCTGATTTATTTGGGTTTACCTATTGACCAGACGCTTTCATATAGAGGTCAAGGGTTTCTCTGAAAGCCTTGGCTTTGGATATCGAAGTAGAGCCTAGGAGAATGGTGTCATTAGCAAATTGTTGATGTGTAATATTAGGCACATTGTCTGATGCCTTTAATCCTAAATTTTTCCTTCCTGATGCCTCTTACTGATAGTTCTACCTAAAGCTTCTGCCATAATTACATATAGGAAAGGGGACAATGGGTCTCCTTGTCTAATACCCCTCGAAATACTAAAAAAGCCTTTTGGAGTGCCACTCATTAGAATTGAAATTTTGGGAGTGGAGATGCAGTTGTAGATAAGATTTGTCCATTTTTTTGAGAATCCAAATGCCTCTAGGCACTTGTAGAGAAAGGTCCAATCTACTTTATCATAAGCTTTCTGAATATCTATTTTAATAAGCATGCTCGGAGTCTTGATAGTTTGAGAAAAATGTACTAATTCTTGGGCAATAATTATGCCATCTAAAATAGAGCGGTTGACTACAAAAAATGTTTGTTCTTCAGATATGATAATGGGGAGAAGGGTCTTAAGTCTATTAGCCAAGCATTTAGATAAGATTTTGTAGATTGTGTTGCATAAAGAAATGGGTCTAAAATCCCCTGGTTTTGTGCTTTCATTTTTCTTAGGTATTAGAGTGAAGAAAGTGTTATTTATTTCAGATAGTAATGATCTCAAATTTTTGGTAGCTTCCACAGCTTGCCAGACTTCATTACCCAGGAAGTGCCAACACTTTTGAAAAAAACCAACCTGAAAACCGTTTGGACCCGATGCTTTCTCTGGGTGCATTTGGAAGACCGCATTCTTAACTTCTTCTAAAGTTAATTTTCCATTTATCATTTTGTTATCTATTTCAGAAATTAATTTGGGGATTGCTTTCAACATTTCATTTTGAGCTTCTGGGTTGTTTACCGTATTATTATTGAGGAGGGTTTGATAAAATTGCACTAATGTTTCTGAAATCTCGACAAGGAGACCTTCACTATTTTTAATTTTTGAGATTCTATTGACATTTCTTTTAAAGTTAGTTGAGTTATGGAAAAACTTCGTGTTGGAGTCCCCCTCTTTTAACCAAGTTTCTCTTGACTTCTATTTCCAGAATATTTCTTCCTTAAGAAGAGTCGCATTATATCTAGCCATAAGTTCTTTTTCTTTTAAGTAGCTACATTCATTCATTCCTTTGTCTATAACTTCATTATTTAGTTCTACTAGTTCCTGTTCGATGGTAGTCTTTTCAATAAATATATTATTGAAGTTATTTTTATTCCACTCTAATGCTTTATTTTTAATAATTTTTAATTTAGCCACTAGACTATACATTTTAGATCCTTTAATCAAGATTTGGTTCCACCATTATTCTAATAAATTAATGAATTTTGGGTCTTGAAACCACATGAACTTAAATTTGAAGGGATTTCTATGAGGTTTACAGCTTTCCATAATTGTGAGTCTGACTGGGAAGTGATCTGAGCCAGCCTCAGGGAGAATTTCCGCATTAACTACTTGGTTCATGGGGTCAGAGTTTCCACTGATCAAGAATCTGTCCAGCTTTTTTGCTATGTGGCTGAAACCAGATCTTCTATTATTCTAGGTGTATATTCCATTATTAGTGTTAATACTTATTGAATGATTTTCTGTTACCCAAAGGTTAAAATCCTTCTGTGATTGTGATATAAAATGGGAGCCTCCATATTTTTCTTTAGTGTCTAAGATAGCGTTAAAATCACCACCTAATATATGAGTACCTATGCTATTCGATAGGAGAAAGGTCTGAATTTCTTTCCAAACCTTCCTCTTTTCTTCATTTGGAATCAGTCCATAGACATTAGTTAGTGTAAATTTGAGATTAGATTTAAGACTATTGACTTCTACCACCATCCAATTATCATGTTTATGTAAAATAGTGACTATAACTTTCCTTGGCTCCCATAGGATGGCTAGGCTACACGAGGCACCTTTGGAGAACTCGAATTCGGACCTCCAAATGCCTAGGTTGTTGCTAAGTTTTATACTCTCTTCCTTACTCAGCTTAGTTTCCTGAATCATTATAATTTCTGATTTGAAATTTTTTAGATATCTCTTGAGTAATCTTTGTTTGTTAGGGGCATTCAAACCCCTAACATTCCAAGTAGTAACCTTCATTGTTCTTGGGGAAGGCACTTCCCCTTCCTTGTGTGCAAAATATCAGCGATCTTCCTTTGGTTTCTCGCATTGCCATCTAATGACCTTAATTCAACTACTGATTTCCTACCTCTTTTCTTTTTAATTCTATTTAAATTTGGTGAGCTAAGGCTCCCTCTATTCATGGCTATGCCCAATTGTCTATCCGTGTTAGTGATCCCAAAGAGGCCTTCGATGGAATCCTTAACCGTTGTTAGATTACTAGCATAGCTAATGATAGCATTATCCTGCCGATCCATGTTAATTTGTTCAGATTCTATGTGAATATGGGGATCCTCTCTATCTATCATTCCTTGGCTGAATATTTCAATTATGTCTTTTGAGTTCCTTGAAAGATCCAGATTTAGAGTTTCAAGTTCTACAGGGATTGATATTTCTTGTGCCATTCCTTTGTTCGGTGTATTTAATACCTTTATGACTTTGGGCGAATTATCTTTAGTTAAATTTTCAGTTTGAATTTCCTTATTTATAATAGACATATTCTTATCTTTTTCTCTATTTTTTTTATCTAAATGATCTGATGGTATATTAGAGTAACTTTGAGGACCATTTGCTATGATTTCCAGTTTTGGAGCAGAGGAGAGGGATGGCTGAGTAATGGCCTCCTCTTCTTTTTCTTCTAATATACATTCCTGAATAAGTTCAATTAAGGTTTCCTTCTGATATTTCAGTTCATCATCATCACAAATCTCATCCATAAACATGTCCATTAGCTCATCCATAAGGGATTCTCCTATATAATTTATAATTTGATTAACTTCTTCTTCAACTTTTTCTTTATTTTCTATAGCTGCTATTGGAATTAGACAATCAGAATTCAAAGACTGGTTTGTTTGAGGGTCTTCCTCCCGTTCAATATTATCATTCTTTTCTTTGTCCTGTGTGGTGTTCATATCTATCTAAATCATAGTATTATCATTACCACCTACATCCAGTAGATTGTGATTATCAATCTCACTTTTATTATTGTTTTCGGGGCAAATATCTTCATAGTTATTAGATAGGGGAGTATCCACCTTCCTTTTAGGCATAGGGCATTTAAAGGAATCATGAGCAATGCAGTCTACAACCGGGGTATTGCTTCCATTCCGGTGATGGGATGGAACCTTTGTATACTCTCCATTAGTATTTGAAAGCACAAAGCCCCCTTTCTCTTTTAAGAAGTTTACCTTTACATTGTTATCTAAGCCATGAAACAAATTTGCACTAGCCTTAAAGAAGAGAGGTTTTTCTTTCTCCTCATAACCCTCTATGAAGTAATCTAAAATTTTGGGATTAATAATTATGGAATTAGATTTAAAGCACAGCTGGATGGGAGGGATATACTTCTCATGATAATTTAAATCAACTATGATGATAGCATTTGAATGGTTACGTTTGGTTTTAGCTAGCCTTTTAAAAACACCAATCCTATTTCCTATATTCTTAATAATCTCTAGGTGATTACATTCTAAGGGTAGATTCCTTAGTACAATTGCTTTTTCTACCAGAAAATCTGCTACCTTTAGTGGATTAAATAAAGGAAATCAATTGCATACATAAAAGGGGATTTCTCTGAACTTCAAGTATCCTTCTTCTAATATTTTCTTTTTGAGGATGCTACATTTGCACTCTACGAAAATGAAATTATCATCCAAGATAGTGGTACTAACCTCCCAGGGGAGTAGAGATTCCAAACCTTTTACTATATCTTCAATAGGTGCCCCTATTCCAGTCCACTTGCATAGAACACCTGTTTCTGCATAAACACTATGATTTTGCAAAATAAATTTGTCATCTAAAGATAACATATAATGATTAGGGTCATGATTTCCAAATAAACTTGATAATGATATTTTATGATTAACTAAACGCTTGTGAGGTGGAGTATAGATCTTATCATTGCAAGGTTTAGCTGGGCTATATATCTTTCTGTGCAATGAGTTCCCATCATTCCTCCTACGATGAGGGGGACTATATGCTATAGGGGATCTATGAATTGCACCAAATTTATGTACATCTTTTGAGACTACCTGTTCAAACCCTAGGGTTTTGGGAAGGGGGAGGGGGGAATTTCTCACATCCAATTGTGTATGTACACAATCCAGATGTGATTTCCCCTAGTCATCTTCTCCCCCTTTCAAAACCCCACTTTTTTGTGAAAAATTTTTACCAAGAGTTAGATCCTTATATAAAATATCAAATGAATTTTTTAGAATGATTTTGCTGCTAGAAAGATTTTTTGGATAAGATTTTACCATTGTTTTGCCTTTTACCAGATGTCATTCATCTTTTCTTGCTTTATCACCCCCAGAAGATGCCTTAGCCTTTGGCATTCCTCCTCCCCTCGCTACAGATAGAGGTTCGTAAGAGCTTTTAGTCAGAATTGTCCTCGATGACAGGGCCTTTGCGGTCCTGGGGTGTTGATTCTTTCTTTTGGCTAGTTGCCCTGCTGAAGGTTGATTAAAATAGCAAGCCGAAGGGGCCTGAGTAGATACCATTCCTACTTTACCCAAATCAGAGTGAGTATGAAGTGGAACCTGCTCGATGATTTTTTCCCTAGCCAGCTCGTCATTAGGTTTCCTCAATCTTGCATATTTGGTTTTTGCAAAAAGGACCAATTGTTTATCCAGTGTTTGAACAAAAAAAATCTTGTGCTCTGCTATCTTGTTACTGAATCGATAGCCATTAACAGTATGGGTATCAACTTAGGAAACCAAAACCCTAGTTTTAGGGTGTTCAATTTGCTCAGAGCCCTGCAAGCTTTTCCCTTTAATAGCAGAGGCATTATTAGAAGGGATATTGATAATGCAATGAGATTTGATCAGTGCAGACACAGAGATTTTAGCCTTTGATTTCTCATTTTCCTAAAATTCCAAAATGCTTTTAGCCTTTTGTTTGGTCGTAAATTCATTGAGATGCTCATATGTAGGATGCAGATGGCGCACATCCTTCCTTCTGCATTCTTTGTGCTTATGCCCATATAACCAACAGTTAAAATAGTAGCTAGAAAATTCCTTCTCCAGGCTTGAGGATCAAGAGGCCGAATTGCTAGCAGGAATGGAGGGCAGCTTATTGGTAGCCGAGATAGAGTTTTTAATCTTTGAGCATTCATGATGCCTTAATCCTAACTTCATTTTCCAAGTTTGCAATTCTATTTTCCACTGCACTCTGAATGTTCACATTTTCACTTTTTTTTAATCCATGCCCAAAATTTTGGGTAATAGGCAGATGCCAATAATGTTCTTTAACCCTTGGTTGTAAGCACTATAGGCAATAAGCCCCACTATTTCACAAAGGGTCAAAGTCAACAACTCTCAATTAAGAACCACAGTAGAGAGTGACCCTATGGAGACTTGAACCTTGGTTGTAGGCACTATAGGAAAGAAGCCCCACCATTTCACCAAAGGTACAAGCCTGTTTGCAAGTAGTATTATGGAATAGGACTTTTGCTTTTAAAATTTAGAATTCAGCTACATACTTATATGTCAAAAATAATTTTTTTTGTAAAAATACCATGAAAAAATAAAAATAATATAAATTCTTTAGCAAGAGCCTGTAGGACTCTTTACATAAAATATGACAATATTGAACTATGAAACAAATGCAAAGCACATGTGAGATTACCAAGCTAGTCTAATTATCTTTGGCATGTTGTTCTCTTCTAAGCACAAGTGATACATGAGATTGTTAGGAATAATAGTCCATAATACAATTGAGAGGGGGGGTGAATTAGTTGTATGACAAATTATTAAAATTTAAACTTTGAATAGAAGTAGTATCAAATCCAATGAACACAATGAATGCCAACACAATAACACAATATTTTGTTTTCGAGGAAACCCTGTTAAAGGTAAAATTTGAGTGGGAATTAACAACCACTAATGATGTACTGAGGGTATAGTATCCTTGTTACAAGATCTAGCCCTATTAGAAGTTGACTAAAATATTACAATACACTATCCCTGTTAGAGGACAGACCCTGTTAAGAGTCAAGAAAAAGAAGGGTGATCTCACTCCCTAGGCTCACTGCCAAAAGAAGGTTATGTTCACCTTCAGAACCCATTGTTCGCAACACAAGTGTATATGAAGAAATACACAATCTTTTGAACTGTCTGATAGCAACTATCTTCTCTTGATCAATTCCAATGAAGTATACAATTATCCTCTGCTCTACATCCAGCAGAAACAAGCTCATCCCTTCCACAATTCTCCTTTTACATCACATACATTCTCTCCATATCTTTCCAAAAGAAAAGATCTTACATATATACCCTGTTACATTCTACATGATCAGGTAGGCCAACTAGGATTTCGTAATATATAAACAATTACATAACCCCTTGCCAAGATACACATGGTATCAAAAATAAGTATTCAACAATTACATTATAACAATCAAGGACCGACATCCTTAATTCATATTCGCCATCCACAATACATGCTACATCTCTGAAGTGGGCTTCCAAATACGTCATCTCCAGAACACATGCCACAACTGATGTCATCCTACTTTTTGTACCTTGCACTAACCATCAAACATTCTTCAGTACCATATCTGTCATTACTCAAGATCGCATACACTGAATCTTCATCACCTCTAAGATATTCCCAGAACACAGAGACTAACTCTGTCAACTTCCACTGCTATTGTCCAGTAACCAATATTCACCAAATCTTTTGTAACTCAGCCAATATGCAATATTTCATCATGTGATCTTTGATATAAGATCAAAATACCTTTCAGTATAGACAACTGACTTTGCATGATTTGAAATAACCGTACAGTGTATGTACACTATAATAACCAGCATGTTCTCTTCATAGAAACATATGTTGACATCAGTGACAAAACACGAATAATAACAATAGTAGTTCCAACATCACTCAACGTAGTGATTAAACATATTAAACGTATCAACAATCTCCCCAATGCATTAGCAATATCCAACAATCTCCCCCTTTGGCATTGATGTCAACATGTTGGAAAATCCATTAACCCAATGTTTTATCAACCCAAAGTTTTTTAACAGCCGCTATGCCAAGGCCAAAGAAGTTCCTGATGATTCCTATGCTTCCTGCTTGTCCTAGGTTCCCTTTAGCAGCACTGTCAAAGTTGGCTTTGGTCCAACCAGTTAGGGGGTTGATCCACGCACAGTTCTATCTTTTATCTTGGGTAGCAGCCTAGGACTTTCCTGCAATATGGTTAGATCTTCCACAATAGAAAAAGTTCTCCTTAACAGCATGATTGATTTTTTCAAAGATGATTTTGGAAGGAGAAGAACAATCACAAAAAATTTGATTGTTATGCTCCTTCCAGATTCCCCAACAAAGATGAGGAAGAATCCAGGTACATAATAACCAGAAATCCTTATTAAACCTTTTGAAAGCCCATTGGGAAAAGAGATCACTGAAGGATAGGGGAAAGCACCAAGATAAATTTAGGACTGAGAAAAGGTGTTGCCAGATTTGACTTACATAAGAGCAATGAATGAAAAGGTGATCCATTGATTCCTCTAACATTTGCAAAGAACGCACCTATTTGGAATCTAGAACCCGTGCTTGATGAGATTATCCACTATAAGGATACAGTTCTAGAGCAGGAGCCAGAATAAAACATTGATTTTGGGCATGAGGCTTGGGATCCAAGCTTTGGCCCATTGTGGCTTCATTTCATGGGTTTGAGTGGTTTGTGAAGAATAGGCACAAGCCACAGTGTAGGTACCATCTGAAGAGTCCTCCCAGATAATCTTATCCTGATTGAGTGAAAGAGTAACTACATTGAGAGAGGTCATCAAAGGAGACAGGTCCTGATAAATCTGAGTGAGATCCACCAATTTGTCATCCCTTCTATAATTTCATACATGAGTCCCATAGGTTTGAGTGCAGACATGTCTCCAGGTATAGAGAGACTCAATGTCTCTCAAGCTACCCATTTGAAGCCAGTTGTCATTCCAAAAATTGACAGAATGACCATTACCAATTTTCCACTTAGCCCTGGATTTAGCTAGCTCCTTGGCATTGAGGAGACCATTCCATATAAAAGAACCTTTAGGGGAATCCATCTCATCAAAAAATCTATTTAGTGAGTTGTGCATGAGGTATTTATCTTCAATGGTATCCTGCCACTCGCCTTTGATGTTGAAGATTCTCCAGATCTATTTAGCTTGAAGGGCTTTGTTGAAAGGTCTTAACTTCCTTATGCCAAGGCCACCAGCATTTTTAGGGCAGCAGACTTTCACCCAAGCAATAAGCGGGATGCACTTGTGGTCCTCAGCTCCTGACCAAAGGAATCTTCTCTAGATTCTTTCTATAGCCTCCGTGACTTTAGCTAGAATAGGGAAAAGTTTGAGGGCATAGGTAGGGAGATTCTATAATGTAGATTTGACCAATTGGATCTTTCCAGCTTGGCTGAGAATGAGCCCTTTCCAGCCAGTGAGCTTCCTGTTGAATCTGTCTATCAGTTTGTTCTAGAAGGCTTCCGAAGATTTGACACCTAAGGGTAGACCCAAGTAGGAAGAAGGGAAGGTTTCAATGCCACATCCCATAATATGAGCTATTTTCCTCTGTCTAACTTCAGGGGTGTTAACAAAGAATATAGATCTTTTATTCCAGTTGATGCAATGGCCAGTAGCTTTGATATAATTGTTAAGAAGATCCTTCACCACTCTAGCTTCTCCCACCGAAGCCTCTCCCCCAAGAATGGTGTCATCCATGAATTTTTGGTGTGTAAAGACATTGTTTCTTGATGAGGGGTTGATGCCTTCCAGGTCCCCGATCATTTTAGAAGCCTAAATGAGTCTCCCCTAGCACTCAGCAAGAATGATGAAAAGAATAGGGGAGAGAGGGTCCCCTTGTCTTAGGCCCCTAGAAGGTTTGGAAAAGGTGGACAGGGAGCCGTTTATCATGATTGCTAAGGAGGGGGTCGAGATGATTTGATGAAGAAGCTTGCAAGAATGCGAGTTGAAACCAAAAGCTTCAAGAACTCTAAGAAGAAACTACCAATCTACCCGATTGTAGATCTTGGAAAGGTTAATCTTGAGAAGAAAACCTTCCCTTTTTCCTTCTTCTAAAAAATGAATCACTTCATGCACCATCATTATGGAGTCTAGGATCTGTCTACCAGGCACAAAGATGGATTGCTGGTGCGAGATCAAGGAGGGGAGGACTTTGAGAATCCTGGAGGTGATAACCTTGGAAATGATCTTTAGGAAGGAATTACAAAGGCTTATGGGTCTGAACTGCCTGAAAGAATCCACACAGAAGTCTTGCGAATCAGCACCAAGAAGGTAGCATTGAGCTCTTTGAGGAGGTTCTTCGAGCCAAAAAATTCTTGCACAACTTTTACCACATCATCTTTCGCCATGTCCCAATAAAGATGAAAAAAGAACATAGGGAAGTCATCCAAGCTAGGTGCTTTGTCCCCTGGAAGAGAGTCCAGGGCTTTCTTAACTTTAGCCATGTCTAGAATAGAGCATAAATATTTGTTCTGGCTATTTTTTATGATTCTCAAGATGTTATTTAGGAGATTAGTCTAATCTTTCTCATAAATCCCCTAATCTTTAGAGAGGAGCTAAGAAAAGTAAGAGATGGCTTCATCTGCGATATCCTTGTCCTCCTTAAGGGTTTGGTCTCCCTTCTTGATTATACTAATCCTGTTAGCAGCTCTATGTCTCATAGTAGAGAGGTGGAAGAAATGAGTATTTTGATCCCCTTCCCTTAGCCAGATGGACCTCAATCTCTGCTTGCAGAAAGTTTCCTCCTACCTGATAATGCTATGGTAGTTTGCTAGGATAGCTTTTTCTTTTTGCAGTCTGTCTTCATCATAGCCCTATTTCTAGATTTCAGCTTGAATTTGGTTTAGATCATTGAGTGTCTTGTCTTTGGAAGTGAAGATGTGACCGAATTCATCTTTGTTCCAATTTTTGACATTGTGTTTCATGTTCCTTATTTTTTTCTCCACTCTAAACATGGATGTGCCCTCAACATCAATGTTCCTCCAATCTCTGACTTTATTGAGAAAATTTGGGTGGGAGACCCACACTTTTTCAAATTCAAAGGGAATGTTCCTTTTCTTGTCAATCTGGTCCAGGGATGGAGAGATGGGAGAGTGGTCAAAACCAGCTCTAACCAAGGTAGAGAGGTTGAGACTGTAGTGGTTCAACCAGTCCAGTGAAAATAGGGTCCTATCCAAACATACTTGGATGCAATCCTTTCCAATCCACCTGTTTGACCATGTGAAATCAATGCCTTGAAGCTCCGTATCCAGCAAAACCAAGTGATTGATGAAGTCCATTAGATATTCCTTCTTTCCATATCAGGGGCTATCCCTCCCTATTTGTCCCCTTCTTTTAGGGGAGTGTTGAAGTCCCCCATAATGATGCCTTTAGACCAGTTAAGAGGGGCTAAGGTGGAAATGATCTTGTTCCAGTAGGTCTTTCTTTCTTTTGTAGAGTTAGGAGCATAAATATTGAAAATGAACCAGCTTTCATTATCTTTTATTCTAGTAAAATGCAGGAGTAGAAGGTTACCTCCTTCATAGATAACATCAATCTGTGAGGTGACGCAAATTCCACATGGTGATGAGGCCAATGGAAGCGCCTTCAGAGCTAGTAGCTCTGCTTTCCATAGCTTTACTGAATTTAATTCTCTCTAGCTTATCCTTCTGCATTTTGGTTTCCTGGATTAAGAAAATATCCAGTTTATGATACCTTATCATATTTCTTTTGACATCCTGCTTGTGTGGCTGCTTTAGATACAAGAGAAGGGTCTCTGCTGCTTGGTTTCTTCTTCTTGTGAACTGAGATCCAACCCTCCTTTTCTTCCTTATGCTTGGTGAAGAGCTCAACCATTATATTGAACTCGTTTGGGGAGGCTATGACCATCAGATCTTCAATCTGTTGGTACTTCCCTGGAACCTGCATCTCTAGGCTAGGTTCTGAGTTGTGCATTTTCACACCAGCCACAAGGGGAGTAATGGATTCTAGTACAATGGAAGCAGAGATGATGCCAGGGCACGAGTCACCACCTTCAACTTGAACATCGTTCTGGTGTTTCTTGCTATATGGTGACATCCAGATCCAAACCCACGAGGGGGAGGGTCTCTCCACCAGACTCTTTATTATCATGTAATTATTTTTAGATATTTATTGGTTATTATATTTATTGGTTATTATATTTATTATGATACTAAAAAAATACCTCTTACAAATTTTGGTTTACCTAGCCAAGAAGGGAATTCATATGCCTAATTAGGGTTTAATAGTATAGACATCTAAAAATGTCCTGAAATATTAAAAAAAATATTCTATTTTATTAAATGAATATTACTATCTATCATTTTAATTATTTAAGAATAAAAATATAAAATATTTTCATTATTAATACTTACCATAACTACCCACTTCCTCAAAATATACAAAATCTACGCCCAAAATGATAGAACTTCTAGTCTGACCTTATTTTGAATCTTTGTATAATTGAATTTTGTTTGTTAATCTCTAAAAAATAATGCATTTAGTATACATTTATTTACTCTTTATTATCATGTAATTATTTTTAGGTATTTATTGGTTATTATATTTATTATGATACTAAAAAAGACCTCTTAAAAATTTGGGTGTACCTAGCCAAGAAGGGACTTCATATGCCTAATTCGAGTTTAATAGTATAGAAATAAAAATGTCCTTATGAAATTAAAAAAAACTTCTATTTTATTAAATGAATATTACTATCTATCCCATTACTTTACTAGTGTCTTCTATATTATTTAAATAAATATTTCTATCTATTTATATAATTGGTTAGTTTTGTATTCTGTAATTAAATAAATTCGCATTTATTTAAATATCTATTTACCATCTCCCTTTTCTCCTATAAAATAAATAAATACATTTATTTCTTTAATAAATTCACTAATATTCTTCTTTCCAATCCTACCAATGATTTCCACTCACATGGATCAAGATCCACAAATTATAGAAATTAATATCTTCTCTTAATGCCTCTTAATCTCAACCGCTAATTTCGTAATGCCTCTTAATCTCCTTTATTCACAATATTCTCTACCTTCTTCTCATTATCTTTCATATTATCCCTACCTACCCTCTAATCCTAGCCACTCACCTAGCACCTCTTAATTCTAACCCTTGATTTACATAAGACTTCTATAAAAGAAGACTTCTCCTCTCATTTGAATCCCGACCAGATCTTGCTAACTAATGCTTTACATGAAACTTCTATAAAACAAGACTTCTCCTCTTACATGCTTTGTGATTTTTGAGAGACCATAGCTTTCCTCATTTTCCTATCACCATTATACCACTATCATTTGCCTTCATACACCCATTATTCATCACTTTGCATCAAATCATTCAATTTCCACATAGCCCTTTGTACATGTTTTCACAAAATTAAGATCGTCTGCATTCCAAACACAACATCTTGAAAGATAGAAGACAGTAGAATCAAGCGTCTCTTGAATACATTTGGTAAGTTGTTTTACTTTATTTTATGTTTATCATCCTTGACGAAGTGTTCTATGGATAATGTCGATAATTTGTTCTGTTTTGTTTTTCTTTATTTTATGTTTTTCATGCTTGAATAAGTATTCTATTGATGATGTTGATAACTTGTTCTATTTTATTGGGTTGGACTCAATCAGTGGCTCCAATTTCCACCATCTTTCAAATAGATCTTTGAATTCTGCATTTAACAATGGCGACCCCGACTCCGAGAGAGCATATTGAAGAGATAAGAAGTAGTAAATTTTCGATAGGTGGGGAAGAAAATCCCCTTACAGAAGATCTTCATCATGCTGTTAAACATCTCTGCCGAACTCTACACCAAGGGTGTCCATTTTCTCATGGAGCTCATACAGGTAGCTTTCTGGCTGATATAACACAAATTGTTTCTGTTATAATTGGCATTGACATTGTTTTGTCTGTAAAATTAAGGTTCGGACGGTCCACCAAAAAGGGTAAAAGACAAGGATCAGGTTACATTGGAGAGAAAGGTACACTGTCCCTGTTTCATTGCTAATCGTGAACCTTCTGTTATGAATTCTGATACACTATTGATGTTTCAATCATTTGTTTCATTGATGTTTCATTGCTAATCGTTAACCTTCTGTTATGAATTCTGAACCACAATACATTTGTTTCAATCACCTGGATGTTTTCTAAAATAACCATTCATACAAGAATGTAATTTGAAATCTAACTTGACATTTTTAATTTTAAATCTAGAACCATAATTTTAAGAACAGAATTAGACTTCTGATAAAGATGGCGTCTCACAGTAGAAACGATTCTCACTCCCACGGTCTTCTTATTTTCTGATAAACTGTGTATTCCTTGGTAGTAGTGGTTGCAGCTTGGTATGTTTAGGATTCCTTTTCTTACTGTTTCTTTTTCCTTCAGTCAATAGCATATGAAGTCACTTCAAGGATAATAGCCTTTGTATGTGACAGTGTATACTTGCATTTTCATGAATTATCTTGAAAAACTTTGGAAAAATTAATAAAAGGCTGCATTTCATTATTCGTATAGCAGTTATATTATTATCTCGATCTATTTTTCTTTATTTTTAATGGTTCTGTAAATTTAGTTGTTTTTTAGGACAGCCTATACCTTTGTTTTCTTGTATTTTTCATTCACATTTATGATTTGCTTCCCTTTGGGAAAAGAGATGATTGCACTTCATTGTATGTAAAGTAGTTGAAGGATTGTTATAATTCTGAATTTCTTTATGAAAATGATTATATGCTATTATTAATTCTTATTAATTTTTTTAAAGTGTATGATATGTTTAAAATTGGGTTTTATTTATTTGTTCTATTTGATATTTTTTATTCTTATGTGGTGTTAGTTTGGACTGAGGTTCGATGTTGGATTGAAATATTTTCTAGTGTCTGGCACATATTCTTAGTTCAACAATGTAACTTTGCCTCTAAGTAAAACTTCTGTATTGAAGTTTTCTGAAAAGAGGATCTATACAGTTTTGATTTCTGAAAAAACTTAAAATCTAGAATTGAGCCTATTTCTTTGGGTGGAAATGATAGGTCAATTTCTGAAACGATGATTTATACAATTTCGAGTTCTTAAAAATTTAAAACTAAAATGGGACCTATTTCTTTGCCTGGAAATGATACCTCAGGGTAAAATAGCATTTCTCTTGTCTAACTTGTTTAAATACCCTTTTCCCAATGGTAATGTTTATACCTACAATTCAATTTATAACTTAAAATCTATTTGTCTTTTGTGCAAGGTATTATTGTAAAGTATATATTTTTTTCATTATTGGTGGTTGTGATTATAAGGCTGCATTTTTTAAGTTGTGAATTAAGAATAGATATTTTAAAAAATTAAGTATTGAGGAATTTTAATTTTTGAATAATTTTATTTATTTGAAAACTATATGTCCTTTAGAAAGTGAGAAAGATATAATGATGAAGATGAGGAAAAACACATAAAATCAGTAGAGATGCTGAAAGTAGCAGACCTCAAGTAGAGAACTGAAGGTCCGAAAGACGCTGATTCAATAAAGGTAGTTTGAAACTGAAATACTCTAGAAAGTATTAAATCTAATTAATCCATGGAACATTCTTCTGAGTTGTTCTCCATTATTTTTATGTGTTTCTCTTGATTTTGAAGAATATTGCCCTTTTCTTAAAAGTATTGAACAATCACCTGTTAATGTTTCTTTTTGGTAAACTCTTTCACCCAAACACCACCCTTATAATTCTCCTTCAATTTTGCTTCAAAAGGGCTTTGCAAGAATCATTAGCTATTTTTCCACATTATGGTTCTCCACAAGTCTCATGAGAAATTGAGAAGGCAGAGTCTTTCTTTCTGATTTTTCTTTTACTTTTATCACTATGTTCAGAAATATCACCATTGCAAGCATTCTTTTAAACAGAAATTGCATATTAAAAAAACCACCATTCATTATATATTTTATTAATTAATTTTTTTATATTATCTTATGTAATTCAAATACTAGATGTTATGTAATTTGAAACTGAGGTTCCATCTTGGTTTGTTTGAACTTTGAATGATGGGTGAAGTTTTATATTTTTGTTTTTGCAATCTATCTCAAGGATAGGGATATATTTATTTTCTTTCAAATTTCAGAAATTAGATTTAAGAGCATTTTCCTGATCACAAATCAGCGTTATGTTTTCAGCAATGGATACCCAATTGTATTCAATGAAATCCCTCCAGCTGGGGTCGGAATTGGGTATATAGTTCTAGAGTGGATTGAAAAGTCAAATATTGAAGATCTCAGAAGAATATATAGCAGCCAATGCCAAGGCGAGGTTCTCAATACTGTTATAGTTCTCCCTCTACACCCCAAGAAGGTGGAAGGTGTGAAGGAACAACTTGTGAATATCCAACCAGAGGTCATTTTGTTTATGTCCAAAATTATAAGAAGACTCTCCGTCATTATATGTGGAGACAAAGATCAATGAACAGGAAGCTTCTCACTGAGGTCATCATTCACGTGCTTCTCATCTTTCAGAGTCATGCCAGGCATTGGAATATCAACATCCCAATTCCAGCATGAAGGATAATCAACATTCGAGTTGTAGTATGAAGAATAATCATAATATGATTTATAATCCATCAGAATCTTTTCAGGGTGCTTTCATTGAGTTCATCAGTCATCTGGTGCTTCTCATTAGATTCTCTCAGAGTCATGTCAGGCATTGGGTGCATGGTTTCATTAGAAAACTCATAATCCTCTACCTTTAATGGTGAATCAACAAATTCATTGAGTTCACCAGTCACCTGCTTGTCCAGGTTTTGTAGTGAAGAAAAAATTTCATCAGCTTCGTGCTTACTGATCTCAGCACTCACATAATTTTCAGGTTTATGATTTTGAGATTGAGGGGAACGATTATTAAGGAACACATAAGGCCCATACATTATTGTCTGTGTCGAAAGTGCTCAACCAGAGGCGCCTTCGCCTTCCTTTGTTGGGTTCTCTGATTTCCGCAACCCATTTACCCCATGTTCGCTGCCTCACTCCTCTATAATTGAATTCCACATTCTGTGGACCTCCCTTTCCATTCATGAACCCTTTTCTTGACCCGCCTCTTCTTTTCATGCTTTTACAGGGACTCGAGTACTCCCATTCTTGTAATATACCTGACGCAGCTTTCTCTTTCTTTTTCTTTTTTGCCATTTCATCAAACCAAAATATCATGTCTCAAAGATCCTGGAATCTGTGTCCTTTACTTATACTTTGATTATGGCGGATAAGATGTAATCTTTTCAGGCATTGGGTGAATGGTTTCGTTAGAAAGCTCGTAATCCTCCACCTTTAATGGTGAATCAACAAATTCATTGAGCTCATCAGTCACCTGCTTGTCCAGGTTTGGTAGCGAAGCAAAAAATTCATCAGCTTCCTGCTCATTGGTCTCAGCACTCACCTATGAGTGCTGAGACCAATGAGCAGGAAGCTGATGAATTTTTTGCTTCGCTACCAAACCTGGACAAGCAGGTGACTGATGAGCTCAATGAATTTGTTGATTCACCATTAAAGGTTGAGGATTATGAGCTTTTTAATGAAACCATGCACCCAATGCCTGACATGACTCTAAGAAGCACCCAATGCCTGAAAAGATTACAGCTTATCCGGCATAATCAAATTATAAGTAAAAGACACAGATTCTGGCCTCTTTCAGATAGGAGATTTTGGTTTGATGAAATGATATAAAAGAAAAAGAAAGAGAAAGATGTGTCACGGATATTACAAGAATGAGAGTGCTCAATTCCCTGTAAAAGCATGAAAAGAAGAGGCGGGTCAAGAAAAGGGTGCATGAAAGGAAAGGGAGATTCACAGAATGCGGAAGAGGACTGAGGCAGCAGACGTGGTGTAAATGGGTTGCAGAAATCAGAGAACCCAACAAAGGAAGGCGAAGGCACCTCTGGTTGGGCACTTTCAACACAGCCTATGACGCTGCGCTTGAATATGACAGCACTGCTAAACTTCTGCGTTCCTTAATAATCCTTCCCCTCAATCTCAAAATCATAAACCTGAAAATTATGTGAGTGCTGAGATCAATGAGCAGGATGCTGATGAATTTCTTGCTTCACTGCCAAACCTGGACGAGCAGGTGACTGATAAACTCAATAAATTTGTTGACTCACCATTAAAGGTGGAGGATTATAAGATTTCTGACCAAAGCATGCACCCAATGCCTGACATGACTCTGAGAGAATCTAATGAGAAGTAGCAGATGACTCATGAACTCGATGAGAAGCACCCAATGCCTGAATAGATTTTGATGGATTATAAATCATACTATGATTATTTTTCATACTGCAACTCGAATGTTGATTATCGTTCGTGCTGGAATTGGGGTATTGATATTCCAGTGCCTGGCATGACACTGAGAGATGGGCAGCACGTGAATGATGACCTCAATGAGAAGGTTGGGGAATGCAGTTATTACATGCGGAGACAAATATTACCAGTGAAAATGAACAATCAGGTACAGAAGAGGACAGACATTGACAATTGGCTGATAGCACTTGCTTTTCCTCGCGAAGATCCAGTTACCACAGGCAACAGGGTAGGTGCTGGTATTTAGGCATTTCTTCCCACAGAAATAGTCACTGGGTTCCCCTTCATAATTCAGGCAGATATTTTGTTGGCATCCTCAATGGAAAGCATTCTTTGGGATAACAAGTGGAATAAAGGGATTCTGGACTGTATTCCGTCAGCATTTTGTGCAGCTTTCCTCTCTCTTCTATAGAGTGTGAGAGGGGCTCCTCCCTCTGCAAGATCATATTGCTTCAGATACCTCCCCATTGAAATTTGATTTCCCCTCTCATCTGCGGCTAAGACGAACTCGGGAAGGCATCCAGGCCAAGCTTAGGACTGAAGAAGTTGTCTTGTGTGAACCTGAAAATGCGTATTGCATGCCAATTCAAGCTCGCAAAATACTTCTGGGCTTTAGACAGATATTAGAGAAAGCAGCCGAACAAGGTTTGGAAAAGCTCTGTGGTCTAATCATAATGGAGTATTCATAATACACTTGTGCCTTGATGAATCAAGTTGTCTGGATTTCTTGGGAGTGGATTATGTGCAAGAGGAATGGTACTCCACATGTATTCAAAGTACCGCGGGTTGGATTGCAGAGCTCTCTGAGGATTTATATGTGCACTTGCTTTGCCTTATTGCTGATCGTTGGAACACAGGAATTTCAAGCTCTCTCTGAGATACGGTTCATCTGTTGATCTTATCTGCTGGGGTTCTCATGTTTTTTCAGTCCATGCATCAAACATGCATCAAATTTGTTAGTGAATTTTGCAATGAATATTTCAGGTGTTATGAATTTCTCCACTCGCTGTTGTTAAATTTTGCGAGGAATATTTCAGGTGCTCAGAAAAAGTATTGTCAATATATGAATTTCAACAAAACCTCATTGCAAGTTAACATGTTTTTATAAGTTCAAGAATATTTCTTTATTACTTCGTTGGTCTATTTCAATCGGTATCAGTAATACAGCATTAGCTCAAAAACATTATGAAATCATTTTGTTTTTATACCTAGAAATCAAGAATTGAGGTTTTCATTAGGAAAAAATAGGATTACATTTATTGCTGAATATATTAGAATACCATTGTGTGGTTTGGTGACATATCATCTTCCCATGGAAACAAAACAACAAATTTGACGTTTTCATAATTGATTAAAGTTTTCAAACCTTTTTTTCCTGGATCTGAAATATTAATTGATGTTGGCATGATTCATTATAGTTGTGAAACATATTTTTTGTGGGTCTGAAATATTAATTTTTTTAAATAATTCATTCCAGAAAAAAATGTTTTGGTAACAAGAAATGTATCTCTTATTTTATTTGCTGTGCAACAAATTTATGAGCTCTAACAGATATCTAATTCACTTGTATGAGAGATGGTATTTATTTTTAATTTTTGATGTTGGTTATTGGAATAAATTTTTTTAGTTCTTTTATTGTGTATATACAGTATTACCTCAAAAACATTATGAAATCATTTTGTTTTTATATGCAGAAATCAAGAATTGAGGTTTTCATATTTTAGAGGAAAAAATAAGAGTACATTTATTGCTGAATATATCAGAATACCATTATGTGGAAAGTGACATATTATCTTTCCATGGAAAAAATCAAAGTTGACATTTTCATAATTGATTAAAGTTTTCAAACATTTTTTCCCTGGATCTGAAATATCAATTATTTATGACGTGAGACATTTTTTTTCTGAATCTTAAATATCAATCTTTTAAAATAATTCAATCGAAGAAAAAATGTTTTGGTACTACTTTATATGGTTTCAGAATAGTTGAATTTCCAAAATAGAGGATTGTTATGAAGAAACATATCTCCTATCTGGTGTGTGACAAATTCATGAGCTCTAACAGATATCTAATTCACTTGTACAAGGGATGGTATGTATTATTTAGACATCTTATTTTTAATTTTTGATGTTGGTTATTGGAATAAAATTTTGTAGCTCTTTTATTGTGTATAAAGTGTGATTTGTAAACTTTCATTTTTTTCAAATTATTTACTATCCTCTCAATTATGTTTCGAAACCAATTGGGAAGCTCCAGAAATTGTTGTTTCCAATTTGGAGGTTTTTAAAATGGTTAATAATTTCGATCTGGCTTGAATCCTTCATTTCTTTAATCAATGTTCTTAGTGTTGCATCTCTTATCTTCTTTAATATATATAACATTATTTTTATGGGCAATTTATTTTATCAACTCTGTAGTATTTTGAATGAGAAAGGCTATTAATTAACATTAACATTAATAGGAAGTGATTAGTATTAGATCATGATGATTTTTACACTAAAAATAATACCAATTATGTCAAAAAAATTTATATATATGGCTACTATTTAATATTCTCTTCTGTTGTGTTTTAATTTATCTGATGTCATTTTGATTTCTATCTAGTGCAGAGGGGTCAAGAGTTTAAACATCAAATCCTGCAACAACTATAGTTACTGAGCACTAATTATCAAGAAATTTTTGAAGAATCTAGACTGAGAACTCTTTGGTGGTGTATCCATGCCAAACCTATGCCATTCTGTGCAATTTGAGATCATGGTTTCATGTGTTCAACAAGAAGGTGATGGAAATTTCCCAGTCAAAAAATTAGAATTTCTAACAATTGTCATTTAATGCCAATGAAATGCAAGGTTTCAGCTTGTGTTTGTCACTTGACTCAAGGCTTCTAAATAGACCTCTAATGAACAAAATTAGGGAAGATCAAATGGAGGTAGGAAGTTATATTAAGTTCTATCACCAACATGAAAAAAATTAGGGAAGATCAAATGGAGGTAGGAAGTTTTATTAAGTTCTATCACCAGCATTTGGCAACAGTCGCAATGGGTGAAAAAGCAAAAAATACTTGACAAAGAAATATGTAATCTATGTCTGCCACAATGAGGGGAAACCAGAGCTAAACAAATCCTCTTATTATCAATGATCTCACACATCAAGAATTGTTTTGGTCTTTGAAGGTCATTAAAATTTATGTGTTGAATTGTTAAATATATCACATTGTTTTGTGCACTGTACTATAGATTAACAAATACATTATAGGGTGTTTAAATTAGAGTTCCATTCATTCAAATTGTATTTGATTATATTATAATTAAAATTTTGTAACATATTTTTTTTAATTGAAATTAAAATGAAGTTTTATTAGACTAATATAAATAGTAATGTATTTATTTCAAAGTAAATATATTATTTTTCATTAGAATTAGTTTATTTATTTTTATAAATAAATTTTTATTTTTATTTAAGAACTATGATTTTTTATATAAAGAATGAAAAGAATGTCATTTATTATTCCGTGATTATTCTATTTTATTTATAATGCATTAAGAAAAACCATGTGACCTATATTTTTATTTAAATTAAATAGTTTCAAAATAATGTTTCTTACCATTTTTTAAATAGATGTGTTTAATTTATGTATATTAGTGATTTTAAAATTTTAAAAGCCCATGATAACATTATTTTACTTTTTATATACAAAATCACAACAAATATAACTAGTTTTAATAAATAATCAACTATACCTAATATACTCACCCTTCATTGCAAATCATTTTTTTTTGTTTAAAAATTGACCAATCTATTTAAAAGGTCTTAATAATAAACCATTATTTGTTATAAATAATTAAGTGTAGAAATAACATTCCTTGGTTCTTATTTTCACTATCATATTTTTTTAAATCTCAAATAGATTTTAGATTGCAATTCTATATTGTTTTACATTTATCAATATTTGTTTGAAGTATAACAATACGAAACCAAGAATTTTATATTTTAATTGTGGAAGATAATGGTTTTTTTTAATCTGCAAATGTATTTTGTATTAAATCTAAGCAAAATTGATTTCTAAGATGTCCTTAAGTTTGACATAATTTGGACAATAATGGGGACTCAGCAACTCAAGTTTGCTCTATTTTGAAAACATAAGTGAATGATGAAGGCATGATTTGATAAATTTGACTTGTTTCACTTGCCATGGATTGTGGAATTACATTGTCAATTATAATGCAAAATTAACATGTTTGAGCTGATTGGGGAAGATCTAATAATGCATAAATTTGCAATAGATTTGAGTCATAACTTTAACTATTTATGAGTCACATGGTATCAATGCTAAGTTGGGTTGGAAGGGAGTGCGAATTACTAAGTCATCCACCAAAATAAGTGGAAATTGATAACCTTGTTCCTTACAAAAATGAGCTTAGTTCTATACCTTGGGTAGGGCTTGTTCCTTACAAAAATGAGCTTAGTTCTATACCTTGGGTAGGGTTCAAAACACTTATAGTGAAAGTAGAGGATGTCAGAGATAGGAGATTCGAGAAGTTAGATGATGATGTTTAAAATAAATAAGTTGGAATTTATTTTAGTTGTTCTCACAAAGAATTTATGAATTGAAAGACCTTATGTAGAAGAGGAGCCAAATTTTGATCATAATAAAGCAAGGAGAAAATTCTCAAGGTAGCTTCTTTGAGGCTCAAGTGAAAATTGGCATTTAACCCTATAAAAGAAATTAACACAAAGAAGCTAAACCAATAAATTTTATAGACGAAAGAATACTTTAACTTCTTTAAAATTTAGATCAAAAAATCTAATTTGTATGGCTCAAGCTTATTGATCATGTACTAGTTATGTTATGAAGGTGATGAATATACTTGGAATACAAATGTGTTGTGCATATTTCTAAAGAGATAGAGTTTTTTTTTTTTCTTATGTGCTATGAGAAAGAGGATTATGCAACAAAACTATTTCTAGAAAAGACAAATCTAGAAAACACACCTTAATTGGTAATGCCTCTAGCTATTCGTCACACAATAATACATGCCAAGCATGCATAAGATATTTTAACATCATCTTCATAAGATATTTTTAGTGAATTCGAGAATGTCCTCCAATGGATTGGGGTGGTGTTTGAGTTTGGAAAGGGATGTGAAATAATTGCCAAAATAGTTCAAACGTACACATATTTTTGAAGTCATAACAATTCTCTACAAATATCTTCACTGTTTCCATTGGCAGCCTAGTGACTCTAAATCTCTCTAAATTTGCATTCCATGTAGTGATGGGCTTGTAGTTGCAGGTGAGTGGAAGGAATCCAAAATGTCTATAGTGCATGATGAAAATGGCCTCTTCTATGGCAGGCTACAAATCCTAGAAGGTTTTTATGAAGATACTCCTATTTTTCTCTACCTATCTTGGTGTGTCTCTAGTGCACCCCAAGATTCAAAACTACTATAATTTGTGGCTGGACTAGATTATGGGAAACCACAGGGTATCTAAGTGCTAAGTGGGGATGTTGTTTGGTTTGGAGAAATATTTGAACTTTTACTAGTGGATTCAATCACCTTCAAGTATGATCCATAGTGACCATTGGTTCTACATGTATTCCTAGGGTTTCTCTTCCAAACAAGGTTCTTAGGAACCTACTCCAATAGGTCATGTACTCCAACCTAATCTAGGTTGACTCTTCTACACAACCTTGCCTAGGTCCACTCCAAGTTTCCTATTCCAATATGGAAATACGTTTCACAATAAGGAATTTCAAATTCCTTATTTGAACCTTGAACCCTTAAGACCTACCTTAGACCCCACTTCCACTTTGTAATTAGGATCTCATCAAAACACTTCCATCATTTGTGTGAATGCCTTTATTGACTATTTTCCATATAACATGAATATTTGTGAAGGTTTCAACCCACTATCAAATACCCACAATGTATTTTGTGTTATTAGGCCTAATAGGAGACCCAATTCTAGTAGCCCTCCTATTTGACTATTATGGCTCTAAAATCCAAAACTCCTTAACAACCATCAAAAAAATCATATTTTATATACCCTTTTGGACCTACTTTAAAATGTCACAAGATGGTGTCTAGGTTTTGGGTTTGATTGGGTCAACGAGAGTTGCCTCTAAACTAGGCTAGTAGGCCTAATTATGCAAGGCTTGTGTAAAACCTTCAGGAGTCGAGATATTTTACCAAACCAACCACTTTTCCTAGCAAAAGACCCTCTAAGGACTCCTTCTATGCATCCATAACACTCTAGATTGCATCATACCAAGAACCAAGCCTAGGGATTCATGGAAATAGTTAGAGATTTCTTTGCCTTTCTTGAAACCAAATACATCCTAAAATATGTACAAATACCTAACATTCCATAAAAGGATGGCCATTTCCCATGGTGGAATGTCAAGTTATTTACATTTCTTTCCAAATCCTTTGTTTGGTTGTTTCATGGACCAGTCAAAGAAAATGAATTATTAACTCTTCCCTGATGGATTCAAGAGCACTCCAAACTAATTGGGAAAAGATCCTAACTCATCAACTTAGAAGGACATACACAAAAATTTTGAACTCCAATCAATGGAACATCACATGGCATGGTCACAGTAAGAAACAATGAATAAAATTCAGGATAAAAATGAAAAAATCATTTTCATTCAATGCCAAAACCACCATTAACTCTTCTCTCAAGTTCTCTGACCAAATAGAACTTAATTCCATCAGTTGTAACCAACTTTTCATCTTCCTAGTCGTTAAACTACCAGGAAGAAACTTCTTGACAATTTGTAAAAGTTGATCATGACAACATTTAAGCAATTTTACATCTTTCTGGACATTCATATTACAAACAAAAGTCTAAAATTATATGGATCATGAGGATCCTTGGGTGTTCCTACACCATAGTCCACAGGAAGACAAAAATCAAGTCCCTTTCAGAGTTTCTAGTTTTTGTAGACTAGATCCATGCTTCAAAATATCTACCTCATTCATCCAAGTAGCCTTAGAATTAGGTAATCGAGACCATTTGACAAAATACTCCTTGTAGGTGCCCCTCCTCATTTGCCTCACCACCTTGGTATCCAAAATACTCTCCAACTTGATAGGTTCATTAGGGGAAAGGTCCTTGACCCAATCCTCATCTAGGGTTGCATGGCCTTCAACAAAATATTCACTTGTACCAAGTGGTGGCCTGTAAGGAAACACGTTCGCTATATTAATAATGGAAGAAATTCCTAAGCCTGGAGGCAACTCAATTTCATATGCATTAGGACCAAGTTTGTACACTATCTTGCAAGCTCTTATATTCTTCATAAATGGATTTTTAGGTTGGCCCTTAGGAAACTTCTCCATCTTGTGGAAGTCCATGACAATATCACTTTTCTTGAATTGTACATCTCTTTTCTTCAAGTCAAATTTGTCCTTATACTTCATGGTATTATGCTCTAAGGTCTTCTTCACTTGTTCATGTACTTCTTTCATGGCAGTAGAAAAATATTCCCCTTGAGCACTTCTCCTCTTTGTACCCCACAAGTCCCTAAGTTACAAGACTCCCCTAGGATGGAAGCCATACACCACTTCAAAGGTACTATTCCTTGTACTTATGTTGACACAATCATTGAAGGCAAAGTATGCTTGACTAATGACTAGATCCCAAGCCATGCCATGTTCTTTAGTTAGACACCTAAGTAAGTTTCCCAATGACCTATTCACCACCTCTATCTAACCATCTATTTGCGGATGGTAGGAAGATGAAAAAGAAAATTGTGCACCATGTTTCTTCCACAATGTGTGCCAGAAATGGCCAACAAATTTGGAATCCCTGTATGATGATCTTATCTACTGGGGTTCTAATTTTTATTTCCCATGGGGTGTCCTTGAATTCTACAATGAATGTTTCAAGTGGTTTAATGAATTTTGTATCCCACTATTTATTTAA